>WEKY01059117.1:51385-114950 GCA_013390045.1 Picathartes gymnocephalus
TTTTCCTTCTTTCTTCCTTTCAAAAGGACGAAGTCCCTGGAGAGCTCTAATCTGGAGAGGCTGGGGGCTCCCCGTAGGGCTGGCCAGCCGATGGGGCAGGAGCGGGAAGGGGGAAGGGAAAGGGTGGAGGTGGTTAGGGAGGCGAAGGAGAGGTGGAGGGCAAGAGGAAAGTAGTAACTAATAAGCATGCAGCCGGCCAGCTGTCAAGATGCTGACAATACTGCTCGGGGTGCAAAGAGCCCGACTGCCAGCACTGGCAGGGAGCTGGCGTAGGGTCCTCCCGGGAAGCGCCTGCCTCCCCCAAGAGCCTCCGTCCTTGTCTGCTGCTGAACGCGGCACAAGTGGGGAAAAACAAAAAAAGAAAAAAAAAAAAAGAAGAAAAAGCGAAGGGCGCAGATGGAGCGTGCTGCACAGCCTCTTCAGAAACAAAGTGCACCTAGGAAACAGATGTTGTTGCTGCAACAAGCCTGGAACTACTGGCTGCTTTCTGGCTCCTTCTCCCAAGTGCGTGCAGGGAGAAAGTGGCCCTGGAGCAGCTGCTGGGGCTGCCCCCGTGGCTGGGACGGGCTGCCTCTCCAATCAAAACCTTTCAGTCCGACTTCACGCCCAAACTGGGAGAGCTGCCACAGTTTTAGACCAACTTCTCCTCTGCACTCTCCATCCTTCTCATCCTTGATCCACCTGTAGACTCTCCTCCTCACAGCTAAGGTTCCAGTTTAGAGAGCTGAGGAACCCTGAAAGGGGTGTACATCTGCAGCACTTACAGAAGGGTGCAGGTCTTGCATTCAGAGGCTTGATCTTCAAATGTCACAGAATCAGCAGAATTGTTGCTATCAAGGTCATGCAGGATCACAGAGATGCAGTGCAACCTACTCTCTTGCCAACGCTGGTGTCAGGAAAAAAGGGTCAGGATTCCCTTGAAAACCACATAAATGTAGTCACACACTTCCGATGAGTTATCTATCTGCTCTGGAGTGTTTTCAGCTTTCCCCACAGCTGCTACAAACTCAGCTGATGCTGTAGCAACAAAGTTTTGCTTTTCTGAGGGACAACGCTGAATCTTCATGGTAAGAAATATTTCAGAGGAGGCAGCAGGAAAGGGGTCACCCACTGATACTAGTGTGATGTGAAAACACACCTTCAGGCTTAGAAGCAAGGGATTTACTGCACTGTATTACTTGCCTGAAGCATTCCATCTCTTGCCATATGAAAACAATACTCATTTTATCATTCCCATCACAACTAAAGCCAGAGATCAGTGTCAATGCAGTCAGAGCTGCAGACACAGAGGAAAAACAATCCCATGTCCTCTAGACTTCACACCATTGGGTACAAGAGTTAGTTACTTCAGGATGCTTGATACAAGCACCAACAAAATTTACCTGTCTATACCTTTTTGCTGCTTGGACAAAGAGGAAAAGCATGTAACAGAGAGCTGGGAATAAGTAAGAGTGTGCATCTGGGCAAGAAAAGCCCAGGGGATGGCTCCACTGGCGACTGCTGCTGTGGGACCCACAGGATGGGTGGTGAGTGCCAGCTGATGCAGCTGGCTCTGGTCTGGGCTCCACCATCCCAAATCCTACATCAACATGAGCCGGGCCTTAGGTTATTCCCTCCCTGACAGCAGCTGCAGTGGAGGAGGGTGCAGGGAGGGGAGCCACGGGCAGTTCTCACCAGGAGCTGTCATCACACAGGCACAGATGTGCCTGTGGGTAGTTTACATTACTCAGGGCACTGCTTTTGTTTTTCCCTTCTCATCCTTTGCAAACAAAAAAACCCCAAACCTTGAAACCTGATGTTGAGAGCCTAATTGCCTCTTGGGTTAGGGAGAGGTCAGAGAGAAGGCAGGCCCAGCAGATGTAGGGGAAGTGATGCCAGGCAAGAGCCAGCAGGGATACTAAAGGGAAGTGTGGAATACAGGTGGCAGAAAAAAGCAGGAAAATTAAATTTAGATGAGAGGGTCAAGAAAGAAGAAATGGAAGAGTTGGGATTTTGGCAGATTTCTTTATGTTGCATTTGTCCCCACTGCATCAGAGCAAGGACATGGCAATGCCACAGCTCACCTGCCACATGTGTATCCAGGCTCAAGTCCTTGTCCTGTTTTCCTATAAGCAGGGGCTGTCACCTCACACCATCACCTCTCAAGCAATTCTCTCTCCCCAGCTTCCACTTAATTTAAATGTGGCCTACTCAGAATAGCAGGAAAACCATCCCTACTCTCCACCAGAAACTCCTTGCTGCTCTAAGACAAAAGCTTAATCAACAGATACACTTCCACAGTATGCTCTGGTCCCAGTGAAACAGCATTTTTTCATGGAGTTCCCAAGCAGGATGCTCTTCTCCAAAGCTGTTTTCACTCTGCATTGCTTCCCCAGCAGCTCTTGGGGAACATGCAGAGCCAACTCTCACTCCCTGACTACAGGACATCAAGATGTTGACCAGAACAACCATTTTGCCGCTGATGTGGCAGCAATACTTAAAACCCCCAAATCCTAGGCTACCTTACATCACCCTATGGCCTCTCTGCAGCTGGACCAGTGGTCAAGAATGGGAAGGAAGACCACAAATCATGGCAAAGGTGTGACATAGAGCTGCCCTGAAAAGACCCATCTCCATTTTATTGTTTCTGTCATGTGATGGGGTCAAGCTTGCAACAGGACAGACAATAAATATCCCAGCATCCATTCATGCTGGTAACCACCAGCTGAAACACTCCTCTCTCTGTATAATACAAACCAAAGCACAGAGGTGGACAAACCCCACCAGTCAGCATCTGCATGGAGCACAGCAGGAGAGCTTAGGGAGCAAGCACATTTGAGTATCTGTCAGCTATGGCCACCGGCAAACTGAGACTCAGAAGCTCTTGCTCACAGAGCAGATCACAAGGCAGAGACAGTAGCTATGGATGCTTCTTAAGAGCAGCCCACACCTTCATATGCTTAAACATGAGCCTACCTTTAAGTACCAAACTAAAATAACAAAAAAATAAATCCAAATCATCTTTGTCTAGGAACAATAGAAAAATCTTGTCCATGCCCAATGAGAAACAGTAATAGAGTGACACAAATACACAAATAAAAAAAACCAAACCACAAACCAGAAAAGTCCACAGAAACTGCCAGAGACACTGTTAAGCCTTCTTCGGGGAAAGCTGCTATGGGGAAAATTTTCCTGTTGGCAGAGCAAAGACTCGGGTAGCTTTCCTAGGCTCTGAACCTTCTTCCAGTGCATACTTGAAGAGCAAGGGTGCCTACAACTGTTGCAGTAAAAAACTGACCAAGCTTATCATAAACATAAGCCAATGGCACAGCAGAAATACCTGCTAAAACAACACATCCCCTGGATTGTAACAGAGGACTTGATTCTACTGCCACCAAAATCAGCCTGATCTTTGCCATGACTTCAATGGGAGCAGACCCAGAAACTGCATTAACAAGCACAAGGCTAGTTTAACGCAGTTGACATCAAAATCCAGAAGAGCACACAAAAGACACAGGACAAAGTACTTGCCAGTAACGTCAATACAAAGTTTAATCCCCAGATGGCTAGCTTTAGAGACATACCCATCACCACCATAAAGAGAAACTGCCTTCTAGTTTGCACTCCTTTCAGGAATGACTTGTTGCTGGGATGCAAAAGAGCACAAGCCCATTTTTCTTGTCCTTTGAAGATGGTATTTAAAAGTTAAGGATTTTTTTTCTTTCATAAATTTGGGAATAAATGGGAGTTCTTACTCTCCATAGCTGTCACTAAATTGCTTTTCACTAACAATAATAATTTTCGTTATGGAAGCAGGTCAAAAGCCTCTAGAACTCTCTGCTGGGACAAATTTCTCCTGGAAGACATGTCACTACTCCAAAAAACACAAGAGGAAGCTCAAGGCTAGCAAAACAAAGGGACAGAAATGACTGTCCATAGAAAATGCTCTGGCTGGTGCCAAATGCCTAAGGTGGGGTGTGGGGAATAGCACAGAGTGCCAGAACCCAGATGGGCTGAGCCAGAGCCCTACTTTGTGCCATGATCAGCAGCTGCAATGCTACTCCAAAACCCCACGGGGCCCACCGTGAAAAATCATGGGGGACACACTCGCAGTGGGATCTCAGGATGGGCGACAAGATTTCCCCTCTTCCCAGAGATGAAGAGGAGAGGGTTGCATTGTTTAGGCTTTTTTAAAGGTTGTGTTTGCATGTGATTTGCCCCATTTATCATCACAACAATAAACAAAAATGATGGTCCCGTTGAGGACAGTGAGCCAAATGTGGCAGGAGATGAAGCAAGACCTCAGGTCGCCCTGCACAGACAGATGGGCAGGGCCGGCATATGGTTTCTCTCTGTGGACAAGGGATGATCCATAACAAAAGGATGGCAAAATGCTGCTGCCTCAGAGCCTGGGAAGGGAGCCTCACCTGCCTGTGCCCCACCCAGCTATTAGGACACACTGGCAATGCCACAGCCAGGCTTGTCAAGCAGCAGCACCCGTGACAATCGGGCACAGCACAGACCTGCCACCAGCTTCCCACTTGTCACCCGTGCCCATCCACACTCGAACCCACGCTAAAAGCTCGAGCAGAGAGCCGAAGGCCCCTCCCCAGGCCTTTCACACAACAAGCATCAGCAGCAATTCCAGCTGTAAAGTTTGCTTTCCTTGACGCACAGTTTACTTTCTCCATTCCCCCGCATCCCACCCCTTCCACTTACCCCTCACTCCAAAAAGGCTCTCTCAAACAGGCTTAAGCTTTAAACAAATAAGGGCTTGGCAAGCAGCAGCCTGCTCCCGTTTCCCTCCCCAGCAGCCCTGCTCCCCCCCCGCTGCCTCCACCTCTGAGCCGTGGCGCAAGCGGAGCTGGCAAGCGCCGCGCAGGCATAGAAAACAAACACGTGGAGCAGAGCCAGCTGTGAAGTTGGATTTGGCATACACTGTTTGCAAAATGAATAAAAGCACATGGGAGAAGAGGGAATGTGAGAAGGGGGATAGAGTGGGGAGCCGGGGGTGCCCTGGGCTCAAGGGGGGAGCGTGACTCCGTTACAAAGCCCTGGCACATGCCCCCTGCAGGGTCTGCACAGGTGGGTGTCGATCTTGTGCCCTGTGTGGAAGTGGAGGGGGGGACAGTCCTACAGCCACATTTCCTGAGCTACCTGGCATCACACTTCCCCACCCCTTGTCTAGCAAGCTGGACTGTTTTTGCATACACTTGCCCTCCCTCCCAGGCAAAAATTAGTGTGTTCTGATGCAACATGTGAAAAATAAATGCACTTTACCCCTCAGGGCATGCAATTCTGCCCCCTTTCTTTCTTAGGGTTTCTATTTCCCATGCACATTATGCTCCAGCACAGGAAACCCTGACCCAACTGCTCCATCACCTCGGCTGAGATTACATATGTTGAAGGTCCACATTTACACTAATCCCTCTCCCAGCTGTCCTTTTCTGGAAGGGTTTCAGACAAAATATCCCTCCTCTTAAACCCAAGCTCCCAGGAGATGTTAGCTCAGGTATTATTTATTATTCTGCCCTCATCAGTCTGGTCTAGCCATGGGAATGGCACTGGAAGGCTTTAGGAATGGATCACCTATGGCCTTACATCAACACTGGCTCCATGCAGGTTTTCCTCCCCTTCCCACCTCTCCCAGCCATCTCTCAGCAAAATGAAACAGTAACATATGCACTCTGCCAGGTTTGGGGCAGAATCCAGCGATTTGACGCGACTGGCTTGTGGTTTCCACCCAAAACCATAAACCAGCCCAGGTTTGCTTGGAAGGTCCTCAGCTGTGTTTGGAGGCTGTAAGAAAAGCAGCAGTATCCTACCTGGTCTTGGACCCTGTCCAAAACAGCTGGATGGATGAAAAGCTGAGCCTGACCACCCAGACACCTGCAGATATGTTTTCACAAGTCTCATTACCATCCCTGAAACACTGTAAGAACTTTACCCTCCCCAGGCCAGCCGTGAACACTTGTCCCTCAGCATCACTCCAAATCACCAAACTGACAACAAGAGACAGTATTTGGATAGTTTTCTTCCTGAGAACTACATTATGGACCCCTGATCACAGCCAAGGAAGGTAATTTACCCTGGAGAAATCTTGCGATTGTTTTTTTCTTCTTGGGTGGAATTTATTGAGACACCAAATAAAGCCATGGATCACTGCAAATAAAGCATTGCTCAAAACCAACCATCCCACTCTGATCTCTTTCCCTTTTGAAGGCAAACTGGCAAGACAGAGAGGGATAGAAAGACGTAGTCTTGGAGGTTATGACACGACATTTCTGGAATTGCCTCCTCTATTGGACAAAATACACCCCTACCCTGTGTCTCAGCTTTCCAGGCTGCAAAAACAGGAACAGCAAACTCCAGCTGGTACAAGCAGTAATGAGATGAACATGAGTCAGACAATTTCAGATTCTCAGATGAAAGGTGCTAGACAGGTATGTAGTGTTATTATCTGTACTGCTTCCTGCTAGCCCCAGGATTTTTGGATTAGTAAAATATAGATGTCAGCATCTTGGGGATACTGCCTCGGTAACTGAACCAAGCAGGGAGGGGCATGCTGATTGCAACAAGGGGAAAATATGAATTTGCACCACACACAAAATATTGTGGTTAAGGGAGACAGAGAGATACCATTGACAACAGAGAACAGCATAATTCATCGGGGTTTGTCAGACTAAACTTTCTATAATCAGAGACCGCAGGGAAAGTGTTTGTCAAGCAAACATTCAAACATCCAGCTGCCAAGAACTAAGTAAACAGAGAAGGAGAAGCTGCAGAGCCAATGTGGCACCATTTGCAAACACCCCATGATCAGCAGTCACAGGTCAACTGAGTCCATTAGCAGGCACTACTGAAGCCAAGGGGATGAACTACTGCAGCAAGACCCACCACCAGGATGGACAAACAATGAGCAATTCACACCTTCAAAATGTTTTCATCCAGAATAGGATTTGCAGACCTGGGCAGGTGAGGGTACAGCAGTGTGTGGGTTCAGTGGACACCTTCCTGCACCACACACATGCAACCACCTGGGCAAGTGAAATAAAGCCAAAGTCCAGGTTGAAAAGAGCCCTCCAAGATAACGAGCAATACCCAACAGCTACTCGTACCATGCATTTTAGTCCCACTTTAGCTAAAAGCCTGCAGTGGTATTTACTTATGAGGCTTATGAGGAGCCAGAGACCAGGGCCAAAGACCTGAAGGCAAGCCAGCTGATCCCAGCCCTGAAGCCAAGGGTGCTCAGCAGCACTGGGCAAGTGAGGGGAAACACTGGTCTCTGCTTCCTACCCAAGTGCCTATCCATTGGTCAGTACTTCCCTCCCATGCTTCACAAGACTGCTGCAAAGGGTACCTGGATCACTTAAGGGATCCAAGAAAATGGATGAAAAATATGCAAGTTTAGACATGCTGTGCAGTAAGACGTGCACATGGAATCTCCAACCAGGTCTGCTGACCGCCATGGGAAAGTATTCAAGATTGAACACGTCAAAAATAAAGCTGAAACCCATCACAGGCAATCCTACACATGCATCTTTTGTCCACACACGCCCCTATTCTTCTACACCTCATCCAACCGATGATACACGAGTGGCATTATACTCATTTCCTATAGATCAGTCCTCTCTTTGCTGTCTAAAAGAAGTGTCAGAGATACAGGGCATGTTTCAAGGCCAGCATTGGATGCATCACTTCTCTGTTAATCACTGGCCATGGATGCACCCACGGTAGTGCTGGTATAACCATCCCTCGGCATGTTTGCAGCCAGCTGCATTCTGCACAAGTGATCAAAAACTCTCATGCTGCAGCCAAAGGTGCTGGGAAGAGGAAGTTTGTGGTTCTGCAGCCCAAAATTACTGACACCTTTGTACCTAGACTGTGTTTATGTTCAGGAGGTTCACGGGGGGATTAGGAAAGCTGTCATCCTCCTAGCTAGAGAAGAAGGACTGTGAGAGATCGAAGGGCCAGAGAGGCTGCTGGTCCTTAAGAAAAAGAGGTTTGCAGGTTTAGTTGTGGTGAATAGTGACTCTGAGTTGACACAAAGGGACTTGATGCATTTTATGCAGACAGCATTGGTGCACTCCAACTCTCAGGGAATAGGGTGGCCTTCTGCAGGAGAACACCATCCAGATTTAAAAGGCTGAACCTCCATACCAACAGTCAGTACCACAGACAAAAACCCTTGAGGTTTTTTTCATCAGAAGATAAATGACCTCCTCTAGAGTCCTGACATAAGTGTTCCAATTTATAACCTGGAAGAGATATTAATGATGAGGCAGAGTTGCTCTAACTTTCCCTTCTCTGCTTCCCTGCTGTATCCTCACCCTCCATTTGCTACTGTGCAACAGCCCTTGGGCAGTTAAATCAGCAGCCTACATGTGATGCAACATTTAAGTAAATATGGCAGTTAATACATGCCTATAGAGGTTTTCCATCCTCCATAGCCTCCCAACTCACAATTTTCTCACATGGGAGACTGGCTCAGAGAGGAGGAACCAGTGCCATGACCAGCCAGTGGTCCCCCACACAATCGCAATCTACCCAGGGATGGGGCTGGCTGCTGCTGTGGTTCCAGCAGTGCAGGGCTCTTTTGGCTCCCTTTTGGCAATGGGAACAGCTGAAGTAGAGTTCAGCAGCATCCCAAATCCAGCCAGGTGCTTCTAGCAGGGCAGGAGACAGCACAGCAGTCCTAACCCCTGTAAGGAACATGCTGATGTTGTTTTTCCAACAGCAATCGCACTAGTGTTAGACCCTCACTCACAAACAAGTGCAGACTGCTCATCCACACCTCAAGGTTTCCAGCAGGAGAACACGCACCTCAGAGTGTTGACAGCATTTAGTCACAACAGCAGACTGTGGCTTGAGATCATTAACATCACCTGGGCCACATAACACTGTCCTACTTTTGGTCCAGGCCCTTGCCTTTTCCCTGGTTGGCAGAAGTGGGTCAACAAAGTGTTAAACCTGGTATAGCCTCAAAAATCATTTGTTGCTTTCTGAAGCAAGAACATCTTTGGCAGGGTCCCCATCTGGGCAATGACATCCTGTCCCCCCTCACTTCCCCCTCTTCTCCCCCTGAACTCAGAACAAAGCACTGCACTGCCCAACATGCTCCTCCACTGTTTTCATCTTGGTCCAAATGCTTCTTGCGTTTCAACTTCTGCCAAAAAGAAATGCATGAAAAAATATAAAAAAGGCATGTGTGGCGCAGGGGGAGAGGAAGCAGAGAGAGTAGAGGGAAGTCATTAAAACCAAATTTTGATTAGCTACCAGTGGTGGAAAAAGAAAACAGGGGAGAGGAGATTTTTCTGTTGTGATATGCATCTTGAAGCTGAAACCAGTAGGCCCAGAGGAGACAAGATTTCTCCACAAAATCCTCCACCTGGGACCAAAACTAATGTGCTTGGCCTTTCCAGTCCACCATGTGCCATGCCATCATCATCGGAGGAGGCATCTGCTTCCTCAAAACAATTTCTGCCAATCACCACACACATTTTTGACCACTCTCACAGCTGTAGCTCTCAGAGTTTCTGCACCCAGCACTGAGCCCTGCTGGCACAGGACTGGAGGACACAGCACAGCTGGCCTGCCCTTTCCACCTTTGATATCAAACAGAAAGGTTTGGCCATTGCAAAGCCGTAGGGAATCCTAGAGGAAATGAGCCTGGAAAAGATGGCTTGTGCATGCTTTGTGGATAGGATGGATGGGCCAAATGACAAGTCCCAGACTGGCTCTGTCTCCTAAAGAGACAGACAAAAAAAAAATTTAAAAAAATTGCATTGGCTAAAGAAGCATTTAAAAGCAAAACAAAAAACCCAGTCTGGTTTGTAGTTTGTAATAGCTGAACCCAGGGACACACTGAGCATGTTTTTTGTTCCCTCAGTACAAAAGCCCTTGGCCTCCCCTCCTCCTCATTCCAGCATTTCCCCATCGTGGGTATCAGAGACAGTTCAAGGCCCCCCAGTATTTCAGACAAAACTAGGTCTTGCTGCCCTGAGAACAAGTGGCTGGGGTCTATAAGAACTGGGGAGATTTGGGGAGCTGAAGAGTTGGGCAGGATGGCCCCTGGAGGATGGCCATAAAGTCACCCTCCAGCATGCCCATGACCTGCCACAGGCCAGTGCTTCCCTCCAGGGTTTGGCTTCCCAAGGTGTGACTTTAGCTCGCAGGCTGCACGCTAGGCCACTTGGATTCCCCAGGGCTTGCTTGTGCTACATCTGGTGCTCTGCAGCATGTCAAAGAGAGGGAGAGATTAACTCCTTTTTTAAGTATCTCATTAGTATTATATTTTTAAACACAGCTGGTTGAAAATTTTTCAGCAAAGCCATAAATAAATAAATACTTTGAGGAAATTTCCTGTGATCTGAAAACTTTACCGACTGGTCTAGCCTTTATCAGATTATGTTCTCTCTCCAGTATGCATAAGCTCCAGTTGCTTCTGCTTTCTCTCCTATAAGGACCAAATCCATTGAACCATCAACAAAACATCAAGATTTCACTGCCTGTACTGTTTGGTATTTTAACAACCACCCTCATGACCAGCACAGCAATCACATAGTCATTGTTGTCCCACCTGGTAATTAATTTTCCTTGCAATCAGAGGTGTCACCTCCCAAGACCCAAAGATCCAGACGCTAAAAACGTATCTCCTAACCCTTTCTGCAAAACACTTCTTTTCCTGCTCCTCAGGAGAGAGATGACAGAACACAGTCAGCTGGGAATCTGATGTCTCTGATAGGCTTTCCTCTTTCACAGATCATACCGCTCCGATGCCTCCACCATAGCTAGCTTGGTTTAGAAAGCAGTTTCTACAGCTGTGGACAACAGTCAAAATCACCATCTGTCATGACATCCTACATAAAATAAATAAGAAAGACAACACCACCCACTACCTCCTATTAGCAGACTGTTAAGGAAAGCAAACAATCACCCACTTCTGAAGAAGCCCAAGACCGGAGGAGCATTTCTCTTCCAGTCGGTCCCTGCCTGCCTGTGGCAGACAAAGCCTGTTTAGTAGTGTCTGTACAAGACCCTGCTATTACATAAACAGCAAATAAAGTTCAGCTGAGAAAAGGTGCCCCAAGCATGAGGCTCTGCACATAGAGCAATAGAAATGCTTGCTCCAGAAAAGCTGCCTTTCTACTTCTCATTTTACCGGGATGGTTCCCATTTAAACCCTCTTCAACCTTGAAAGAGATGGCTTGGAGCTCCCAGCCTCCTTACCCAAATGCTAACCCATTCCTTGTAGCCCAAAAAAGGAAATAAATTCATGAACAAATCATTTCCAGTACTTTTTTTCCAGGCTATTGTTATGTGACTGCATTTGGAAGTAAGGGAGAAAAAAGACAAATACATGACTGTGGTCAGAGTCTGCCCTAGAATAGGGGAAGGAAAAAAAAAAGAAACCTCAAACCCCAAACCCAATCCTTGTTTTATATGTTTAGTCATTTTTGGAGAAAACTGTAAGCAGTAAAGAGACCAGGAATAAACAGTGACACCAGCTCCTGGGCTTTGGGGGTGACAACAGGAGATTCTAATCTGTTCTCCATCTATCAACATGTTCTGCTCAGCCTAAGACATTTTTAAAACCTAAGTCTAATATGCTAATAATCTAATTGAAGAAGTCAACCTCTTCTTCTGTTGCAGAGGACTAAGAAGCTTTTGTGTTGTGAATTGCTTTATCATTTTAAAAGTCTTTTCAATGCAGAAATCACCTTTGCTTGAGAGGTATTGGCAAATGTTTCACAGAAAAAATCAGATTGTCTCCAAAGACTTACCCAGCAGTGTTCTGGAATGACACAGCAAAGCCCTGACATTTGCTTGTCTACCAGGAAAGAAAAAAATCTAGAACTCTTTGGATTTTCCAAAAATCCTTATATTACTGTCCAGTAAAGGAACATAAGGAGTATTAGATTCCTTTATTGTACAGAGACTCCTTTAAGAACTTAGTATTAGGTGCTCTGCAAAAGCCATCCTATGCCTCAAGGATATTTATTTCTAATTGCTTACAGGGACTGTCAGTGCTTTCTTTGAGAAGGGAAATCTGTGACTGTCCCACAGCAGTAAATATCCCCAGAAAAACTTTTCACTGTTCAGTGCAAAGACATCTGTAGATCAACTCAGGCAGTACCCACCCTCCAAATTACATTAAATACTGTCACTTGCTACAGACCTAATGCTGTGCAGCAGTAGATATAGGAAGGAATAAGGTCTTTCCCCTCCATCTAGCAATTGTGAAAACTCACCTATCTAAGGGAAATACAATCTCAGAATTACCATTAGGGAAATTATTGATCACTTCTTAATGTGCAAAATACCATAAACTCTTTCAGGAAGAAAATCACTCAGTTTTGTGAAAATGCTGCTCCATGATTTTAGATCCAGTTGTGCAGCTGGCACACTGTGCCCTGGGATGGGTAAAACAAGCTATTCTCATATAGTCACATCCACAACGTGCTGCAGGATTTAGCAGTTCCTCATGAAAGGGATAAGCTATATAAACATAAAGTGTTACAATGGGACAGAAATCAGTTTCAAGAATTTTCTCTGCAAGCCCAACAGGGAAACAATTATAATTTCCTTCTGCATTTCTTGCCAGCTGAAGTTTTTCTGTTTCTTTGCTTTACTTTGTCGATAACAAACAACTGTTGGGAGCATCCTGCCCTGTGCAAGAGGGGAATGCATCCATTGCAGCCCTTGGGGCTCTGTACTCCAGCAAAGCCTCTGGAGATCCTCCTCTGTAACCTCTGCTGGTCTTACCTATTGATTACAAAATTCTTCCATGGAAAATCAGTCTTTTTTTTTTGCAGCCCTGAGCACACGCCGTGTCCGTGACTTCTCTGGCTGCCTGTAAGGAGACAGGTCAGCATAAAACCCTCCCAGCCTGCGAAATGCCACGGGAAAGGAAATGCCGGTGGGGACTTGAAAACGTTACCTTTGAACCCTCAAACCCCAATCCACCAGCTGAGGGGAAAGAGGGGAAGGAGAGACACGGATCCCGTTCCGAGGATGGTGTTTCTCCAGGATAACCTGTGGGGAGGCAGCAGCCCTGCCTGTGTCTGCAGGCAGCCACCGTGCCCGGGCAAGGGCTCCCCAGGCCCGCTCCAACACGCAGCTGCACTCGCCTCGGGTTGGCAGGGCTGGGAGCATCTCTGCAGCAGCGGGCTGGTGCCTGGGGAGCCACCCCTAGTTGTTCCTTATCAGTCTTCCCCAAAACAAGTAAGGGCAGGGGCACCCAGGATATGGCCCAACAAGCCTTTCTCAGCCCCAGCAACTGCTGCTGGCAGCACAGGGACCTCAGGTAGAGAAGGGGAAATTAAAGGCAGGAAATAGGGAGAAAACGGGGTGCAAGGACCTGGCAGAGGCACCTACATCCTTTGGGAGGCAGCACACATGCAGGGAACAGGGGCACGTTAGAAGCCCCAGCTTCAATCCTGTTCTCCCTTCTCATTGCAAGGTCTGAGGCAAAACTGAAAGGGGGCTGTGTGCTGGGAGAGAGGAAGAGATTATTCTCAGTAAGCATGAGGAGGGATGCATGGCACAAACCCATTTTTTAACACCTCTCTCTTCCATCCCCTGCCCTGTCTAATTCAGCTGGACAGCAGTAAAGGCAGCAGCTATGTTGGGGCCTCTTTGCAGTCTTTCATGCACAGGGAGTGACCTGGGATCAACAGAGAAGAGAAAACCATAGCTGTGCAGCTGTCTGACATCTCCCACCACTCTTTCACTCCCAAGGCACTGACTGACCCAGCAAGAAACTGCAAGGGCATGAACACCTCATCTGAGATCTCTTCTGTAATTCAATTATTTAGCTTGCAGAGAGCAGATCAAACCACTTGCCAAATGGAGGAGTCCTACTACAGACAGGCTCCCCTTCCTGCAGAGTAGAGCAGAGTCATCTCTTCACTGAGACACAAAGAACCCTTGGCAACACAGTGCCATTAAAAACAATATGTTTCAAAGCATTCCTCTGAGCAAAAAGCCTCTGACTGCAGCTCAGGCTGTTACTCAGACAGCAGTAGGGCATGGCCATGAACAGCCACCCCAGAGAGTTTGCCTACAGCTTTTTGCAAATAGATACCAGAAGAGGATGCATCTGAACCCCCACCTGCTCCCCCAGTGTTCTAAGTCAGACAAGAAAGGAGGGGGGAAGGAACTTGCCCAGGTTTCACTGAAGCAATCCTGTTATCCTTGAGAGATAGTTCCCAGTTAATGCATCAAGCCAGGTTTTGCTCATGTCCTGCCACTGGTGTCCACACAGCTGCTCCCTACTGAGCTACCTGTGCCTGCAGGGGTCAGATTAACATTCATTAACATAACCTCTCTATGTCCCCAGACACGTGCTCAGTGTGCTCAGGAAGAGCAGCTCTTTGTAACCCCGCTGTCCCTGCACCTCCTTACAGTGTAAGGTACCTCTCTGCTGACCTGAACATCTCCTCTTGCACCTGGGCACAACACAAGCCAGGGACTTGGCCTGAGCAGCATCTGTTAGAGCTTATTCTTGGCTTGTGCACTGAAAGGCAATGCCTCCAGAGCAGAAGCGCAGTTTCAGACCCATTGTGGAAAAAAGGCGCACAGTATTTATGTAACGGTACTGTTTTACTTGAGATTGCAGCTGCAAGCAAAACACTTATTACACTGGCACTCTCCTCTTCTAGCTACCTTTCAAAGCACGATGCCGCAACTGAAAACTGGCTGACAGGAGAGAACTAAAGATATAACTGGCTCCTTTCCTTTCCCTTCAGCCACAAGCTCGTCTCTACACCTGCAGCTCCCCAGCTCTGCAAGACCCGCTGCCTGCCCCAATGGAAGGCATGCACAGCAGCAGGATGCTACCAACACCACCTGCAGGGCCAAGTGTCCCTTTGGGAAACCACTCACTGCAGCACATGTAGCCACTGATGGGAGCTGAGGGCTAAGGAAGATGAGACTCTGCTATGGACAAATCTCAGCTTCAAGGCAGATAACTTTCAGTCAAGGTTTAGTAACACTTGACTTTAACCTCTTCTGAGCAGGGCACGGTGGAGGATGGAGCATGAGACTGAGTATCAGGCAACACGGGGTCTGTACTTAGCTCCAGTCCTGACCTGCTGAGTCACTCCAAGGCACATGTATCCTTTTATGCTCTGTTTTTATCTCCTCTTCCACATTTGCCTCACTGTTGTGAATGGGGATGTAGGAACAGTCTGCCACTACAAGTTAACATGGTATCTATTATATATGTGTCCCAGCCTTGGTTAAAACTTGTAGACACAACTGTAACACAAATAATAATTTAGGTTTTGGAATATGGTGATGTGGGAAGATGGCATAGCAGGCCTTTCTCAGGCCTTCATCCAGAGAGTCAAGAAACCTGTACTTATCTTCAGTGCTGAAGCTCTGCTAAAACTGGGTTATACTCACATTTTTGTGGCTGATGAAATTTGCACTTGTTTGCTTGGTCACTAGTTTGGGAAATTTTTTTAAAGGTGGTTCTTTCAAGTGGCTCAGAGGTTAGGGATGTCCAAAACTATCCCCAGGGAGATTATAGGGTCAGGCATGAATGATAAACACAGCCTGCCACTTGGTCTTGATGTTGTTCTCTTTGTGCTCCTATTCTCTTCTCCACAAATCTGCAGTCCAGGCAATTGTGTGGAAAACAGGACAACTGTATATTTAGCAACTATGTTCCTGCCTAAATTGCTACATGATCTAAGTAGCAGACCCTTCCTTCCACAAAAGACCACATGCTTCACGATGCCGCCCGTATTGCACATTTTGTACCAGGCAAGCACAGCCAGCTCTAGTGGGAGCAGGAATAGACTGGTGCCTGTCCTGTGACACACAGGGCTGGCTTGTCTTGCTGTAGCCATGTAAACCAGATCACTCTTCCCTAAGGCTTCCTGAAATTGGCTCCATATCTGCCTACCAAGAGGTGAGCAGGGTCAGCAAACACACCCAGGTTCCAGCAGCTCCAGCTCTGTACCTGGGTACTGACCTCCCTTTCTCAGCATCCATAATCAAACTAATGGGCTGCATGGTCATCCAGCATAATTGATCGTGATCCCAAGACCTTCTTCCTCTCTGCTGCCTGGGCAGACACCTCTGACAGGATCTGGAGCTGCGGTGACAATAGCTGAACTACTCTTGCAACATTTACAGCACCTCAGGCACCCAGAGCAGCAAGGTTCTCAAAGGCAACCAGTCTCTATAGCATTACAGAGGTGTTCAGGCACAGGTTGGCACAGAACAAGGAGCTCAGCTCCTCATCTGCTGAAAAGCAAACATCTTTTCCCTTCAGGCCAGTCCCAGACACCCAAAGGGCAAAGTCAGAGTGGGGAAAGGTGATGATGGACACATCTAAAGCAGCTGGCGTGCCTCTCTGAGGAGCTCTTCATGCACCAGCTTCTCACAGACTTGTCTCACCCTACAAGCCTACAGCTGCAGAAATGCCTGACAGCTACAAGCCTGGTACCCTGCTTGGCCAACTGAGGGGTAAGGAAGTCCCCACAGAGACTCAAGAGCTAGTACGTATTAAGCCCTCCTCCTGCAAGGGTCCCACAGCTCTGCTATGGTCTGGCTGGCCATGACCAGAAGAAGTTAGCAATGGGGTGCTCCTCACTGAATTCAAACCCCATTGCAAATGGATAATTGGGCCATCTTGCCCTCTTTCTGCCCAGATGACTCTGGCTTAGAAGCTGCACTTCAACTGCTTGCAAGCCAGGACATGCCTGATAGCCACTTATGAAACAGGGTCCACTTCCATGCAGGACTCATCTGGTCAGGACTCATCTGGGCAGCTGTTACACTGATGACAGTGGGACTGTCCCACAAACCCACCAAGTGTGACCCTGTACTGAAAAGTGAGGAGGGGAGCTGTCTGGTCTCTCAATGCACAAGTCTCCTTGACTCCACCACATCATAAAAGTCAGCCCAGGTGTTTTTGAAATATCCCACCCTGCATGTTTCTCTAAACATCTCTTGACACTGGGACTCAAACCCAACCCTTCAATCTGACAGTGCTTGGGTTTGTTGAACAAGCAGCTTTCTTCTGGAGAAATAAAACATAATCATATGCCCATCACCATTCAGGCATCCCAAACAACTCTCTGACAGCAGCAGGCTCTGTAGAAGCTGGATCAGGCAGTACTTTTTACCACCCATGGCCAACAAATAGCAGGAATCTTTCTGCTCCAGAGGGGAATGCCATCCAGAGGAGCGCTGGAGCAATGAGAATGCTCTCTACATGTCAGCTAGAGCTCAGGGAGCAACTTGGGACAGAAGACACTCGATAAAATTTCTTCAGCATCCAGAACACTATTGGCTTCCAAATAATTGTCTATTTGTGTGTGTGCATGCACAAGAATCCTCGCTCCATGGTCTGTCTTTGTGCCAGCATATTCCCAGTGCTGCGACTCTCTAGGGACAAGGCCCATACTTGTATTCAATCTCGGCTTTGGCTCCCAAACACTAAGGTTTCAGATTATGTTTTAAAAAACATTTTCTCTGGCAACTGGGCTGTTAATGGATGTGATGTTTTTGCTCTCGCCTCCTCCCCACCTTTAAAAGCTTGGCACTAAAGGACCTCTTTGAAGATAAGGCCAAATTTTCAATTTAAGGGGAGGAACTTCATAAAGCAGATTTGAAGGGATGGAGAGGAGGAGGGGGAAAATAAAAAAAACAACCAACTCTGGAGCCACTTTGCCTGTTCAGATGTACACTGTGCAGCATATAGGATTACAATGGCCTCTCTGTACCACCACTGGCTGGAGTCAGAAGTTTGCTGCAGCTGCACTGCTGCTACCTACGCCAGGCTCCCAAGGGTCACTCTCAGAGCGGGCCTTCGCTGTAGCTGCACACCAGCGTGCCCTCTAAACCAAAAGCATCCTGCAGCCCCTACAGAGCCCACATCCACCAGCAAGCAGGGGCACACGTCCCCAGAGGCAACCACAGGAGCCGCCCGCTGGGCTGGCAGTGCCGCTGGAGGCTCTCTGCTGAAACCAGCTGCGGTCCTCATCCAAGAGGTTTTGTGAGGGCCAGCAAATCTGTGGTCTCTCTTGATCTCCAGCAGACCTATCCTCCACACCACAAGGAGGCAGGGAAGCGCCACTGAGTTTTGCAGGTGGAGAGCTGAGGCAAAGAGCAACTTATCCCAACCTGGGGGGAAGTCTGGGGTGTAGACGACAACCAAATGCAGCTGCCCTCAGATCCCAGGCTTGTGCCCTAAAACATTGGCATCACGAAGCAAGGTGGCTGCTGTCCCTGAAAGTACCATGATAAATTACAGTGATATTATCAGAAGAAGCTGAATTTTGCAAATAAATGCTGTATTCCAGGCCAATGTATCTATATTTGAGGTGTAATTCTCAAAGACTACCTCAGTATGTTTGTACCACCACAGGCTTTCTAAATCACACTAAACTCAACACATTAATTCACAGGGCTCTGCCTAACCTGTCCTTTTGTCAGCTAAAGAAAAATAAAAAGTAACCTCAGTCTGGTATTTGAAAGCTGATGACACAGTTCTGACAGGGATCCTGACACCCTTTTCCCTTGTACTTGTGATTTAAAGAACA
Organism: Picathartes gymnocephalus; assembly: GCA_013390045.1. Taxonomy (NCBI): domain Eukaryota; kingdom Metazoa; phylum Chordata; class Aves; order Passeriformes; family Picathartidae; genus Picathartes; species Picathartes gymnocephalus. The sequence goes on from WEKY01059117.1 coordinate 69,925, forward strand.
GCAGAAGGGCCTGATGCACAGCCTTCAGACAGACAAGCTTGTTCAGACTCGCTGACATTACAACCAGTGAACACATCCTTGCATTTGGCAGGGCCCTGGGTCTATGGCTGTGCATGAAAGTACAACCTGCTGGCTACTCTCTCTGCCAGAGTGGACCCGAGAGAGCCAAAATGGCATTGCCACTGCAGGGCTCGGGGTGAAAGACTTACTGCCTATGCCAGGCACAGAAGTTAATGAAAAATGACCACTTTCCAAAACACCATCTGGCTTTCACACACACACACATAGAGACACCACAGTCCAAAAGCTCTGCGAACCTGACAACGGTGGGTTTCCATAGGGGCAACACGCTGTGGTGTGGTGTGGGGTGGACTTTGTCCAGCAAGCCTCCAACACTCTGCACAGGCACAGGGTGCAGTCGCCATCCTCACGTCTAAAGGCTGCTCAGGGAAGATGACTGGACCCAGGGCAGCAGCCTCTCAAGAGCAGCTGAGCAGAAAACAAGGATAAAGTCTGGCTCTCACCTCTGTGCTGGCACACTGCCCACAAGGAGGGCAAAGAAGCTCAAGCACGTCCCGCACGCTGCCTGACGCACATTTCTCTCCATCGATGCCATTAGAGCCAAAATAAATTGGCACTGCCTCTTACTTGAGAGCTCCTACAACACACAATGGCAGCCCTCAGAGCCCCTCACAGGCACCCAGTCCAGGTGCTCTGCTACCAACCCCATCAGGAAGAGCTGAGCCTCCCATCCCATTTGTCCTTTTGCAGGGAAGAGAGGCCATTTTAATAAAAGGAGCATGTAACATCCTCAGGGCAGGGATCTGTTGCTCCCTGTTTAAGCAGAAAGCTCTGCACTGCCCGCAGCAGCTTTGGGACTGTGTAAGCACCAAGTGGTTTCTTTTCCCTGCAATAAATATCTTTCTGAACTTTTCAGCCAACATGCTTCCACTGCGTCCATACTCCTTTTGTCTTAGCTTCCCATGGACACTCAGACAGCTGTGTTGCTGGAGCACATGCTCCTGTGGAGAGATTTTAGAAGACTTATGCACAAATATGCATACAAAGCAAATTTTGAAAGCTTCCCATTCTGCAAGCATTCCCTCCAGAGAACTGGCTTCAAGCACTATGTTCAGCCAATGAAGCAGCAGATAAGATGTCGTATGATTTGGAGCCAAGAGGAACTAAACCCAGTATCAGGAAACAGAGAAAGATGCACGCGATACCTTTTGTGGAACAATTACCCCAAGTACATTTAGAAACCTGAAAGATGATATTCACCCCCATTCTTCCTAAGGACCTGCAATTCATTTAGTCATTATTCACCTTAAATCGTTCTTGTGGCCTAGGAACTGGAATATGTAACAACCTCTTAAACTGAGACTGACCACAGGAGCACCAAAATACACAGCAGCAGGTTTTTTCCCTCAGGATGTTTTCAGTCTAACCAGAAACAGGAAGTCTCTGAAGATTTTGCAAGAACTTTTTCCTTGTGGGATATTCCATCCTAACTGCAGAATTCACACTGCAAATTTTTAGCCCGGGAGGTAATGGTTTAAACCAAGAGATTTGCAAGGCTTGGTCTGTAACATGCCAGCAGTAATATATCAAAGTCACCTCTGCACATTAAAGAAGTCCACGGGAATTGTACCTCATGTCTCTGAGGCACTCAGCATCAGATATTAAAATGAACAACCCACCATTATTTACTGCCAAAGGAACTTTTGTTAATCTGGAGTTACCCTGGCCTACTGCTATTGTAACATCTTGCAGGCTGAGTGAATAAACTGAGCCCAGCTGAGCCCAAGTCTCTAAAAACCCAGCTGCAAGCCAACCTGGGCTGAAACAATCAGCGTGGTCCCCAATACACTCTTCCCTGTCGTTGCTGCCCTGCTTCAGGAGGCACACAAGGCAGGGTGCTGGGAGACAGCCTGTCTTTGCCTGGGGAAAGAGTGATTTTGGAGGCACAGAGGTGCCTCTCCAGCCCTGCGGCAGTCCTGAGGAGGCGCAGCACAACAGAGGGTCCTCCCCAGTGCACCTGAGTTCTGCTCTGAGAGACGTGAGGGTGGGTACAGGTCAGTGGCAAGAGCCAACATAGCAATATCTACCCCCTGTCCCAGTGCTCAACCCACCAGCACAGGGTCCAGTTCCATTTTCTGCATGGGAACGGTAGGGCACAGGGCTGTGGAGAAAATTCAAGCTCACACAGGGCATGTGCATGGGCTGAAGACCCAGCCCAAACACCTCCACCTCCAGACACATGAAGTGCCTTTCCTGTCCTGTCACCCATGTTCCCTCCCACAGCGCAGGTAAAAGAAGCAATAGTTGGTTTTTTTTCCTGTGCTTGTTATCAGATTGCAAGGTTTCTGTGCTCCTAAGGGCATGTGGTTCAGAAATAGGTCAGGAAACACTGGCAGGTAGATCTGGTGATGTTTCAGTCACATGTTTCACTAACAAGGACAAGAAACTACAAAAATTCAGGTCTGCCCTAAGTAACTAAAGTTAGTAACTAAAGTAAGTAACTTTTCTTAACTCAGGAAAAGAAGTTTCTCCTCTGCAGCACTGGGAGTATGGGGCCAAAGCAGGCTGCTTGCTTCACAGCCCCTCTTGTGAAGCTTCTTGCTCCGTAGGAGGCTCCATCTGGCTCCCAAAGAGGCAATGCTGCTGGCCCTAGTCAGACAGGAGGAGCTGTACCAGCATCCTGAAGGCATTGCAGGGCTGCCAGTTTAGTACTGAATATTTGGAGGGATCTGTCTGCTGTTAGCTTTGAGGACATAGCAGAATTTCATGGAGTGAAGTGGACTGAGCAACAATTCACCTGTCCTTCAATGGAGCAAAACTCCAAGCCCGGAGTATCACACCCGGAGGGCTGCGAAGGCCTCTGCAGACACCAGACAGTGGGTTTCACTTTGCAGTCTCAAAGAACCTCTCACTCTGTGCTTCTGTATCATGTCAGTAAAAGACACAGAAAAGCCGCTTTCTCCAGGCTGCGGGGATACTTAGAACTCATACAACTCACATGCTACTTCGGAGCACACACATGCAGAATCATGCAGCTCTAATGCTTCTTCATTATGCCAAGCAGAGAAGAAATGTGTGGATTCAGCTGCTTGTACTGGGAGATCTCTCAAATAAAGGTCCTGTGGCTGTGTGTCTGAGTGGGAGAAAGCTGAACTTGCCTTTCACATCTGCACAGGACCTCTGTGCACCCTTCAGATGAACCTGCCTCACATTCCCCAGCAGGAAGCAGGGAGGACTGCACTGCATCTGACTTCGACCCTCACAGCAAACACCTATTGGGACCTCATATGCAGGATGAGTCCCTGTAATTGTATCTGAAGGGGAAGATTAAGAAAAGGACATGGAACAAAACTCCATTTATTTCTTGTAAGAGAATATCATGCACCCAGCAGGGAGCTCATAGCTCTTCCTAATTGTCCTATTTACTTCAGAAGATCCCCACATGACTCCTAGTAGCATGGGAAGTTATTTCACCTTCATTTCTTTAGGTCACTTAAATAAACAGAACAAATCTTCACTGCAAACCCATGATGTGTTTCTGCTGAAATCCTTCCCTGAGCCATGAACCTCAATATTCAACCCATTAATTCGCAGTGTCTGCCATATAAGTACATCGGCACAAATATGGAGGAACCCTCCTCTTAATCGTAGGCACACTGAATCAGTTAGTTTCAAAAGAAAACTAAGCTAAAATTCTACTTACAAAACACCCACATTCTTCTAATATTTTCCATGGTAGTTTTTTAGCCCATGGGAAAAGAAATTTTAATGGCAGATTGCAAATGAACATATCAAAAAGAGACTATAATAGCAACATAGAAATTAAGAGAATTGGGCACCAAGAAAAACATTTAAGACATGCTGGAAATTACACGTGAGTGCTGAGTGTGTGTATGGATTCCTGTTATCCCACTCACATAATGCTGCAGAGAGGTCAAGAGAGAGTTTCTTTAAAACAAACAAGGACAAAAAAAGCTGAACTTTAGTAGATGTGAACTGCCTTTCACACAATGCCAGTGAAATAACACTTGGGGTACCCGAGTTAGTTGGAAAAATGCTCAAAGATAGATTTGTATTAAGCACCTTTTGGCAGCCAGGAGTATTGGTTAAAGTCTATTATTTTCTAAAGTAAGTATTAGTATCTTCAGAGCACTTTAAAAAGTCTTGTTTGACACAGCTACCAATTCAGCATCCCACTTTCTCCCCAGCACATTTTCTATTTACAGGCACCATCCAGACGACCTGCCAAAGTTGCAGTCCAAGCAGGGACGCACGCGTGCACAAATCCTACAACATCCCACTGCCGGGCAGGAAATTATTTCCCCTGACCCAAACCGCTTCTCATCCTTGCACCAGAGTTACAAAACTCTACAGTCACAGAAGAGGTCAAAAATTCTACTAACACACTACCCACCCTCGCTTTTCTTTCCAGCAGCCCCTTCACAGAACACAAACTGGAATGCCTTCGCATCTGCCAGAGACAGCTCTCGCCTGTAAGCTCCCAGCAGCTTTTGACAAGAGTTGGAGCAATGGAGGATGGATCTGTGGCTTACTTTGCACAGCTTCTCCCTCTCCCTCTCTCTCTCTCCACACCTCACCGTGCCTCCTCGCCCAGCCGGCAGTGAGGACAGGGCAAGATCTTGGACCAAGCTGCCAGGAAGTTCCAGGCGAGCCCTGGAACACCGCGGAGCGAGTGCGTGCCCTGGGCCCTCCATAAGTTCTGGCCGACCCGCCGAGGAGGAAGAGCTGGAAGGAAACATCCGAGCCCCCCACATCTCACCTGCCTGCGCCAAAACAAGCCCCGTCCCGGCGGGGACCAGCCGGTCTCCGCTACTCCCTTGTCACGTCTCCTACATCCCTAGGCAGACCCCCTTCCTCACATCCCCACACCAACTTCCCGAACTCTGGCGCTGCCTGAAGATGGATGGGGCGAAAGCCCTGCGCCCCATCGCCCGCCACCACCGTGCGTCCTCCCAGCCCCTGGCCAGGGCCACCAGGCCCGGGCTCCCTTCTCTTTCACTCACCGCGGTCTCCAGTGGAGCAGGCAGGGAGAAACACAAAGATGCCCCAAACGAAGGGAAGCAACAAAGAGGCTTAACTCCAGGAGCCAGGAACTTCCAGGCCGGATCTGCAGGGAATTCACTACACACACACACACACACACGCACGCACACACACAGAGGGGGGGAAAAAAAAAGAGAGAGAGAGAAAAAGAGGGGGGAAAGCCTGTTTTGAGGGGAAGAGGAAAGTGGGGAGGCCCTTGGTTTGAGGGTGGTGGTTGTGCTTTTTCTGCGGGTTGGCGGTGCGGATGGGGGGCCGCGCTGAGCTCAGGCGCGGCGGGAGGAGGAGGAGGAGGAGGAGAAGGAGGAGGAGGGAAGAGGCGCCGGGATGCGGGTAGCCAGACCCTCCATACGGGAGACGGCTTTTGGATGACTGAACTCCCAAACAATTCCCTGCTCTGGCTACTCCTGCCCCAAGAGCCTCCCTCCTTCCCCTCCCCCTGAGGAGGAGGGAAGAAGAGGAGGAGCCAGAGGAGGGAGAAAACTCGAACTAAAACCCCTTCCCCAAAGCTAGGCAGGGCCGAGCCCCGTCCCACGCCAGCGCCATCCCCGTCCCCTCAGTACCGCGAACCGGGAGCCGCGGGCCCCCAGAGCCGCTCCCCGCCGGCCCACGCTCCCCGGCCGACGGAAACGGGAAAGTTGGGACGAAAAGTTTTGTTGTGGGCGGGGGGAGGCGGCCCCGCCGGCCCGCGGTGTGGGGTGAGGGGTGCGGGGTGTCCCGGGCGCGGCGGTCCTGGGCTGGCACCGCACGCTGCAGTGGCACCAGCGGCTCACGGATCCCCCGGGCGCCCCTCCTGGGCGGCCATTCCGCCCCATCCTCGGCGGCCATCAGTTGTAATAAATACCAGAAGGATGAAAAGGTCTTTTCTTCCAACCATCCCTTCCTAGCAGGTGCTTGCTCTCACGGAAAGTGTCCCGGGCACAAATTTTCAGGAAAAGCAATGGCAGCACTCTCTGAGATTAAACCCCACCAGTTCCTCCTCCCTGTGTCTCCCTGCGCCAAAGAGTGAATTCATGCCCCAAACCTTAAATTTACCCAGAGGTGCAGGGGAATCTTCGATATTTCAAGGCCCTTCAGTAAAGACTATCTTGAAACAAATCTGTCGCTGAAACGTCAGGATAGGTTTCTCACATTTTTGCCATGTATAGAAGAGCATAGATGACAAACATGATCTGTAGTTTCTAAACGTGAAGTCCTTCAGTCTTCAAAGAAGCAGGTGAAAGAGTAGAAGTTTTTCATCTTGTCATCAATGGGTTTCAGAGTTATTCCTGCTTAGTGGCCCTTTAGGAGAGTTCTGATCTCCTGGCTTACTCATTTCTCATAAGGATGATGCAAAGGATTTGATGTTTTTTTCTATTTGAATTTGAGGTTCTTATTTCCTTGGTTTATTACATGGGTAAGGGAAAGATTAAAACTGATTTTTCTGTAGGATTTTTTGAGTTCCAAGGGCATGTTTGTTGATGGCTTCTTCAACTTTCATTTCAATGGGTAAGCTTATCAGGTTGAACACAAACTTCCTTCCTCTGAAATGTTAGCTTTGCTGCCTAATTATCTTTTAAAGAATTGTTTCCGAGATTCCAAGTTTTTCCTTATAATGCTCAATAACACACTCCTCAGGTGCTAAATCCATATGTAGACACCTCACTAAGTGGCCTAATTTTTACAAGTGCTAAGACCTCTAACACCTGCCTTGTCTGAAAAACACTGGTTTCCTAATTTAAAGCAGTCGTAAACTCTCCTAAATTAAAGCAGGAATTGAATTAGCCCTGACTAGTTTTAGGCTTACAGAAGTGGGAAGAAAAAGGCGAGGGAGCAGAATTAAAGCTACCTTGTGCAAAGAAGTGCCCCAGGGCTCGTTAAACAGTATGAAAGAAAAGATTGCAGCCCTGCAGGATTACATTCCCCGTTTATTCCAGGGGCTGAGGGAATAGATGGACGCAGCAGTGCCCTTCATATGCTGTTCTTCTCACCTGCCTCCCAGAAGAAATGCCTTGGGACAAAACAGGGTGCTGGTTTGTGCAGCCGTGTCCCCTTGGCATTCCTGGACAAGCCAGTGGCAGTCCTGCTTTCAGGAAGCTCTCTTGTTTCTGTACTGGGGGTGTCTGCTCTAGGCTGGCACACATTTGTTTCAAACTCCCTGCCAAAACTGACTCCTGGATGCCACTGTCTGAAGCTCGAAGCAGTGTGAAAGCTGAAACTCCCTCATTAACCCCAGTTTCCTCAGGCATAAGGAAACTTTTACTCTGGGCATTGACCAAGCACAGCCTATGGCTGGGGCGTGGGGGTGTCCCATCTCCTTCTGGAGATGCGAGAGCCCCCCTGATCCTCGGCTACCAATTTGCCCGTATTCGCCCTGTTCCTCTCTGATCCCAGACAAAATTTCCCACTCCTGCTGCTGTCGGATGCAAAGGCTTCTCCCTGGGGCCGCTGAAACTCCAGCTGTTTGATATTGTGAGGAGCAAGGCAGGGGGCACAGAGGGACTCCGCATGAAAGGGCGAGCTCAAAGGAAACCGGACCCTGGCATGTCGGCACGATACTCAGTGGGTAACAGGCTCAGTTAAATTTGCTCATTCAGCCAGCTAAGAGGGAGAGTTTTCTCATCTGTCTTGCTATGTTTAATTCATCCACACATGCCTCCCAATTACGGCAGGAGTAATAAACAGAAAGGGATGTTGGGGGTGGGGGGAGCCCGCCAAGCCCCAGCCACCAAACCTAAGTGCACTGAAAAAATGTGAGCTGCACACTGCTGATGTTTGCTGTCCTGGGAAGAGCTCATCAGCAGTTCTGGCTCTGAGTCCTTAGGAATTTTAGCCCAGATTCATACCTGAGTTTTTTTGTTTTGTCTGTTTTTCTCCAGAAATGCACATTGCAGGAGGTGTGTTGCAGAGTGCTGCTTTAGGTGTACCATGTCTGCCTCCTGAGCTAGGCAAAACTCCCTACAAAAATCACTGTGGCATCCCTGCCTCCACAGAGGCTCCCAGGCTTACCACCAGGTCCTTCTAGCTCTGCATTTTTGCACAAATGAAAAATTGATGGAGGGAATTGTGCTGTGGAGGCAAAGACAAGATGAATAAAATGCTCCATTATAGAGTGAGTTCAAAGCCGTCTGGCCATGCTGGAAATTCAAGGTAAGTTTGTGGAAGGATGGATGAGGAAGTGATGACTAGCTCAGTTCCAGGAGTGGCCAAAGTGACCAGAAAGTCACCTTGTGTACGGTGTAGAGGAGAGGGGAAAGACTCACATTAAGAAGGGATGTAAACGGGAAGCCCCCAGTTCAAAGGAATTTCAGCACGAGTTTTACTTTGTTTACCCTCTTGTAAAGCTATTTGTTACTTCGATAATCCATAGGAAACTGGATCATTTCTCTCGGGGATGTCAAATTAAATAAACAAATAAAACCTTGTTTGGCTGGTGAGAAGCTTAGAAAGGAAAGTGTATTTGTATAGGGATTCAGGAACTAAGCATCTTTCAGGAGCAGAAGATTAGGAAAGAAATCAGAGAAACAAAGGGGGAAGTGATTCAGTCATCAGAACTCAGCCAAATTAAAGAAGGGGGTGGGATGAAAGGACAAGAGATAGGGCCTGCCTATATTAGGAAATCTCTGCTGGCATAAACTAAACCAACTCAATGTCAGTTTAGTTTTACCACTAGGGTCCAAGTCAGGGCCATAGACTTCATTGTGACAAGTTCATCCTGATGTCAGACAGAAATATCATATGTTCACTGGCATTTTTTTTTTTTAATTTCAGAATGTATATGTTACCCCTCATGCACATACACAAGCACACACAAGGGATAACATAGGTATTTTGAAATAAAAAAAATCGCAGTGAACCAGTCCTAGCTTTTCCCTCTGAGAGAGGGGTTGGCAGCAAGATAGTTTTACTAGTACTGTTTCTGTTTCAGACATGGTAAAAACAAAATAAAAGAAACACAGCCCCACAAAGGTATCATTCTCTTTTTTTGCAGTGGTGTGTACTGTGGTTTAAAATATGTTATATATTGGTATAAAATGTCTTACATATGGGTACAGCTGTGCCTATGTTCCATGCCACATACCCACAGAGAATGTTGTAAAAAACTACCATTCTGTTTGTAGTCAGGTCATTGATAGGAAATATTTGGAGAGTCAGTGGGCTCCCAAGTCTATGAGAAGATTTGGTTCAGGTCCATTTTTTTCCTTGTCTTAAAATGTTCAGGGATCAGCAGTCAGGGAGATCCTCTTGTGTTTGGCAAGTGTTTTACAACGTCACTGAACATTTTGAGTGGAGGACAGGGTCTTTAACAAAATGTTTTATTAATGGGAGATTATCAAAGGCAATTGGTAAAACCTTTTGCTTGAGTAAGGAGACCAGACAAATCCTCCAAATAAATAGCCTTTCCACTCCCCAGAATCCTGCTTTCTTCTCCCAGAACTTAGCAACTACTCTCCTACAGTTTAAGAGTTCTCTTGCAGTGAAAGCCAATATAACCACGTTTGTGATCATGACCACACACCTCACTGCCAGTGCTGGATGTTGGACGTCCTGAGACTGGATACAAGAGCACCATGAACCTGCTGTGTGCAGAATGAGGTAGGACATGCCCTTCTGCCTTTGGGTTCACTGCCAAAATCCATCTCAGAATAATGATGAGAAATGCTCCCCTGATGAACAGGATGTAAAAGCAAGACCATGCATGTCATCTTGTGCAGTGACAATGTTGCTCTGTGCTGTTAAATAGGCGTTCTATTTAATCCAGAGACAGTGATATTTCAGTGGCAGGCAAGCTTATTCTCATCCTTGAGTGGGAAATTATTTGGAAATTTTTGGATGCATGTACAATGGAGAGACAGAACAGGATGCTATAAAGTAGTTCACCTTTCCAAGTGGAGATGGGAACTTGGGCAGTAGGTGCTGAAAATAGGACTTTCATAGGTGAAATACATTAGATGGAATGGATCATTTCAAGTGAATGTTGTGAATCTCAAATTGGAGGAGAGATGTATATAATGTTTTAGCATATACATTCAAATTATATTATATAAATTATATATTATATTATATAAAACTGCAGCATCACCAGCTCTTCAAAAATCAGTTTGGGTTTTTTTTTTGTGTGGGTGCACCCCTTCAGCTGGAAATCATGGCAGAGTGCAAGATGTTTTAGTGGTGTTGTCTTAGGTGGCTTTGACTGATGCTTTCCCCTGCTATCCATTTTTAGCTTTGTACAGGTTGTTGGAAAAAGTAGGTTTATTCTTCTCACGTGAGATTTGTTCTCCCTGTGTAGAGTCTGCATGGAAACCTGGTGCTACAGTAATTGATGGGAATCTTATTCCCATCAGTACAGACTCTGCTGGGTTTAAGATTTCACACTTTTTATTATTCCCTTAATCTGTAGTAGTTGTTGCAGGTTTATAGGCAACAACAGTGAAGATGGGGAGGCATCTTAAAAGTGTTCCAGGTTAATGCTGAAGACTGAAAAGATCCCTTTAGGTGGAGTGCAGTCCCTGGATAATTACACCTGTGGGAAATAGCTACCTGTCATGTCTATCAACAAGGGAGCTTACCTTTTAAAGCAAACGGATCTCTCTTTACGTCATAGTCTCTCTTTGTTGTAGTCCATTTATTAACCTATTATTCACCTATAATCTCTCTTCCCTTACCACTTTCCCACACACCTATTGCCTTTCCATCTTACTTTTTCATTGCTTAAGGCTTGTGCTTACCCTGTTCTCTGCAAGAGCCCTCAAACAAGTCCTTAACTTCAGAAGTGAAAAAGCTGGGGATCCCCAGTCTCCCAGGCCCCCACTAGCCCTGCATCTGTCCCTGTGCTCCCCAACACCCCCCGCCCCAATCCGTCGCCCACATCTTGAGCATGAAAGCCAGCCGGATTAATCCGGCACAGAGCACATTGTGTGTGAGTCATGACAGGCTCACTAAGGCGTGCAGTGCTGATAAAAGGCAGCTCTGATAGGCTCTGTCAGGGATCCCGGAGAAACAGCGTGGAAAAAATCTGCTAACCCACATCCCAGCCTGGCAGCCGGGGCCTGGAGACAGCCAGGCACCAACGGGAGCGCAGGGAAGTCCCCGTGGCACTGGCAGGTCCCACTCTGGGCTCAGCCTGTGGGGAAGCCCCTGGTTCCAGGCATGAGCTGGTGCTTTCTGGGGTCATCCAAGAGCTCATGAAGCCAGAGGAGGGCTGGTGCAAGCCCCTAGGTCGTGAGGATGCACCCTGGGATAGCCTCCCTCTCCTCAGGTGACTATCTGGCCAAAGGGCATTGCTGACCCCCCCAAGCAATGTCAGAGTGTCACCCTTCTTAAACCTACCTTCCCCTGCTCTGTCCCAGTAGCTAGTCCAGCTAGGGGAGCCTGAAGGAGACTGCTCTTGTCTAACTCCGAGGACATATCTCTCAAACCAGTGTTATTTTACCAACCTGCACTTTCCCATTATTTGTTCCTTATCCTTCATATGACCCTTTAATATCATCTTCCTCAGTATCTTCAACTGTCTGGTGTTAAGCCTTGCAGACACTGATGTTTGAACCATTATGAGTCTCTCTCCTTTTGGTCAGCCAGGCCATGCATTGCCTGTCTGCAGTATCCTCTTAATACTCTCCTCTCTACTTTTATATGGCGTCCACTGGATACCATTACCCTACTGCAATCTGGAGACTCAGTAAAAGGCAAAAAGAGAAAGAGCTGGCCTTACAGCTCCGTGCTTCTGGGCATATATGCCCTGCTTTGTCTTTTCATTAGGCTGTGCACAAATACACTTGTACTGCATTTTAAAGAGCAGGATAGCAAAGCACCTACCAGGCATTTCTTTGAAACTTCAGGAGCTAGGTCTTCTCTTAGAAAAAAGAATCACGGCTGATGCCAAGGCCATGGTGCTCAGGAATTTACAGTCTCTGAGAACAAGGGTTAGGTGAACTTTAAAAGGTTATGTAATGTAGTGTTTCTGATCCTTTTTTAATCCAAAGAACAAACTAACCTTTCAGGAAGGAAAAAAGAAATCCACACATTCTTTCGTGGCGTGATACAATGCAGCAACCAGCAGTTATAGGCAAATAAAAATCAGGCAAAGCTTTGAAATTCTTCGTTTTTCATTTCTACCAGCTGCTTTTATTTGTCGCCATTTCATTTGACTGCATGTGTTAGATATTGCATGAGGCATGACTGTATGGGTGGGAATTTGGAGAAGGATGCTGTAATACACGTGCTTTCTGATGACTTGCAAGACACCAGTGCTCAAAATACTCCCAATCTAGTCTGCCTGCTGCGTGCCAGACCATGCTGAACCCAAAACCCATTTAATCCCCTTTTCTGACTGATGTAAGCCATACCTAGAAGCATCTTGTGGAAGGCAGAACAGTTGGCCTAGGGAATGGATGTCAGCTGTAATCTTTTCTCTACAACTTAAATTTTGCTCTTGTAAACTTCATTCCATTACTTCTGATTCTAATATTTTTGGACCACCCCTGCTTAGTATTTACAGGTCTTTAATCCTCTCTGTTGTCAGACAGATAAACTGGGTCTGGGCCCAATTCTCCCTCAGTTCTCTGGGTGTAAATGTCTCTGAATTGACACCAGCTAGATGAAATGTAACATGAGAAGTGTGTGAGGCCCTTTGTTCTGTCAGGCTCCCCTCATAAATCAGCTCCCATAGCAGCACCTGAAGTCATTTTCTCAAGACCAAAGAAAGCATGCATGGAGAAGGTTTGGTCTAGAGTCTAGGGAGATCAAATGGTCTCAGAAGGTTTGCTGTTCCCTGCAGTGCTGCAGGCAGCTTGGCCAGGGTTGCTGAGTGTGAGGACCACGCACAGCATGGCTCAGCATCTGGAGGGCTTGTGGAAGGAGGACTTTAAGCCACTAGAGAAATCATAGTTGTTTCTGCTTGTTGCAGTATGATCCCAGCCAAAAACCATGGATAACTGTGTTTCTGTTTCATCTCAGCTGAATATAGAGCCAGTTTACCTGCCCAAGAGATGTCAATTTACACAAGCTTTTTGGTAGTGAAGCTTTCCCATGAGACTGAACTACTAAGCAGCTTTTTTTGGTGACCCTTTCTACAGTGTCTCTTGTGTGAGCTGGAACAAGAATGAAATTCCCTCCCACCCAAGTGACTTGTGCAGCTCCTCGCCTGTGTCTCATGATGACAGAGACAAAGCCAGTAGGTCCCTGGCAGCTCTTACAGTGTCTGTTTGAGGTATGAGCCAAAATATTGGTCCCAGCATGGGGCTGTGACGCGAAACACACGACACCAGGCAGCACCAAAATTGCTGAGTGCAGTTATGCCATGGTGAATACACCATGTCCCTCACTGCTGCTGCCACTTGGCATGTCCTTGTCCACTCTCCTTTCCCACACAGGGACAGTGCTCTCCCTGGCACAGGAGCAAGAGGAGGGACTGGAGACGGATCTCTTCATGTGCTTTCAGAGGTATGATATCTACACAGTCATACTGCATTCCAAAAAATGTGAGAAATAGAGGAGGTAGAGCTGGATTAGAGGTACCTACACATGAGGCAGATAGAGCACTCCTGATAGAGCAAAATCACTTCTTGGTGCTGTTCCTTGGGGATGTGTTTCTTGTAAGGTACTTCACATTTTCTAATCTGGCACCAAATTCTTCTTCTTAGAGTGCCTCTAAAGATTTTTACCAACTAAAAGTCAGAGCCCGACGCCTGCCTCCTGCTGAAGTCCTGCTAACTGCTTCTCAGAGGACAACAACCTTCCCATAGGTGTGTGGCTGGGCTCCTCGTATAGGAAGTACAACATTGGTGTAAAACACAGCACAGCTTGGCCAGTTTAGTTCTTGATACCACCAATACAATCACTGCAAAAATAAATACATCTTTACCCAAGAGATATTCATGTCAAAGAATATATATTTTTTAAATAATATATTTGGGGAAAATCAGAAGCTACCTTGCGTTCTGAAAGACAAGTTTAGCTGGTGTCCTTGACCTTCCAGAGCTGTGATTTTCTAAGGACAGAAGGTTGTTTTCTCCTTCTCTGAAGGAGATTAATTTCCTTTTTGAAGCTCAGTGGGATTTGGGGGGTGGGGTGTATGTTTCTTCTCTTCCTTGAATATTCAAACAAGTACTGCTCAGACATCTCTCTTCTGCTTGTCACTCTTTGCCCTGTTTGTTTGTTTTTTGCACTTCTCGCAGCCCGGACAAGGCAAACAGGCCAGTCTATTGTTGGTGTGCATCTCTTTCACTGCAAGATTTGTTTATGTCTTAGCACAGTGATGCAATATTTGGGTTGAACGCTTCAAGGGGAAATGTTTATAGAACTAAAAAAATATTTCCATTTGATTTGTTTATAGGAAGTTTTTTCTTGTGGTCTTGGGTTTTGAAAAGGCCTTTGCATGTTTTCTTTTCCGCCTCCCCCACTCCCCCTCTGTGGATTTGAAGTTTGGTGCCAAATTCAGTCATGATAATGCCATGACTGACTCTTTAGGTATTTCTACCATGCTCAGCACTACACCACTGGAGTATCTTCATCCTGGCCTCCTAGATCTTCTCAACAGCATTATCCTTCTTACATGCTGAGGTTCCCAAAGCTTCTCAGCAGGGCTGAGGGTTTTCCAGCCCCACAGTCTAACAACTCCTCTTTGTTCCTGAATTACCTCTGACCTGGGACAGCCCTCAGGCAGGGCAGGCTACACTAACAGGGGAGAGTTGGAAGAGTTAAATGCGAACATTGCTTAGAAGGAAAAACAAAAGAGTAATAGGAAAGGCATCTTTGTGTGACCGAGGCTTAACCGAAACCAGGCCTTCTCCCTCTGCCTCAGCCAGGAACACAAGAGAGGACGTGCAGGCAGCAGCCAGCAGAGCGTGCACGGCTGTCCTCCTCTGCCTCCAAGGATGGAGGCAAGGCACAGCCACTCACAAGAAGAGGGAGGGCACACGCTTGCTCATGTGGCACCCCCAGGGCACAGCATGGGTTCACTTCCCACCACCCTGGCACTCACACCCTTCACTGCACATCCGCTCCCCCCTTACTGCCCCTCTCCCATCTACTTGGTGTTTGTCACCCAGAGGAGGCTCCCACATGCTGTTGTAGACTATCCTCCAGGCATTGTGCATCTGCTCTTTGGGAAACACTGAGTACTACTGGGCTGCCTCCTTGTCACTTTGGGTCAGTGAACCAGGATGCTGAAAGGATGAATGTCACAGTTTCTACCATCCCTGGCTTTGGCCACAGCTTGCAAACAAGAGGCATAGATGGGGCGGGAGTAGGCATAGGCCTTCTCTCATACCTTGCAATTTTGCCTCTTTGTACAAAAAAACCAAGAGAGAACAGTCACAGGGTTCTTCCAGCCACTGTCCTTCTAAGCTAACCCAGCATCATCCATTGCCAGTCTCCATTCTCTTGACAGGAAAAACCATCTTTACCTTGTGCCTACCGGGGGTAACCAGCAGAAAACAGAGAATATAACAACATGTGCCAAACTCTTTGAACCAACAGATATCATCAGCCCTCAATGAGGCACTCCCACACCTATGTCACCACAGTTTCAGGGCTGGAAATCTTCAGAATATGGCTGGCCCTGGAGCCCAGGTGCAGCTTACTTTCCATGAGCTCATTAACCAGCAGGACTTCACAGACCATCGTCTGGCAGCAGCTGGTGTAGGAAAAATTACTGTTAGAGATGTTCCAGCTACTTCCAGCTGCTGCCTGCACAGAAATAACATGAGAACACTGGCTCAGAGGAAGCCCTGGCTTCCCCAGCCCCTGGCCATCAGCAGGTGGCCCTGGGAAGTGGAATGGCCTGTGCGTGCTCTGGCGAGGGGCACTTGGCATGTGGGCACGGGGATCACAGATGAATAAATAAAAGCCAGCTCCCTTGCTTTGCTGGCTGCTGGGCTCTCCTGCAAGAGATGACTGGGATCTGTGTCTGGTTTTCTCCTAGAATGCTCCCAGTTCAACACACACTGTTTCAGAGTCATGACAGCCACCTGCTGCCAGCGGCCCCCTGTCTCCCTCTGGGTCCCACCTCCCTGCAGATTGCTCTGTCACCACAGAGCCCCCAGCTCCCCCACTCCCACCCTGCCTTCTCCCCAAAGCTGAGATCCATCAGAACAGAAAAGCAAAGGTAATGAACAGGCTGGCTTCAGTTCTCTCACTCTGACAGTCACCTTTTCTAATGGTCAGTAATACTGGAATCCCTCAGAGACATGTTCTGTGGCAGCACTGTTGTGCCTGAGAAAGAGCAGGACCCTTCTGGGAGCACAAAGGCTGCACTCTGAGTATGTTTGCTCTGTCCTGTTGTTTGGGACAGGATCCATGCACCCTGGCTGTAGCCTGGAGCAAGCTGGCAAGAGAGCAGGGGATGGCTTTGGTCTCTGCTGAGAGCAATGCCAAGGTTTTCCTAAAAGGTATCTACAATGGTGGGTGGAAAAAAACTAAGGCAAATATATTTTGTACAGAATCCTGGTCGTGATGAGAACTATTTTATCTAGGGTCTGTGTCTACCACACAAATGGGCCATGATAACTAATACCTGGTAGTCTATCGTGGCTCTTCACACATAAGACAGACACCATGTCATCATGTTATCAGGGATTTTAGTATATTGGGAGCCAGATGGAAGGCAAAGTAGACCAAGTCCACTTATAGACACCATAACAACAAGCCTCAGTTTGTGAGGGAAAACCAGGAGGGATATCACCCAGAAGCTGTGTTTAAGAGCAGACCTTCATGCCATCTCAGTACCTTCTTGGACATGATAACCACATCCTCCAGGAGGGAAGGTCT
Organism: Picathartes gymnocephalus; assembly: GCA_013390045.1. Taxonomy (NCBI): domain Eukaryota; kingdom Metazoa; phylum Chordata; class Aves; order Passeriformes; family Picathartidae; genus Picathartes; species Picathartes gymnocephalus. The sequence continues at coordinate 86,755 of WEKY01059117.1, forward strand.
GTGGGTCACACCGGTTGGGTACAGTAACTATGTCCCCCACAGATGGTTATTGCACGTCCATTTGTGCGATGCTGTTGGATGCTTGTTCTTAGGAGTGGTAGAAATAGCTTATTTATTCTGTTTGGCATCTATATCCCTCTTCTCCTCCCAACCCATAACCCCCTCCTGCAAACGCCAAGCTAATGCCTTCCAGATGAGGTGCTAGAAGCTGCTAATTGCACCCGGATCCGTCCTGATTTGTGCTTCAGTCAGCAAGGCACCTCACTAATGGATCTGAGACTTGGCAGTGGGCCTGGGACCAGTGTCAAAGGAAATGGATGAGAGGGAAGGAGAGAGCAGAGGGTTGGAGGGAGAGCAGGGAGACCCAGAAAGGAAAGGAAAATGATCCCTCCTCCTCACAGCAAGGGGCTGAATACTGATAAGGGCTTGTGGCTGTCCCCCGAGGCTTAGTGGTGTGTGTGGGATGGCAGGCAGCAGAGGCATGTGATCTTCTCCTGTCAGAGAGCCCACGACTGTGCGGGGGTACTGCTCCCTGCTCCTGTGGGAAGACTTAACTTTGCACTGGAGCAGCAAGGCACACCTGGGCTTTATCACTTCCCAGATTGGTCAGGGCTTGAGCTCTCCTGATAGGAAGCTGGGACATGAGAGCTGGGAGCCAGCTGAGGGCTGAGGCTGAGCCGTGGCTCCCTGTTGATCCAGGGCATCTGTCTCACATCCCTGGTGGCTTCCAGGAGAAGAGGAGCCAGCTGGGGTGATTGGATGTGGATCAGAGGTGGAGAGGAGAGAAAACAAGAGGGAAGGGGGTTGGGGAGGTGATAGCAGGCAGGATGAGAAAAGAAAGAGGCCTGGAGAGGAAATAGAATAGGAGGTGCCACAAATGGAAAAAGCAAGGGGCAGAAGTGGAAAGGCAAGAAGGAGAAGTGAAGGCTGGGGACTAAGGCGATGGTGTATTAATGTGTTGATCTTTCTCCTGTACAGCCTGCAACAGCCACACTGTGGCCTGGGGAGGCTGTGCTAGCAGCCAGACAGGGCTGCAGCCCCTCTGAGAACCCCAAAGGGAACTGTGCATGCTGTCCTGCCTGGGAGCCCTGGGACCTCACTGCAGAGCCTCAGGGATGGAAAACTTCCTATCAACACATAAGTGTCTAGGGACTATTCCTCAATGTCTCACCAGGCTTAACTGCCTGAGGACAGGTCTGTTTCTGGACATGTGGACAACATCAACACAAAGAGACTTTGCTTCAGCATCTCAGCCTGGGCCTGAGAAAAAGGCTGTTCCTAAGTCCTTGGGAGTTAGCTTAAGGGTGGCATGAAAAAACCTCACTTCTGTGTGCTGGAGAGCCCCAGGAGAACTCAGACTGGTTCTTCTCCAGCATTAAATCCAGTGTCTTCCCCAAACTGAGTTTATTACCATCATTTCACTGGTGGAAAAAAGTGAAGTAACATTGCCTTGGGTTCCACAAAGAATCCAAGTCCCACCTGAGGGACGCCTTGTTGTTGTCAGTCAGGGGGTACCTGCTCTGCTAGACCATGAAGGTCTAGCATGAAGAACCAGCAGAGCCATGAAATTGTCAGAGAGGGAAGGAAGGATCAAGGGTAGAACTGCACTAGATAACTGGGAACAGAGATGTTTAAACCCACACCAGTGATCTGGATAGATGGGCACTTGGTCACAACAAGTCCTCTTCATTGAAAAAAAAAATGCCAAAACCAGAGAACACTGGGGTGGAAGGAAGCCTGCAGCTGCCAGGAGGGCCCTCGAGGTGTATTGCAGCATCAAGTAATCAGCATGATAATCCTGGGAAAGATGCTCCAAGTGGAGAGGTGCCAAGCTGAAAGCAGAAACAGGACAACCAGAAGCAACGAACTGCAATGGGAACCCAGTTGGTTGGAACTGGTAAGACACTGTGCTAAAATGTCTTTGGCTCCGAGTCCCATTTTCATCAACTTTGCAATTCTTGGCAAAGATGGGAGGGAGTTTCCACTAGACAGTGATTCATTTAGTGAAATTTGATCATGGCCAGCAGGGGAGGGAAGTAGACAGACAGACTGACAGAGACAGTGTACTTTGAGAAGAGGAGGCAAGACTGTCAGGCCTCTGCAGAAAGGGCAGAAAGAGGCCTGTTCTGACTGATAGGAATCTTGGTGGGCAATCTTATGGGGGAAGGCGTAAGGAAGTAGAAGAGCAAACTAATTACAGACATTGTGTGTGCTTGGATGTGCCTACAGCCTGATTAGCTCATGTCTCCAAAGCACTTGGAGATGGAAACCAGTTAATTATCCTTATTAATTTTTCCCCTTTTGTGCTCCTAGTTATTTTTGGCGACCATTTTAAGCACAATGCACCACCCAGGTGCTGGCTGCCCCAAAACCCATTGGAATTCCCTATTTGTCTTTCCTTACACAAAGGGCAAAACAGTCCCAATGAGAGTGATTCCCTCCTCCTGAAACAAGGACAAATAAAGAAAAGAAGGGAAAAAAAAAGAATAACATATACCAAATTGCATCACACTGTGCCTCTGGGGGGCCAAAGGCAAGAGGGGTGCCTGTCTCTGAACTCATCAGTGCCCTGGGATACTGTCAGGTACTGTCAGGTACCCAGGTGCACAGGAAACAAAAGCAGACTTGCTCTGCAACTTGTTGCACAACAGTTAGGACTTAGATTTAGCTTCTTTCCAATCTTCTTGTTGTGGATATCCACCAAGGACACTGAGGAAAACCATTTGAACATCCTGAGGCCATTTCTGACAACAGAAGCATTTCAAGCTTCAGCAGTGCAATAGAAGTCATTTTTTGAGGGAAACCACAGAAAAAAATGGCATTTAATCTGCCACCTACTTCCCTTGTTCCCAGACAGAGGGCATGGCCACTGGGTGACACCTGAGCTGTTACCTTCTATCATCTGTGCCCAAATGCTGCCTCAGCCCTTGGCTGCTTGCTTCAGGGCATGGTGGTCATGCAGTGGTGTTCTGGACTTCAGGTGCTGCCCTCCTGGGGCTTCCTGGGCAACTCTGTAAGAAATCCCTCAAGAAAAATCTTGGAAAGGTCTGCCTTTGGAGAAATGCCTGGCCCTTTTATTCCCCTCCTTCCAATTTCTTGCTGCCTGGGATCCAGGCACACCCTGGACAACCAGGTGGGAAGCCACAGTCCAAGAAGTGGAGAATTAACAGGTTTTCAGCACTATGCCAAAGCATTAAATGCTGGGAAACCAGACCATGCAGACCATGTTAAAATAAAGGGAGAGCTGAAGACTTCCAGACCATGACAGGTTTGATCCAGCTTGTTTATTTTCTGGCAGGAGGGACTGAGTGAGGCCACGGCAGGGGCTGAGCGTGTGTTGTATGTGCCAGAGAGAGCACGTCTCCTCCAAGTCAGCTGCGTTCTGTCTGCTTGCACACGTGGCCCATCAGTCCCATTATGGTGCTGCACTTTGCCTGGTGAGCTGAAGGCAGGAACCAGGTCCATTGTGATTTATGAATCCTCTCTCAGGTCCCATCTTTTTCCTCCTCCTCTTCCTTTTGAGGACTTGGGGATTTGGTTGGTTTGGGGGTTGTTTTTTTAAAAATAAAAAGCACTTGAAGTTCATTTAAAGCAGAACCCCTTGATTTACTGTGCTTTGGTTTCAGAAACAAAAGACTTTAGTGGGGGGAAGAAGCCATTTAAGTTTTTGAGTATTTTTTCCCTGTTGCACCTCAGCCTCTCTGAAAGGACACAAAGCATGCCATGGTACAACACCAGCACTTGTCTGGTGCTGAGAAGGACCCAAATGAGTTTGGGCCACAGGTGCTCTGTCAGAGTCACATTTTCTCAATCAGGGAGTCAATCAATCAAGAGAGAAATCACTCTGCTGTGCTGCTTCTATACAACATGTGTCTGCTGAGATCTTGGAACCCAGCAAAATCAAAGCAGGGTTTTCACCAAGATACAAGAAGTGGTGTTACAGATCTACAGAACAGAACTGACTGGAACTGAAGGACAGCTGTCAGTAAGGGAAGCATGGCTGAGTTCCTATACTTTGAGGAGCTGAAACTGGTCTGTTGTTGTTTTTTTCCTGAAATCCAGGTTTGGCTTAACTGAAAAGCAGACCTATTTGTTTCTGTCTACAGCAGCATATCCTAGCCTAAAAATCTGTCATCTGCACTTTGCACACCTTTTGTAAGTGAAAAATGAAATGGTCAGATACACACTGAATTATGAAAAGAGCACACTCAGATAATTTATTTGGGCCTCTCAATATCGTGTTCAGAGGAATTCTAAATGTCCAGGAAAGCATCACTGACAAAATCTATGTTGACCATCTGCACTGTAAGAAAACGACCAGATAACAAAACCTTCTGCTAAGCCCATCCAGTGATACAGCTCAGGGTGCCTCACTACACTGGGAAATTAGAGACCCAACTTCAACAGCCAGTGCCACCCAATGAGTCAAAACCTCAAGAGTAACTTTATCCCTTGTTCTGCAAACAAGTCGTGCATACTTTACCAAGAGCATGCATGACAGCTTCAGAGCAGAGCAGGGCTGCTGGCTCCTAAGTGGTGTCAAAATACTGCCAATGAAGCACTACTTGACTCAGTATTCAAGGGTCAAAACCAGAATCTATTGGGAAAAGCAGTTTGTGCCTATAAAAATCCCCACACTCAGACCTTCTCTGGCCACTGGGGCACCAGCAAAAACTGGAGTGCTGCTCAGGACCCTATTCAGGGCACAGGTGATGGAGAATCATTTCTACTTCTCATGATGTGCACTGGAAAGAGAAACACTTGAGAGAGGATGCAGACAAAGGCTAGCAGCATGGTCAGGGGAAGAGAGTGCCTATCAGGAGGCAGGAGACTGTTGATTTATTTTGCCCAGTGACATGCAGGCTGAGAATGGATATGATTGTTCTTGGTAAACACATCAGAAGGATAAGCACCAGGGAGGGAGCAGAGCTATTTAAGCCTTGGAACAATGTTGGCGGGAGAACAAGTGGGCATGCTGCAGCCAGGAATAAATTGAGACTGGAAATAAGAAGAATGGTTTAAACCTCAGAGCTGTCAAGTTCTGCAAGAGTCTACTAATTGGGGTAGTGGGAGAATCTTAAAACTTATTAGGATTGTTTGGATCTTCACATTTGTGCGGAAGATTGCACGATGTGATTACTGACAATAGCAAGGGCCAAAACATGGTAAAATAGGAGATCCCTTCCAGCACTACATCCCTACTGTGAAGCACTTGGGATTGATTTGTTTCTCATGTGTCCATGTTAAGGCAGGAGAGCTGCAGGATCGTTTGCCATCCAGCCCTGCAGGGAAATTATTGGCAAGCCAGTTGCGAGCAAGGAGATGAGGGTACTTTCTCAGATGGCTGAAGATGATATGATGGTTGCTACTAATAAGCTGTGAGAAGAAACGTGTCTCTTGTCCCAGGAGGAAGATTGCAGGCATCGCACCAGGCCACAGCCAGGCAGCAGGGCAGAAACAAACAGCAGAGGGAAAGAGCTGGAATTCCAGAGGAGAAAAACAAGTGCAGGCATTTTCTCATTAGAGAGCAGGGGGCTTCATGTGTTCTTTGTCTTTTCAAAGGCAATAAAGGTTGAACAATTACCAAGGAAAATTTACATAACCCATTCTGTCATTTGGAGCCGAGGCAGCTCTGCAACAAGCCCTAGGATCAGCTATGCCGTTCAGGCCATGAGTCAGTCTCAGCAAAACCCTGGTTTTTTGCAGTCATATACATTTTTCTCTTCTTAAGGAGCCCTTCTTTGTCTACTAACCACCCAAATCCATGGTCCTCCTTGTTAGAGCCCACTGCTCCTTTCAGCATCTCCCAGTGGAAAGTGGGAGTTTCCACAGTGCTGGAAGCCTGTGCCAAGCTTTGGCAATCTGACATAGTCCACCCCACGCAGGATCTGAGGTATGGAGTGAAGGAGACTCGTGACCTGGGGGAGGTCCCAGAATGCAGGAAGAAGTGACAGCTCTGGGAGCTACAGGCAAGGAGGAATCACCTAGCAAGTAGCTGCCTCAGACTTGAAATCACTTGTCTATGCTCAGCATGAATGAGAAAACTTGCTGGCCAAAAGAATCACCATGCAAGGCAGAGGGGTAGAACTGGGGTGCCCTGGGCAAAGACTGAGAGATATGTCCTCTCTTCCACCTGGGAGGCTTCACCTCTCAGCCCTGTTGTGCTTCCCCAGGACTGTATCTCCAAGCTCTCAGTGGGCTTACATGTGTTAAACCAAATGGTCTTACATGTGGCAGCTCAGGAGAGAGGGTGCTGACAAACTGTTCAGCAAAGTGATTCCTCTTATCCTCCAAAACCAGTGGGCAAAATGGGAATGCCACAGCTTTCAGCTGCTCCTATGAAACCTCTCAGCCTCATGCTGCAGGTAAACCAACCCAGTTTAAATATTGGCCTCCCTTAGCTGCAGCCAAGCAGATGGAGGGGCTCATGTTCAGGAAACAGCACCTTTCTCATCGTTGGGGACTCCACCAGAGGCAGTGGGGAAATGAAAATCTGGGCAATATTTCAGTGGGTGTGTAAGAAAGAATAAATGTTACAGCAGCTGGTTAATGCGTACCCTTCCACATGAGCGTGATAAGATTGAGTTCTAAATTCCCTTCCTTTAGTTCACTGCACATACACATGCAAATTCCCTCCCTTCTCCTTAGGAAGCTGAAAGAAAGGAAAAGCAATAATAAAATATTTCAGATGAGAGAGAAAGAATTCTCCATGATTGAGAGCATTTAATGGGAACCAGCTGCCTGTGCAAGACCAAAGGCTGATCCTGCTGGGGGTTTGTTGACAGTGTCACTTTCCATAGGTACCTGCTGAGGAAAAGGGAGGGATGCTCAGGAGACAGGGCAGAGGAGGAGGAAGGTGAAGGAATGCACTGCATAGTGTTTTACCTCCACACAACCCTATCTCCCCCTTTTCTTTTTTCAAGAGATTCTCCAAGGTCTTGAGAAGAGCCATGACAGGACAAAACAAGAAAGCACGAGCGAGTGTGGTGCAAGCATGAGTGTGGCTGTATCTGAGCAAAAGAGGGTGGATGGGAGAAAGGAAAGAGAAGCCCAAAAGTTCAGTGCATGAAACAAAAGCCAAGGCTGGCTCTCTGCTCCCCTTCCTGTTCTTCCTTGCAACCAGACAGCTGCAATTAAGATGTAACTGATACGCTGAGAGCTGGTCCCTTGTGCCAGTGCTCCCTCACCTTCTCCTCGCCTGTCTGCCCAGGCTGGCAACAATGCCAGGCATGAACCCAGCTGTGCAGAGCTACTGTGTGGCTACCAAAGCCAGCCAGAGCAGCCACACCTTGCCAGAGCAACCTGCAGGACAAGGAATTTTAGTGATGTGAAATGTGAGCTGCTCCCAAGTTCCCCTTTCTCCTGTGGGGAACTGTCTGCATGGACCTGCCCATGCTGCCACCTATGTGTTCATGAGATGGTGGGACCCGACTCATGTCCTGCTCTGTGGCCCCAGCCCCCCTGGAAAGAGCCCTTACTCCTGCAGAACCAGGTGCACCACTTGCAACCGGCCCAGGGCCCTGATCTTGACCCAAGCCCATAGTTCAGGGTCCCACTTTTTGAAGGATGCACTTCACCCTATCCCTGTACCCAGGGATATTCACTCCCAGTTCAAAGTTATGGAGATCAGCATCAGGAAAGCTTGTCAGCTGCCTGCCCCTGAACAGTGAAACCTGTGTAGATCAGGGCCTCAAGTGTACAGAAGGATGGAGCAAACATTTACACATTATAAAACGTAATATGAATTGGGTGATGTACTCTGAGGTAAATACTGGTATGGAAACATAGTGCTTCATTAGGCCGCCTAGCAATCTTTATATGAAAGTCATCTTTCAACTAGAAGAGGCAGGTCGTGTTGGCAATGTGTTTGTCCAGCTTTTCCTGGTCTCTGTACCCTGTTTTCCATGATTTCTGTTCACAGCCTTCAATGGAATTGTACCTCTTAAGAGTTTCCTCAAAAGCCATGAACCAGAATGCCCCCTTCCCCCAAATCAGGAGTTAAGACCATCATGAAGCATCGTGCATTCCCCTCTATATACTTTAATCAAGTGAGTTTGTGTCAACTTTTGAGCTCTCAGGATTTATACTTTCCCACCACAGGAGGAAGTCCCAGTCCCAGATATTTTACTGGTCCAAACAGGCAAGAACAGTCAGGGGAAATGCCAATGGAGTCACTGGGAAGAGAGGTGGTATCTCCACATGTACCGTCTGTTCTGCTCTCTGAGCACCTCAGGTGCCAGGGTTTAATGAGACAGCGCCCACAGGCCCTGCTCCCCTCCAGGAGGGCTCTGGCACCTCCATGGTGTTTTGCCAGTGTGATGGTAGGGGAGGTAATGCAAACGCCATTGTAGCTGATGCTTTGACACAGACTGTAAGATCTCAGCACAGCCATAGCTGCAGCTGCAGGCTGGTGACAGCACTACCTGTAGCAGAGCTCTGGGGAGGAGACATCGTAACAGTCTGGGGCTGAGGAGAGGGAACGTGCTAGCGAGCTGTGGCACGGATCTGATTTTCCATACAGTAATCCCATGGTAACTCAAGAAGATGGTAAATTGCAACTGCAACAGCTCACTAGCAGCCTAACATTTCCTCATGGTGCTCCTGAGGTGTGGAAAGATCTCTGCAGAGTGAGGCCCATGAAGGGGGGAAGTGTGCAGCAAAAGTTTTGGAAAATTGCCCTGTAGCGTCCTTCGCCATTACCCTTCCTCTCAGCAGTGTGCAAGCCCCTTCTTTTTGGTTCAGTGCACTCGTGTGTGTGGGGGCCCACAGCCACAGGCACAGGAACTGCTCCTTCTTCACCTCTAACTTCATCTGCTGCTGTTCTTTCCAAAGGAAGCTGCAATTAAACCCCAGGCTCCAGTGCAAGGAGAGTTTCCCTCCCCATGGGCAATGCAGCCTGAGCGCCAGGCTCTTGCCACGGAGTCCCTGCTGCTCCCTGGGACTGAGTGGGACCACTGCCAGTTTACACGAGCAGCCAAGCGACCATCTGGTACAAAGGCAAAATATGATTATTATGTTTAGGTGCACGCAGTCTTTGATGTAGTGCCCAAAGGTAACAATAAAGTATTACTAAGTTTTTTCAATTATGTGGATCGTGACAATACTATGACAAGACTGTTGGAAACAACCTTCAAAATGAGGTGTGGGAGGCTAGTAACACCCAGCCACATGTTGCTTCTTAGGCCTAGTCCCACTGACATTCATGAAACTTCAGCTGGTGTAAGGGATATGTGCCGCAGCTGCTGAGGATGCGGGTTCCTACCCCAGGGCAGCCTCAGCAAGGGGCTTTTAGCAGAATTCAGGAGATGAGGACCCTGCCCTCAGCAAGCCCATGCTGCTGCTGCTCTGCACATCGACCTCAAGCAAGTCTTGCCTCCTCCTCACACCTCAGTTTCCCCCTCCTGGAGGCAGACATGGATCAGTTCCTCTCGCATGCTGCTGAGCATCCTCCCTCTCTCTGCTTCCTCCGTAACCTCCCTCCCTTTTCAATCGGGATTTGTCTGTGGGTTTCCAGGCTTCCTGGTTGTCCCGTCTCCTCTTTCTCCTGCATTGCTTTGATGTTAATTGTCTCCAGGGCTGGAGCGCTCCTTGGCTGATTAAGTCCAAGAGTCCTCCCTGGTTTTGTTGACCCATGAATGGGGGCCTCTTCAGTGCTCAGTGGAGTGCGGGCTCATTGCCCCTCCTCCTCCCCCCCATTCGGTTTGATGGATTAATCGTGCTGTGTAAAGGAAAGTGGGGTGGGAGGGGAAACTGAAGCAGCGGGAAAGGGGGGGAAGGAGGACGGGAGAAAGGGAGCAAGAAAGAGAAGGACCTTCAGCAAATGCTCGACTGCCCTTGCTTAAAATAACACCGTTTATTTAAGCAGGTCAGGCACACAATGGCTTGAGAGGGGCTGCTACTCAGATCATGGGACCCCGTGTATGCTGAGTAAGAGGCTGGAGAGGGTGTTAGCCAAACTCTGAAAGCTGGTCTGTTCTTACCCGATGTCTCCATCTCCCCCCAACACACACACACGCACACACGCGCACGCACGCACTTGCACCTCCTCTTTTCCTTCTCCCTCCCCTTCAGACACTGGAGTCCTTTGCCTTTTTGGCAGTGGCACGGCTCAGAGCCAGGAATGGAGGGGCTCTGAGAGAAAAAGGGGGCTCCAGCCACTACCCTGGACCTGCTATCATCCTGGCGTGCAGCCAGGAGAGGAGAGGCTGCTGGCCCTACGGACTGGGCTTCCCACAAGAGTCTGTGGTGAAACAGATGCCAGCATTTCAGAAAGACTTGTTCCTCAGCCCCAGCTGCCACGGCTGCCTTGCTGAGGGCCTAACTGCTTCTGCTGAGGCACAGGGTATCTGCAAAGCTTTTGGTAGAAAAACATGCCTCTTGCTCCCTTTTCAAGAAAACAATTGGTTTCATTCAGAGGTGAGATTTGAGTAGCTGGAGCAAAAACAGCAGTATCAGTGTCAGCTGGCTGAGTGGTCTGCTGACTGTTTTAGACTTGCTCATTGCTCCATCAGGGACAGAGTATGCCTCTCCATTATCCAGTTGCTGGGCTGCCCACAATGCAGCCTTGCTCGCCGTCTGCAGCATCCCTTGGTGTAGCAGTCCTTTGCCTCTTCATTCTGTCCCATCTAGGGATGTCTTAGTCCCTTCTCACCAGGGATGGCCAAACCAGGTATCAGGAGGCCAGGGGGAGCCCCACAAGTGTCCTGGCCCAGGCCGATTGCATTGTCTCTTGCAAGTTGCTCTGATCTCCAAGCCTGGCCAATGCCAGCAGCCTCCTTCCCCTGAGCAAGACTGACCCAGTCCTAAACACATACAAGAAATCCCACAGTGACTGCAGTGGATACCTCTCCCTTCCCCACCTCCCCCTGCTCCAACCTCCCATGCTGCTCCCATCCATAACGAATGCAGAGTCAGGCTCAGGAAATGAGAAGGCTCTCCCCAAGAGGGACCTGTGCAATTTTCCAGCCTCTCCCTCTGCTGCTGCTTCCCTTTCTCCACCCCCCCGCCCCAGTTTTCCCTGGCTGGTGGCAGCAAAGGGCCGTTGGTGCTGGCAGGGTGCTGCTGGCTGCCTGGCAGGCTCTCCCGGTCAGCCTGCCAGGCTTTTCAGGGCTCATTCTCACTTTCCAGAGGCTGGAAGTGCAGAGCAGGAGACAGGCTGCCTTGGCAGCCTCACTGTTTCCAAACATTGAAAGGCAGAGAGAGAAAAGTCTGCTTCTCCCAGCTCACCAATACCACCACCACCATGGATGCTGGCCAAGTCCACCTAAAAATAACCGCGGTGCTACCGGACACACGTGCTTCTCGGGGACAAAGCAGGACAATGCACCCCAGGGCAGCAGGGATGGGGCAGAGCAGGGCGGAAGGAGAAGTTGGGGCTTTTTCCTCCATCCCCCCCTCTCACCAAATAAAGCTGCCTGTGTTGTCTCAGCAGTGCAAGTCAGTACCGACCAGGGACGTCTGTCTCTGTTTTCACAAGAGGGTTCTAACCAGCACAGCTCAGAATAGCTGCAAATTGCCTTTTCCCAGCTGGGAACACGTCGCTTCCCATTGTGCTCACCCATGTGAAAGACAGCATGGCCAGCACTGTGGTGTAGGTGACCCTGGCCCCGGGCTGCAGCTGCCTGAAGGTAAGATCTCCCTCACCTCCACCTCCAGGACATATGAGATCTGCTGGCATTGCCTATCACTCCAGCAGCTGTGATCCTGACTGGTCCACCCAGATGTGACTGCAGCATGTAGTTAACAAGTGGACTAAGGAGAAAATGAAAAGCGTGTGACTGGCACAAGCGTGACTCTGGCCTCTAGGGAATGTGTCTTGCTAGCTGTGCTGCCCAGCTTCAACACAGGGGGCCCAGGGTAGGTGCAAATACATTGTGCTTTTCATCTGTCAGCCCCTGGGCAACCACACTGATGCCTCCAGATCAGCACGTGGCACACCAGGTCCTTCCCACACTCCCATGTCCTCTACTTTCAGTGTAGACATCAAGTCTGCCTTTGGAAGCAACCCTGGAGCTGCCCTCCAAGTGCAATCCAGATGCACTTAGTGTAATGCAGATATCCCTCTGCTTGCAAAGATACCTGCCATGTGTTTCTGCATGAAACAGGAGAAGCGAGAGGAGATGTAAAACCAGATGTGTGATCCGGGGCACTCTCTTCCTTCCTGCTGCGGCCAAGACATGTCCTGGCCCCAGCTGGAGGGTCAGCATAGACAAAACATCCAAGTTCCCCTCTTGGCAGGAGGGCGAGGGTAACTGGAAAAGCAAAGCTCTATTCTACCAGCAGGAAAAGGCAAAGTCTTGAATGTTTCCATAGGCTGGAAGAGGCTCCACCAGCCCAGGCTGTCCATGAAGCTGTAACACACCTTCTCTCCAGCCCGTGCCCTCGCTAAGTGTTTCTTGGTGGGGGAAAGCTGATCAAAGACAAAGGCTGAACAATAATCTTTCCTAAGTCTGATAGATAGGCTGGGACACCTCACTTCCATAAAAACAGGGAAGAACTAAGCAGGAGGTTGGGTGTTTCTTATCCCTGCAGACAAGGCTCCTTTTCTTTAAGTTGAAATAATTCAGCAAAATTGATGTCAATTTGCTAAATGTTTCAAGTGACCCAAAGTTTTGGGGTTAGGTACAAAAAATCCTGCCCCAAGAAAACTGTGTCAGCTGAAACAATTTTCCTTGCTCTAAATCTAGGGAGTTTTGCCTTTTTTTGTCTTCTTTTGTGGGAGGAAGAGAAGAGTGTTTAAAGAGGTTTTGGCACAGTGAATCTCAGTCCCAGCAGATATATACTCGTTTGTCTATTTACAATCAGGACAATCCAAACCCGTTAGCAGATGTAACTGAGTTAAGACATGAACATGAATTTAGAAAACAATATGAACCATTATTTGTAAGAAAGGCTTGGAGGCGAAATCCAAGTAATTGATATCATAAATCCCTCAAGACATTATTATGGGGTATTTGTCACCTCAGAAAAACTCAAGATCCCTTGCTTACATGCCTGCACCTACTTTTGAGGCATAACTTTGGACATTCATGCTTCAAATGTCAATGTGTAAGCTAAGGCAGACATTGTTTGGCATTTCTTCTGCTCCCAAGGTATTTCAAAGAGTATTTGCCAGATCTCTGAGAAACTGCTAAGTGCTGAAGCTGCAGTGAATGATGTTTTAATTTGGTCTGAGGGCTTGAAAGAACATCTTGAAAGACTTAGACAAGTCTTAGAGTATGAGAAAGCAACTTAAAACTGAGCTATAAAAAAGCCCTATATCTGATGTAATAAGTTATTTAAATGAGGCATAAATTGAGTAAAGATGGTGCAATTGGTAATGTGCATAAAATGTTGAAATGTTTAGCTCTGCAAAACAGAGCGAATTTGAGACAATTTATGGAGATGATAAGCTGGTTTTGACAAAATTAATTCCAAATGCTCAGGGAGGGTCTGATTTTGCAAGGTGGCGAGCATTTATTTTTTTTCCTCTCATCCAGAACAACACTTAAACACATGCTTGGTCGTGCTGACTTGGCTTGTTTGCTTCTGGATGCAACACAACGCTCAGAGGAAAGGTCATGTCTTGATGCGGTAAGGGGGACCCAAGGAGTCTGTCAGGGAGCCCTCATTTCAGTCACCCTCCATCTCTGCTCCATAGGTATAAAACATGCACAGGTTTCTTTGTCTGTTTTGTTTGTTTGTTTGTTTTTTGTTTTCTGGTTTTTTTTTCCTTTTCACAGCAGCTTTGGAAATCAAACATCTGCAGGTGAGGAGGTTTGCTGGGATGCCGTTCCAGAGGGGATCAGCGGCAGGATGCAGAGTGGAGGTAGCAAAGTCACAAAGGGGCCATTGCAGTGGGGAGGGTGGCGTGGCTGGAGGGGACACCTTGCAGATGTGGGGCACAGCTGGGCTGGCCTCTGGGTGGGCGTGCACAGCCTCGGCATCTGAGAGGGAAAGGGATTGGGAAAGCCAGGCTGAGACCAGGCTTCTGCTGCTGCCCTCCCCGAGGCAAACCATCAGAGCCTCCCTCATGCTGATGAATGCCAAATATAGACCACATAACACATGGAGTGTCCCACTGCCACTGCTGCCACCTCCTCCTCCCCGGCTCAGGGTTGGGATGGCTCATGCCTTGTCAGAGTCCTAGAGGTTACTTTTCATATAAAATCAAGTACACATACATATGATTGCTAGAAAGACAATTTTCAAGAAGGAGCCTGCAGAAAAGGGGAAAAATGCCCCAAACAAACCTTCATTCCATACAGCATTACTTCTAGTGCAGGCAAGAGAATGTTTAAGAGGAGACAAGGTCTCCCTAGCAGGAGAGACTCCTCCCTCGACCCAGGTTTTTCTCAGCTTGTTTTCCTCCAGGCAGCACATCACAAAGCCATCTTCACCCTCTTCCCCCCCTCTCCAGCTCAGGTTGTAAAATAACGAGTTTCTTGTTATTCTTGTTATTGCTGAATGGCAGAGGTCTGGAGCCCTGTGAAGGGAAGGGGGCAGCCTAATTAGGGAAACGAGAACCATCCTTAATGAGCACTCCTGACTAGGTGGGGATTTAAAGAAAAAGGAGGGGGCAGGGGGGAGAGAGGTCAGTTCGTACAGCTTTCTCTTCCCAACCCTCAGCTCCCACCCCTGCCCTCCCCTCCTCCCTGTAAACCTACCGCAGCTTGGGGTCTGAGCGTGGGGGCTTCTCTATATCATTATCAGTTATTACACTATATTTTCCTGTTTTGCCTGACTTCACAGGGGGTTGATTTCATTTCACCTCCTTTGCTAACTTTCTCCTGTGAAGGTATGTCAAGCGTTTGACTGTTCCCATCCCTGGACCTTATGGTGTCCCTGGGGGTGCTCTGGAGTCCTTTCTGGTTGACATCTCATCAACAGGGTGGTGCCTGAGCAGACGTGACAGCCAGTTGTACCAAAACCTTCCAGCAATCCCCAGAATGGTCTGTTGGGTGTGCAAAACCTGCTACATCTGTGCACTGAATTGCTCCACATTCATGCTCCGCAGATCACCACTGTGGTTCCACTTGTGGTGCCTCTGGACAGTGCAGACAGTACTGATGCCCCCACCTATATAAGTGAAAACTGGGCTGTACTTGCATGTGTGGGCACAGCAGATGCAGCTTTGCAGCTAGATCTGTCACGGGTGGGTGTCTGTGTCACTAGGAACCATGCCACTGGGGCAGACAGCACAGCCTGACCATCAACACTTGAGACGCTTCAGATGCTTCAGATGTAATTCTGGTACCCTATAATTCAGCGTTAGTTGCTTGCTACGTTCTCCCTTAGCAGGAATAAGCCTCTTGAGTTCCCCTGAGTTCATCCCTTCCTACATGTACATTGGCAGGAGCTGAAGGCCCCCTGTGTGGAAATTCGATTGCAGAGACTTTCTCATTCCACACCCAACTTCTTGGACTTCTCTCCTGTTCTGCTTTCCCTCGCTCTGCCTGGGCTGTAACCAGGCGCCCCCGCACTCCATGAGGCTGCAGCCCTGGAGCCCTCCGTGCTGTGGAGCAGCGTCTCCTCCCGTCTGTCCAAGCAGATAGAGCAGGTTGCCAGGCTCACCCCATCTCAGCGGATGGCCACGGGTGTCTCCCAGGGCCTGATGCTCAGAGGGGCCCTGGCAGAGGCTGGGAGCACACAGGGATGATTTTGTTTCTCTCTGCCAGCCTTGTCCTCCTGAGCGTGCCCCGAATCGGTGTTAGGCTGTCACCTCCAGCAACTCCTGTGATGTTATTTGCAAAGATCTGTCAGAATCCATGCCCAGTTAAATCATCACATGCTGAAATGCTTAAACAGGCTTCCAAGGAGCAAGCTCGCAGCCAGAAGCGTGGGAGGAACGTAGTCTGACAGAAAGGAAATAAGCAGGGAACATTTTACCCATAAAAGCACTTTGCTTTCTCATTGCTTCATAAATCAGCTTTCTCTGATCTCATCCAAAAAAAGGCTGTTAATTCCCCACTTCTCCCTGCCTGGGAGATGTATTCTTTTCTGTATTTGGATCTTGCCTCAGAGAAATTAAGAGACCTAATTGTTTCCACTGCTCCTTCCAAAATCAGGGAACAAAATAACATCAGAACTAAAGCCCTGGGCCACACCTCCCAAGGTGCCAGGCTCTTTCCTTCGGGAGGCAGTACTCCCCCCACCTGCAAGAGCCAGGTCTCCCGCAGGGGCCCCTGGACCTGGGGACGTTCCTGTCTGTACCACTGAAACCTGTGGCCTAAGCATCATTGCCAAAGGCCAGGAAGAGCCAGAGGAGGGAGCAATGAGCACCTCACTCTTTTTGGGAAGAAGTCACTAATGGGGTATTCTTGCTGCCTGCGGTGGAACAGGTCAGGCAGATAATTATTCACCAGCAGGAGTAAAAGATTTAATCAGCCAGTAGTGCACGGCCCCAGAGTAAAGACCTGTGCACAGCCATGCCGATTTCCCCTCGTGTAGTGAACACACTGCATTCCTCCAAGCCTACCAGAAATGTGGCTTTTTATCAGATCCATTTCTCTTCTCTGTTTATAGCTTGAGGACACCACGGCCCCTCTGGACTATAGTCTGAATTAATTTAGCATTTTTTGTGGGTAAATTCCTTGGATTACCAAGAAAGTCTTGGCACAAGGGCCAGTTCCTTTCTATTCCTGCCCTGACGTGCAGGCTTGCTGGTACTCTCTCCTAGCAGAAATGACCACACATCTCCAAAGCAGACAGCCTTGACTTTATGGCTGCCTCTGATGACCAAATAAGAACAGAAAACATAAAGTAAATTTGACTTCCATTGCTGAGTATGGAGGATGTGCTCAGCTTGCACTCCTGTTATTCTATTGATTCATGCTTTCTTTGTCTTGCCAGAGGCACTTTACCCTATGCATTTCTTGGTTATTCTATAGGAAAGCAAAAAAATTCAAAGAAAATGTGGGGAGAGAGGGGATGGGGGCATTTCTAAAGCAGTGGTGTTTCACAGGGAGACTGTAAAAGCCAATGGCATTAGATGAGCACCACCAAACAAGTGAAAGGCTGAACTACAAAAGCAAAAGTGCATCTGGAAGGTCTTGAAATAAAAGCATCCTTTCCTCAAGCTGTTCTCCAACAGCTGTCTAACTGGAGGTCTGCCTCTACATTTCATCCATCTTAAGTCAAATACACTCAACTGGTGCCAAATTATGGCAGGGGACACCATGCCCCTAAATGTCCAAAACCATGCAGCTGTCCCCCAGGAGGTCTGACATTACCACTGACATGAAGAGGATGTACCCTTGACATCCTCATGGCTCCGCTATGGTGCTCAGATGTCAGGACACACTCCTGCAGCGGTGGCATGCACAGATCTACCTCCTCTGGTGGTTTGCTGAGTCCTCCAGCATGGAGCTGTGGTTACTGTCGGTATGAGAGAGACCCATTAACAATGTATTACCCAGGGCCTTTGTGCAGTGTTGTTCTAACAGAAGAAAGTTTGCACAGCTTGTGGGGAGTGATTTTAATAGAATATTAAACCACTGCTGCTTCTTCATCCCAATATATAGCTGCCAGGTCTCTCGCCCTTTGGTTCCCTACCATTTCTGGGCTCTGGCAACACCTATAAAAGTATAGAAGATCTCTGCTACAAGCCCCTTTCTGTCCATTATAACGAGAGAGAAGCACGATGTTCACTTTAAGGGAGTTTTATGATTGTCACTGACCCTCCCTGGGACTGAGCTGGCACATTGTGCTTTAGAAACACAGTGATGGGCAGTGGATGTTGGCAGGAGCTCGACATCCGCTCTGGCCTGAGAGCCCCAGGTTTGCCTGGCTCTGCTCACAGGAGGCACTGCGTGGGAACCCTGGGCAAACACTCCCCCATCTGCAAACCAAGGAGATGCAGAGCTCAGAGATCACCCCACTGCACCCAGAGAATATGCCGGCACATTGATTTTGCCAGACTCAGGACGAAGAACATGGAACTGGCTCTCTAATGCTCTGACAGTGCTGTAACTCCTGGGGCCTCAAGCATTTATAAATTATAAATGACCAGGCTATAATTGACTACCACAATCATCATTAAATCTCCACTCAGAGACCACCAGGTCAGAGAAACCATTTCTTAAATGTATGTCCATGGTTCAAGTTCTGGGGTGGAGCACTTGGTGGCTTCATTTTTCTTTCTGATTTTTTTTTCCCCTCGTGAAAGAAAAAAAAAAAATCCAAACCCAACCAGCATCTTAAAGGCTCATTTTCTCCCCAGCATGGAATGAACCCAAATGGCCAAACCTCAGCATTTTTCACAAAATGTAAGCCTTGTTTTGCAGTCAGCCAAGGAGTGAGTAGAGCTCAAGCTGGGTGTGTGGATGGCTGTGAGGCAGGTGAAGGTACAGGGAGTCTGCACATGCATAGCAGGTGCACAGAAGTGTGAAGAGAGGGAAAGCGTGGACGTCATAGCGCTGGATATATGACATGCTTGCACATATGTGTAAGGGTGCATACACATGTGCACATACACACACATGCATATATAGATGCTTATTCATTTTTGTGAATATCCGCCCAAGAGGAGCTTGGGTGTGCAGGTCTGTGCAGAATTGGGTATGCAGAAGTGCTCCCTGGCTCCTCTCTCTGCTTCAAGACTTGGCAGGAGAATGGGGACAGTCACTGAAAAGCCTCATTTTCTGTGCTGAGTTTGTCTGGGGGACTGGGCTGTCGGCTGCTTCTGAACCTCAGTCTTGTACCTGCTCTCAGAACCTGTTTTGCTTTCTAACTTTACTTGTATTTGCTATTTCTTCCTTTCCCTCTTTCTGGCTCTTTTTCTGTTATTCCTTTGTATCACGTTTCCTCTCTTTGCCACTTCTAAAATGTTTTTCTCCCTCCCTTTCATTTCTCCCTTCTGTTCCTCCCTTCTGGGTCTCTCCTCTCATTCCCCCCATGCTGGCATCCTCTCATTTCTCTGCCTCCCTCTGCTCCCCCACCCTTGCTCTGCATCCTGCCTCTTTCCCTCACTCTCCCGTCTCACATGCTTTTGTTTTCCCTTCCCTCTCCCCCTCTGCTCGGCCTCTCTCCCCTCTTCTCTCCCTCCCGCTTCCTCACTCCCTTCTCTCTCTGAAATAAACTTCCCCGTGTGAAGCCCCTGGCCACCTTCCAGCCTCTGGTGAGATGAAGGGGTCCCTGGCATACACTCAGCTCTGTGCTCCATAGGGCATTGTAACCACTGGTACCAAGGCTATAAAACCTTTAGTGTCTCTAGGAAAGATGACTGTAAATTCTTCAGAAGTCCCACCATGGGTGTAAAGATTCCGCCCCCACACCTCTCCCCTCCTTCCTCGGGCCTCTGTGAAGGTAAAGCAAGGGGCTCACTCCTCCCCTTTGGTCTGATCAGGATTGCTGCAGAGCATGGCTCTCCTCATTGACTTCAAGAGGAGATTTCAGTACCCTGCAGAGCAGAGAAGCAGTTCTCGCCGCTCTTTTGGTCACTTAGGTATTTGACTTTATAAACATGATTTAAAAATGCTAAGAAAGCACTGAAGAGAGGAAGGCCTCCCCTCTAAATGTTGAGCAAACAGAAACACACGAAGCATTGTTCGGCTCTGAAAGATGAACCAGCCTCGGGCCAGCAAGGGAGTGTGGGGAAAGCAGGCAGTGCATTAAAAATAGGTTAATTCTCACATATTACAGATTTGCTGGAAGATCCCAAAGGGTGTTTGTTTTTTTTAAAAAACTGCTTTCCAACCTGATGAACACCAAGCAGATCTTCTTAGGGATATTCAGCAGGGAATTTAGACAAGGCTTAGCAGAGGCAGCACAGATCCCAGCTTTTGGCTTGGGGGGATGTGTGTTTAGCAAGAGTCAGACCTGGTTACTGTCAGGCTGGTGAGCGGATGGGACTTGGATATGCACAAGGCCATCATGACACTTTTTTAATCTAATGCATGGATTTTCTGGTGCTTGTCACACGAGGAGGGAGAACAAGGCTCCCATGTGAAGAGCCATATGGCAAAAGCTTTTCGGTACTCCCACACCACACACAAAACATACAATGTGCTCCCATCCCGTGCTCCCAGTCACTGCCAGCCCCAGAATGGAACATCCCCCTGGCACTGCCATATGGAGAAGGTGCAGCAGGGACATGCTGGCCATGGAGAACCTACAAGGTGCAACAGCCTCAGCAGAAGAGAGCCTGACTTGTCTGTGTAATTCTCATTTTCAGTGTGAAAGACTTGATGGGCTTGCAAACAAGGGGCCCACCCTTCCTAATGGGTTGTATTTCGGTATGTGGCAGGAGTGGTAAATTCCCTGAGGCTTCCAGGTTGATGCTAGATCTAACAATCCCATTTTGCCTTCTCTAGAATATGGACTGAGTTCATTTCAGAAAATACAGGATGAGGAATTTGGGACATTCATATTCTCATCAATTACTGTCCATGGTGTTTATAATGAAGGGGAAGCACTAAGGGGAAATGGGGTGGCAGGATGGTGTGTGTAGGAGTGCCTGTGACTGCAGTGGAGGCAGAAGGGGCAGAGTGAACTGTGGGACGGGGCTTTGTCAAAACTGCATCTGTAAAAACGAGCGGAGAATTTTGCAGCTGAGGGGTGCTGTGAAGTTGGCAGAGCCTTGTAGAAGACCATCCAAAGCACCTGGCTCTTTGGTTGCTGTTCAAATAGCAGATTTGCCCAAAATGGAGGAAAGCATTGAGTGGAAGTTGCATGGCTCTTTTGTTCTGCTTCTCCCTTTTGCTTCCCTTTGCCAAGACCTGCTCCCCGTGCTTCCTGCTGAAGAACTGCAAAGCCATTTCCCACCTCCCCACTTAACTGCAGACAGCTACAGACAGCTCCTTTCATCTTCCTTTGCAGCCTCCTCCTCCGGGGGTGCTTTAAGCATAGCCAAGCTTCCTCTCCAGTTATTGCTACCTCCGCAGACTCTTTCAAGCTTTTGGTGTTTCTGACCTATTGTTTGGCATTGTGGGGATCAGCTCCACTGGGTCATCTCCGGCACTGCAC
Source organism: Picathartes gymnocephalus (assembly GCA_013390045.1). Classification (NCBI taxonomy): domain Eukaryota; kingdom Metazoa; phylum Chordata; class Aves; order Passeriformes; family Picathartidae; genus Picathartes; species Picathartes gymnocephalus. Next base: position 107,698 of record WEKY01059117.1, read on the forward strand.
TAATGTGCCAGTTCCTCCAGCCCTGCTGAAACCTGATGTGCTTAGCCCATTGTACAGAGAGGGCATGGACATGCCCCACGTGTTCAGCTCTGGTGGTCTGCTGTCTGGGTCCCAATGAGTACCATAACAAGAGTGCACACAATAGGACCTAGGCTTTATTCCCAGCTATGCCACTTCTTAAGGCAGGATGGTTTGGATTGAGCCACATCTTTATCTGTGCCTCAGTTTCCCCAGGCAGAAAACCTGACTGGTTTTGGCAATTGATCTCATAGGTATCTACTGATGCATGTCTGATGGCCTCCTTCTCTAGCTGAGCTCCTGCAGTTTGAATGTCCCGATCTGAAAAAGCCTAGGTGTGGCAACCCAAAACCAAGAGGAAAAGGCATGTACCTGGGTGTTAATACCAATTATCTTTCCCAGGGGATGTCATGAAGTGGTGTTCCCCACCCATTCCATCAGTGTGATGTCTGGGAAGGGCAACACCAGACACAAAACCCTGGTGGCTGATGTGGTGGACATGCCAGCCAGTCTGAGGCCTGGACTGGTTGGTGAGACCATGCGAAAACCAAGCCAACTGTCCCTTGTGTGGGGGAACTCATGGCATCAGCTAACCAGTGAGACAAAGGGAGCTGCCCAGGGAGGAGGGAAGGGGTCATGGGGCCAGGAGAGGAATGGAGTGATAGCCCTGGCATACCACGTGGGGTGACGGCCTCCAGGCTGGGTGCAGTCCCATGAGAGGACTGGGGGGTATGTGTGTGTGAGGAAATAGAGAGAGCCCCCTCTGTGGTGCAGTGCCAGCTCTGCCCTGCTGTCTAGCTCAGGATGTGTGCAAACCTGGGTAGTGCTAATGAAGGAGGAAAAGAGGGGCTGCAGGTCACAACCTTCTTCACCCTCCAGCAAATCCATCCTTTGGGGTTTCTCCATACAGCCTCCATTTGCCAGATATTTCAGCCCTGCAGCCTTTGGAGAGAAGGTGCAGGAGGAGGAGGAGGAGGGAGGAGGATTCAGGTGGCAGCATTTGTTCTGTGTCCTCCCGGTGGCCCTGAAACCCTCCAAACCTCATTTTTCAATAGGCCACCAAAACAACCACTAGATGTTTAATGACTTTCGATCTCTCCTATCCCAGACTGGCTTTGAAACAGTGACTCAGATGCCAAAGTCCCAGTAGCAAAGTGGCTTTTTAATGACACAACTCAAGCTCAAATTCCAGGCACAGGGGAGGCTTTGACACTGCTGTTTGTTTTCTTATTGGAGAAGTTCAAGAGAAGCTCAAGGCTTAAAAGCAAACCCTTGAAAGCAAAGCATTCCTAATCACATAAAAGTGTCTGCGCAGGCCAGGACTGAAGAGGGGGCTTGTGACTTTAATCTTTGCATATCCCTTTCTTTCTTCAAGCATCTCTCCCTCTCACAGAGGGGACACACACACGCACACACAAAACTCTCCTCAACGCCAATAGTATAATGCTCCAGGAGAGGAAAGAGGAGGAAGAGGAGGAGGAGGAAGCCAGCCCGCCTGCCTGCCCCCATGCTGAGCCTGAGCAGACTTTGTGAGAAAGCTTCTCTCCATCTGCAGCCCAGCCCGGTGGGAGTCAATTAATTCTGAATAACCTAAACCGACAGAGGTATTTGCATTCACAACCTGACTGATGACCGTATAAAATTGATTTATGAATTGAAGTACTTTCCCTCCCCTTATCCCCGATTCAAGCCATAATTGATTATACGTGCTGCAGCGAAATTAAAGAAAGGAAAATTAAAAAAAAGAAAAGAAAAAAGGGAGGCTCCACAGACGCTGCTCTATATTCTCAAGGTTTCCCGGGATTAGCTGATCTATTCATCACTTATTTTTTTTTATTTAAAAAGTTGCTTCCTTTACCCTCTTCACCAACTTCTCCCCCCACCCCCTCCCCTTCATCCCTGCCCCTCACCACCACCTCTCAAGCCCAGGCAGCAACACAGTGGGTCGTACCTCAGGAGAGATGGTGGGAGGCACAGAACCCCCTCAGCAACATTCCCACAGTGTTACCGCGAAGAGAGAAGACTTTAAGGCCGACACGCTTCCAGAGCAGAACAGACCCTTCCTAAAGGAGACAGTCTAAACTGGAAATCCTCAACCCAACACTGTCCCAAGCTCAGGCTTAATTTGCTGCCTTGTAACTGCTGCATTGTAGACCTCTATGGGGCAGGGAATTCACTTGGCCCTTCCAACCAGTCATCCCTTTTTAAAGAGATGGTTTCTTATACTCATGCAATGCTCACACAATGCCCTCCATGACCTAGGGAGAAGTGCTGTATGAAAGCAGGTACTATTGGGCAAGATCCACTTGCCCAATGCCAATAGGAAGCATAAGAAATCTTGTTGAAAGAAGTTGAATGACACAACTCCCCAGATTTTCTCCTGGGACTTAGTACATTGAGTTGAATCCATAAGCACAAGAACTGATGACCCTTTTAAATTTTTTTCCCCTCATTATCCACCTACTCCACCCTATCTGTCATCCCATTTTCATTATCTACTCATTGTTTTTCTTCCCATTTTACATATGGTAACAAAGAGAAGCAGACTGGTGGTGGGAACACAGGTCACCTATTAGTCCTGCTCTCTTTTTTCTTGGCTTCTTTCTAAACCTCTCCTTTTTTTTTTTTTTTTTTTTAATTTTAGTTTTAAGGAATGGATATGTCTGCTTATTTTATTTCTCTTGAGTGGGAAGAGACAAACAAAAACCTGGGATAGCTCCACCCATGTATGATTTCACTAAAACTCATTTTCCTAGAGTGCTCTGTAAAGCTTCCAGACCTCTTGAGCATGTAAGTACAACTTCCTATCACTTCGTGCAGTTGCAATGCTTATTGTTCCTTTTCCTTTAGGAAAGTATTTAAACCAAGTCTTTCAAGCATCTGGACACAGCTCAGCAATGACATCTGCATTCCACCTCCAGTGAAGGAACAAAGACTGTGATCTAAGTGAGGCAAGGCAGGGATTTGGAGCTTGCCCATTTCTAGTTCTGATAGTCTACAGTTCTGATGGGGAGACCTCATTTATTTCAAACTCCACAAAGTTGTCTCTCTCTATTTTGGTAAAGCTGAGCAGAAGAAAAGGGCTCAGTGAATAAACACCAAACAAGACCACTTCTCTTAACTGTTCAGAGAGGCTTTCAGCAAGGAGCTTGTCCAGGGACACTTCTGCCTGGCAGCTGTGGTGCTACCATGGAATTCAAGGAGAAACGACTCCACTTTCTCAAGGAGAAACTACTCTAACAGGGCCTAGAAGCATGAGGCAGGGGCAGGCAGGGAGGCAGCGCTGTGCAGGGATCCAGCTGTGCCTCCTCTGCTGCAGCTGCTTGCCTGCCCCTCACGTCCCCGTCCCCCACTGCCTGACGCCTTTGTCCTGCTCCGGGGCCATTTCCCTAAAAGTTCAGTTTTGCAGGTGTCTGACCTCATTGCGCTGGGAACAAGGTGAAGGCTGGGGGAAGGCGGGGCTCTGTGTAATTAAAGCCAAAAGCCCTAGGCAGTGCTGGAAAGCTGAACCTTAAATGGTATCTCACGTCTCTGGTGGAAGCTCTGGGCCGGACTTTGGAAAAGCTTCAGAGCAGAAAGCTTCAGAGCAGGATTCAGGAGATACTGCCAAAAATCACAGTGGACCCAGGAGGCAGCACTCCACATCCCAGTGGTCAAACTCTGTGCAGAATAAAACCCACTTCAGAGCAAGTAAGGCCCTTATGCTGCAGCCTGGGACATCATTTGGGAAAAAGCTGTCTCTACTTCAAAAGTCTACAAGGTCCTGTGGACTGCTTCTGGAAAATGGTGCTGTGTCCACCCCACCTGTCAGCTCTGGTCTGAGGTGCACAGCCAGGCTCTGCAATGGTCTGTGGCCCCCTCATCGCTGCAAGGCTTGACAGGCACTTGCTGTGCAGGGAGGACATCTTGCACCCTGAGGTAACACAAGGAGCAAATGCATTGTCCTGGCTCTGCGGCTGTCCTCAAAACAAACCTCCCATTTCAAACAGCAGCTCCAGGGCGCAACACGGGGCACTCTGTGTGGGCTGGGCTCATAAATGGGCTTCGGCTTTCTCATCAAGAATGCCTGCCCAAATTAACCTGGTAATAAAGATTGTCTGTGTCTTGAGGAGGAGAGAGCCAGCAGTGCCATGGACAGCGCAGGAAGTCCTGAGCCAGCAGACAGAAGGTGAAGGCTGCACCTACACTCATGTCTCATCTGGGAGCTGCAGACCAAAATCTGTGATTCTTTCATCCCAGGCTAAGGCACTGAGCTGAGGGACGGGGAGTCAGCAACAGAGAGGAGGTGGGCACCAGCCCTGGCAGGGGAGGGCACTGCCCAGATCCCACATCCACCCGGCTCCCTCCCATCTCCACCACAAGGAGTCCCGCAGATGTCAGCCTCGACAAAAGCACGCAAGTGGGAGGGACGTCAGTGCAGATTTACATCCAAAGGTCGCCATGTCCTGAGTGGTAAACGGGTGGACAAAGAAGTTAATCGAGGAGTCAAAAAGGGCAACCTGAAGAGGAGCGGCAGCTGGGAATGTGGAAGCAGACATCAAGGCAATTAGCAGGAAAAAAAGAGGGAGAGTTTTGCATGCCTTTCTGATTTCTCCACATGGAAAGAACAACACTGTATTATCTGAAACAGAATTATTTTTACTGTCAGCTGAGAGAGAGCAATCAGTAGGCTTGAACTGATGCCTCTTCAAGCAGTCAGTCTTTTTTCCCCACACAAACCAGCGACCCCTCTGTAGACAAAACAGCTGCCTGAAATTCCAGAGCTCACAGGGGGAGAGCAGCGCCATCCCTGCTCACACCTGCACTGACAGGCTCTGCTATCACTTATCTGCTGTGACAAGGTGTGGGACCATCCATCAGAAAATTGATACTGATTCCACACTGGGTGCTCTACAAACATGGAGCCTTAAAGATGGTTGGAGCAGCCCAGAGCCCGCAGTGCAACTATCACAAGCAGCAGCAGGTCACTGCAGCCTGCAGCCAGGCAGGCATTTCTGAACTATTGTTCAGGGTACAGACTAAGGTCATGTTCCCTTTTAAGCTGAGTCAATCTTTTTACTGAGTTCATTGGGAGCTTGGGCTGATGCCAGCAGTTACTAGATGGACCAAACATCATCTTTCAGAGCTTGGACAGAGCTATGTTGGTCCCAGGGGTGTTTGGGGCATGGAGAAAGCAACACCATCATCCATGTGGCTAAAAGCAAACAAACAAACAAAAAAACCCCCCATATGTTTCAAACATACTGATAAATGAGTATTTTTTCTCATGCTTTTCTCCATCTCGTTTAAAAACCTCAAAAACATGAGGAATGGCTTTTCCCATTAATTCTCCTCTTTCAACAGCACAAATTGATCATCCACCTTTTAATACCATTAATTCACATGAGCAGAGACACTAGCCAGTGGTTGGATGGGTACCAGAGGGGCTGGATGCTCTGAGCAAGCCCAACCACCTGCCCAGGGCTTGCCCTGCTCCCTGCATTTAACATGTCCACTCTGGCTTCATGGAGAAACCTTCCCACACTGACCTACAGCCAAGCAAAAAGCTGTTTATCACTCCCAGGAAATCCAGCTCCCCCCTACTGTAGTGTATAATTCACAGGCAACAGAAAGGGGGAGCACTCATTGCTTCATCCACAGTATGAATAGCTTTGGGAACTACGGTACTTTCAAGGGCCTCTGGACTTGACCTGGGAGGTAGCTGGGCACCTCTCTCTTTCAGGCTAGAGCTGGGCAATCAGCCTTGCTCAGCCAGCAAACCTGTGAGGATCTGGATTTCCTATGCTGTATTGCCCACATAGGATCTAGCAAAAATGCAGAATCTACTTAAATGAGGCAAATGCAGAATGAAAAATGCATTTCGCCAAATGCCTGGGAGCTCTTGACTGGCTGAGTACAAGCATTTTTTGCATAGGGCTTAGTTGAAATAAAGAGACAAAAGAATGTGATTTGAAAAAAAAAAAAGTGGCTGCTAGTCAGATACAAGTTATTTAGCTCAGTATAAAGGTAATTTGGTATCATCCTGGGGTCTTCATAACACAAAAGATCAGACTAGCTGGTCTAATGAGATCTTTTGGCCTTCAAACCCATGAACTGTTGCCCCATCTTTCAAACACTCACTTTCTTTCTCAAAAACTGAGCACAGATTAGGTCTAAAATATAAGTCTCCCTTGTTGCCACTACAGTTATGCTGGGCTTGTTCGATAGTTGCACCCTTGCCCAGCTGCCTTAGGAGCTGTTTCTTCTACACTTATCCCCATTTGGTTGCTTCTGTTTTTAAATTCCAGAATGACAGACCCTGGAGAAATACATGAGGTTTATTTCTTTAGAGCTGTAAATGTGCAAATACTTTTATCAGAGATTGTTTCTTAAAATGTCACAGACAATGGGGCATTTTTGCATGAGTCAAGCCAAAAACATAAAAATGTCTCCCGGACAGTATTTTGTCTGTGACACTGGGACATGTTTGTGCAACTGGCTTCAGGACAATTAAAAAAAAAAAAAAAAAAAAATCAACACTTTCCTTTGNAAAATCCAGCCTTTCCTCTGATGGGTATCAAAGCATCCTCAGGAAGGAGTAGGATGACCACAAGAGACAAAGCCGCCAGGTTACACCTGGGAGGGGGGACTTCTTTGCCTGTTCCCTAAGCCCAGAAAAAACACAGCGGGGGTTTTGTTTCTCGAAACTGCAGCTTGGCGGCCGTGCCGGCAGGTCATATTTTACAGTCTGGGCCAGGGCAGGATGAAAAACAGAGATCTAGTTTCCCGATGGCCCTGGCTTTACACCGAACCTCCAGCCAGCTCCCTGCTCGCAGCGCCTCCGAGAGCGCGGGGACCTCGCTCCTCGCACCGTTTGGGGCTTTTTCCTCCCTCGCCCGCCCCTTTTCTCCGGGAGAAGCTCACTTGTGCACGGCGGCTCCTCGGTGCAGCTCCCCCCGCCCCGCCGCCCTGCCCGGCATCCCTCACCTCGCCACAAAACCGCCACACACACGCACGCACGCACCGCGGGCAGGCACAAAGGCTTTCAAAGCCGCCCTTTATATCCCCCCACAGCTGCCCGCGCAGCCCCTGCTCCAGCGCTCGCCCAGCAAGGATGCGCATTCTTCGGCTCCCAAAGGCCCCCATTGCTGTCAATTAGTTACGGGACGCCACCGGGATTCAAGGCTGACAGCTCCGGCAAAGCAGGAGAAATGGACTCAGTGGGGAGCGAGGGGGCCTGCCCTCTTTCTTCCCCC
>WEKY01059117.1:115012-183888 GCA_013390045.1 Picathartes gymnocephalus
AATACCTTTCTCAGCGAGGCTTTTTAAGCCGCCCCCCCAGTCCCACCGCCCGCGCCTGCATGCAGGGGCATGCACGTAGAGGGATGCGTGGCGCCGAGAGATGCCAAACGTGCTGTGAAAGGGGCGCCAGGGACAGCCGACCTGCCCGCGCAGGGGGTCATCAATATCTCTGTGTGTTTCTTTCTCCCCCGCCTCCATCCTGGTCTCCAGTTACAAATCCCCCGTCTCTCAGCTTCCCGCCATGAACGTAACATCTTATTTCTGCTCGACTTTCCCACCCAGGCTGGCTTTCTAGACGGGGAGGGATGGGAAAAGGTTAAAACACGACTCTGCAGTAAGTGTGGGTTTCACTTGGCAGCATTTTATCTGCCGCGGCTGGGGATTCTCAGCTCATCTCCCTGTGTGTAACCTGGAGTGTAACCCAGCAAGCTCATAGAGAATGGGGGAGTGAAGCCAGGAGGGGGACGCTGACCCGGTGATTTCACGGCAAACGCCGGTGCTATGAGATTTAGGAAAGAAACAAAGGCTGTAATGGTTTGGGAGTGAGGGACCTCTTTAGCCAGACCGTGGAAATAAGATATATTTCAAGAGAAGGCATTCCCACGCTTTCAGCCTTGATATTTGGTATGGAAGAAAATCCAACCCAGGCATTGGCTTTGGTGATTTGAAATAGCATGTGTTTCATGTGAACTCCAGCTTTGGCTCCTATCAGAAATTCCAGTTAGAAATGGGGATCACTCACTCCTAACTCAGTCTTTATGTTTGTATCTTTCTTAGACATTTGGATAATATGGACGGTCTTATGCCAGCTGTGGATCTGGCCCAGCGAAAGTAGCCTCTCTGGATCAAAGAGGGATAACAAAACAATATTTAGACAATTTTTTCCTTGTCTCTGCTACAGGCTGTTTGTGTGTCCCTTGCCAAGTCACTTCATCATGTGCCCACCCCAGCCAGGAGCAGCTTCCCTTACTGTCCCATCACATCTCCTGCCTGGAGGCACAACCAAGTCAGGGTGACTGCATTTCACACGCCTTCTTGGGCTCACATAATCCTTTCATCTGAAACACTTGAAGATAGGAGCAGCTTAGATTCAATTTCTTGGACCAAAATCTTCCCCTGAAGTTTGGATCCTGACTGGTCCCAACCCAGAAAAAAAGCAGTCTTTTGGTTTAGCTGCATCTGAAGGCTCCAGCTCAAGCCCACACAGCAGAGTCTTGCACAAACAGCACATCTCGAGAGACTTCTGCTTCCTGGAGAGATGAAATCTTTCAGAAACAGTATAAGAAGAGATTTCAAATCCCTAGGAAAAAATCCTCCCCTCTGCTCCCACCCACATCTTGGCATTGACATGGAACCATGGACCCTTGCCTAATTCAAAATCAGATTTAGATAACAAGCTCTGGGCTATTACAGTGGGAATGAGAAACCTTCACTCGCAGTGGGAAAACCCATGGACATCCTTGAAGGCTAGCAGAAGATGTTGGGAGAGTTGTGCGTGGCTTAAATTAGGTGTGCACTATTATTTTCGTGCTGTGGGGGCTGGAGAGGGAACAAGGCAGCAAAATAACTTGGTGTTACAAAAGGCAGATGTGGTAAACAGTTCACAGGAGAGACTGACAGCCTTCCCAGGCCACTGGAGGAATAAGCTGTCCAAGGAATGGCTTCTAAATGAAACAGCCTTCGTGCAGTTTCTGCATCAGGACAAAGGATAGGTTTATTTTGGATGTGCTAGTAAAACTGCTGTCTGCGAGCCATAAGGTCATACAGCTAAGGTCTGGCTGCTGTCTGGTGAGGAAGCATTCCTCTGGGCCTCCTCTGTCAGCGTACAAATGCAGGCCTTGTAAAAAAGAATAATATATTCCCCATTTCCCTACAGAGCAGTACTGCATTGAGTGAACTCACTACAAGGAGTTCAAACCTACTTGTGCTGCAACCGAAAGGGTTAGGACATTCACATAGAGAGTACTCAGTAACAAAATGCTCTGTATCCTGAGCAGGGGATTGGTGATGGCTGAGGTTTGGTGAGATGATGGCACATGAGAAATGCACTGATCATGTCTTATATGGTTTCCTTGTGCACAGCAAGGCAGAAGAAATCTGTAATCATGATGGCACCAGCTGGCTGCCTCCTTGATAAACCATCAAAACATGAGAGTGTCTGAAAAACAAAGTGCGTCTGAAAAGCTGAATTCTCTTTTCCATCTTCTGACAGGATCCTGATCCATGTTATTGCTGATGGTATGTTACATATTTTGCAGCCAGCCTGAGAAGGCACTGGCTTCCATAGCCATTAATCCAAAACTTGTGACTTTTGCTTTGTTCATACAACCGTGTACAATGATCACACATTGCTCCTTTGAAACAAACCTTGCTGGAAAGGAAAAGTTCAAGGGATTTGTGTTTGGTAGATGAGTGTTGAGCCATATTGACTTCTGGGCCATGGACCTCAACATGCCAAGCACAAAGCAGTAAGAACGAGAAAGGCTGAACTGGAAACACCAAGGGATGTCTCATAAATAATGGAAATGCGTCAGCAGCACCGAGGTGGGAAGTGGGCGGGAGATGATGATGACGGGGGGATGGTGAAGAGTGGCCAACGAGGAGAGTGGATCTCACACAGTGCTTCCTGGGAGGCCACTTGAGTCATGGACATTCTCATCAGGCTGAAAGGAATATCAGGGCATGAAAAAGTTAAAGTAGTCACTTTTATTAACACCTCTTCACTGGATGAGACAAGAAGCAACCTCCCCTCTCCACGCCTCCTTTGCCATGCACCCTGTAAAGCACCTCGTACCTGAGCTGCCAAAACCAGCCTCTGGTGAGAGATGCTTGTCACCATGTCTAAGTGCATCCCTAACAGAGTCAAGAGATTCAGCTCACCACCTCGGGGAGTGGGCAGGTAACAAACTGACAGGGTTTTCTGCTGCAGTCAGTGTTGGGGAAACAGTCAGGAAAAGGTGAAAGCAATCTCTGGGATGAAATCCTCCCAGAAATGCTGGCTCTCTTCCATCTTGCGTGCAAATGCTGAAACCTGAGTTTCTCGGGCAGGGATGAAAGGAAAATGAATCACATATCACATGGGACCCTTGAGACTGGGACAGGGGGTAGGAGGATTTGAGGCAAGAAAGAAGATCTTCCTTCTTTATATTCCCATTAGCACTGAGCACCACACAGGAAGTAAAAGGTTTGATGTCACAACACCGAAGTGCTCTCCCTAGTTGTCCTGCAGGAGATACAGGCCTACAGGAAATACCCTACAAGTCAACACCCCACTGGGATGGAGAATTCCATTGGTCCTGCTTGGGCAAGTGAAAGAGACTTTTACCATTTGTTTTAGTTTGCAGGGAATGCATCATGTGTGTAAAGAAGGCAAATCTTCCTGAAAGGTGAATTTTGATCCTGGTTTTGATGAAAAGTTTTGTGGTCTGCACTGGACTAGTCTGTTGTGGTGCTCTCTCTTGAGATACCCTATGGATTTACTTCCCAGTCTCATCAGATGGGCAGTAGGGGCCTGATTTGCCCTCAGCTTAAGACTTGTAGCTCTGATTAAATACACAACTGTGAGAGAGAAAGCCTATTTTTCAGAAACACAGTTCAGTGGGAAAGGCTGCCCAGACAACTCTGCCTGATCTAAAGCACTTGAGGAGTGGCCTTACCTGGGAGAGGGTTCTGTGATGATGAGGCAGAGTTAAAAGAGCAGAGATCAGATCCTGCCATGCTACAGATGCTCTGGGTGACCTTTTGCAAGTGACTTGGCCAAGGACAACGTTTCATATTCCCCAGGTGTTATAGCCAGTGCTGGTTATACCCAGCTGGCTGTAATCTCAGCTAGTTATAACCCCAGAGAGTTTTGAGTGTGGTAGAGTAGCAGTGTCTCAGCATCTCAGACTCTGCATGTTACACACTGTGGCACTCCAGCAACGAGTGCAGATGCATGTGGGCACTGGAAATGCCATTCTGCATGAGCTCTGCGTGTAATAACCATGGCACTGATACTGGGCTGCAGAGCTCACAAACAAACAAAAGAATTTCCATTGCTGACACAAACATCTTTTCATTGCAAAACTGGGCAGGAAGATAGTTTTTGCACTTTGTGAGCTCGAGGCTTCATTCAAAACCTTTCCCCCTTTTATGCTATATTACCGTAAGAAGTTAAAATCTGAAAAATAAATGTTGCAAACGAACAATTTTTTTTTTCTCTCCATATACAGACTTTGTGGCTAAACACCCTTTGATCCAAGAGATGAATCTGTTCCTCTAAGGCTGCTGGTACACCATGTGCTGGCTAGTTTGCAATCTCCCTCCCACCCTCACGCTAGTGAGGATCAGCCTCAATTGCTCTGACCCACTCAGCGTGTCACGACTTCCTCAGCAGACACAGCAGAAGATTTTATCCATTGGTCCTTTCACACCTAAGGAGCAGCCCCTCCATGGCCAAATCTGTCAGGTCTCCCCCAAATCTCTGCTCCTCTGTCAGTCTGTGCATGGCTGTGTCTGCATCTTGAAGGCATCAAGCATCCTGGGCTGGCAAGCAGCCCCTTCGCAGTGCTGGTGAGGGTTGCAGGAACAGGTGTGGATGCCAAGGGATATTTAATGCCACATGGCTTAACCTGGAAAGGTTTGAAGTCTGGACAACCCACCCTATGGTATGCAATTTAAAAAGGCACGATCTCCCTGATTCTTCCAAGGAGTGATTTGATCTACAGGCACTTCAAGGGAGAGAGAGAGTCCTGATATCAAAGGGTTCTTTAATATGGCAGAAAAGGGCATTTATGAGAACCAGCTGCCAGCAGTTGAGGCCAGACAAATTCAGACTGAAAATCAAGGTGCACGTTTTCAACTGTGAAAGTAATTAATCTGAAGGGCACATTGCCTAGAAGGCCAGCTGTGGCTTGGTTGCCGGCAGGCCTGAAATCAGGACCAGATGTTTTCCTGGAAGAGATGATATCACCTAGCCAGGGACAGCAGGCTCAGGGAAGGAACCATGAGGGGCCAAGCCGGAAAGTCACAGTCGCTGCCACTGCCACCAGCCTTACAGCCCATGCTCCATGCAGGAATGTGTTTTTTTAAATATATATATATATATATATACATGTATATGTGTAGCTTCACACGTACAGCCCCAGTTGGCATAGACCAGCATCCCTCCAGCCCCAAAGGTCTGCTCTGTACACTCTATTTATTTACCCATTTCAATCTTAGAGCGCTGCACAACTGTCTGGCGTGAGCTCAGGGGCCAAAATCTCCACTGGGAGATTTGACTGGGCAGTAGGACTGGGGGAAGGGGAGAGTGGCTGGGCTCCCACTCACCTGCCTTCCCCCCATAGCCCATGAAGGTTCCTTTCTTTGGGCCAGTGCTGCCTCACAGCGCCTTGAGTGTTGCTTAGAGCCTCCATTGAGAATCAGTGGATTGGGCAAAATCCCATATTCACCCTTCCTTCCCCGCCCCCAGCCCTCCTTGGCTGCGCTGCAGCCCAGACGTCACGAGAAAAAAAAAAACAAAACCAACCTAAAAACCACAGACACACATACAAAAAAACCCCCAAACAAATAAACAAACAAAAACAGGAAAATAAGGAAAAAAGAAGAACCTAAAATAGCAAGCTCCAACTCTCTGCTGCTAACAATGACAACAAACAGGCCCTGGGCTCTATAGTTGATGGCACCAGCAGAGGGACCCTACTTGCCTCGCTGCCTTCCTTTCTGCCAGCCCCCTTCCTGCCCAAGCCCCTGGTGTTGCTACATCTATCATCCTCTTTCTCCTCCTCATCGATTTTTTCCTGGTTAACAAGTGTGCACTATTATAGCTGTGGTCCCTCACTCCATCGTGCTTTTTGCCTTTCTTATGGCAGCAAGGGCTGTTTTCTTGGGGGAGGGGAAACATGGGTGCAATTTATTCTGGCACAGGTTGGTGCCTCTCTGTGTTGGCAAGGAATGGCAGCAGCTTGTGCTCCAGGGCTGAGCAACACAATGTTGATGGGCTGGGGAGAGGAGGAGGGGAGGGGGTGAGTCAAAAGGGCCTCCTGAATCGATGTGGAATAATATGAAAGGGAAACTCTGGCGGGCATGGGACGACCCAGATGGACAAAGTGCAATGAGGCAGCTTAGTTAATGGGCTGCATTAAAATTAAACAGAGAGAGTATTCATTTTCTAAGCAGCACAGTGACTGCGGAAGGGCTTCACGGCCTCTGTGGAATGGTGGTGTGAAACAAAACCAGGGAAAACCTTTCCCTCCCTCACCACCCCATCCTCAGCAGGTGTAAACTGGGGCAGCCCTGCGGTCCTCCCCCTGCCTGGGTTAACACAAGCCAGCTCCCAATGTCCCTGCCACCAGCCTGCATTTCCATAAAAGGGATGATGATCTTGTCAATGTTGCTGTAAATCTGAATTTTTTTGTACATGGTCGCAGCTCTCAGAGAGGTGACAGCCGCTTACCAGCTGGTCACCAGCACAAGGAAGGACCTGGGCAGTCTGCAAGACCAAGTCAAGCTTTAAAGAGGAAGATGACAATAAAATGCATCCCTCCCCACTCCCACCCCTGTCATGAGGAGGATTTATACTCCTCCTTACAAAGGACTAAAGTAGTCATTTAGGCTCTGCTTCAGCAAAGCACCTGCTTAATTGCTTGGTTACTTCACTGCGACTGGAGCGACTGGAGCACATGGTTAAGAACACACTTAGAGGCACCGCTGGGTAGGAATAAACTTAATTATATGCTTAAACTTAAAGAGATGTTTAAACACCTTGCTAAATCACAGCCTTGCACCTGAGGAAAGTGAAAGGAAAAAGTTGACAAAGCAGAACAGAACAGCAGCTTTTGGAACAGTGAACCATTTTAGGTTCTCCATTCTACAATTAATGAAGATGAATGAAAATCCTAGTTACTTGGTGACTGAGGATCAACCACTGAGAAAGAGCTATGTGGTGATGTATTATACAACTGAATACCTTTAACTGGCAAGAAATATGTACACTTTCCTGCATCTTCTTGTTTCTTGTTTATATTGACTAGGATATGAAGCATATGTCTTGGTTGAAAAAGGCACAGTAATGCTTGATATCCATTCTGCATACCTTGAAACCATGAACCAAGCTGTCAGTGCAGACCAGGGGGTCCCCTGAGCAAATTTACAGCTCTTCATATGTAAAGCAACTAGGCCATTTAACCAAGTGCTGGACTGATAGCCCCAAACCCTCATGTGATGTACTGCAGGAAGACTCCCAAAACAGCCTGTGTTTGGCACTGCAGGGTGTAATAGCCCAGCCCCTTGTGGTGCCACCAGAGAACGCAGCAGCAGTGCCCATAACCTGCCCTACAAGGTGCATCAGCATCAGGAAGGTGGGTCAAGCTTCGTCCTCTGTGCCTGGCTGAGCCGTTGTGACTATGACCAAAAGGCACAAGTCAGGTTGCAGCTCTTGTCATGGGAATACTTGCTCCAAAGAGAGTCTGGAAGATACAAATATGACTTTTCTGCACTCCTCTTGAATTGCTATAGTTTGGACGTGATTTAGGAAACATGTTGATTGTCCACAATGATGGACTCACAGAAATTAACTGTGCAGGGAACATAAATTACTGGGTATTTTTTACCTTTAGGAGAAGTAACTCTCTCAGCTCAGCTTCACAGTTCTTTATTTCAGAGGCAAATAATTCTCTACAAATAAGCAGAAGGATATCCCAAATTTGCATAGCATGCAGGTAACTGGGATGAAAGTGAAGAGCTTTCCTCAAGCTTCCCACACATTTCAGGGAGGACTGTCATGGCAGTCCTTTCTGAAGACATTCATTTCATAAACAATACATTTTTGAGAAATGTTAATTACTTTGGAAGTGCAGTCCAGAAAAGATGAAAGATGAGCTATAAACATTGTCCTCCCTCAGTTCATGGACCAAGGCTTCAGACATACCTGTCTCACAGACATGCAAGCCCTGAGTGATCTACTTTAACAGATGTGTTTATATATCAAAGAAATGTCACACCTAAATCAAAAGTATTAACAGCCTCAAAGAAAGTTTTTGCCCATGAATTAGCAAATATCTGTCTCTCCCTCTCTTAGGGTTGGATAGATCTGTGTAACAGAGATGAACACCAAACTATACTCATGTACCTGCAGCAACATACAGGCACCATCCCAGCCGGACCAAAATCACATTGAGTCTCTGGAGCAGCAGAGCTGCAGGAAATCTTGCATACATACTTAGTACTACGTGAGCCCATAGGCTGGGGATAAGTTATGGTTGGCTGAGTGGATGATTTGGTGGAAGAATTAACATGGGACATGCCAGGAGCTGGAGGGGCTCAAGAGGTGGCAGGAGAAAATCAAAGCCAGACAGTGACAGCATGTTCATGGCTTTGGGACAAAAGGTTAAATCTGCTCTTAACCAATTCCACCTGTAAATAAATAATAGCTGCATGCAATAGCTTATATTTGCTGCTCTTCATAGAATCCTAGAATTACAGAATGGTTTGAGTTCGAAGGGATTTTAAAGCTTCTTCAGTTCAACCACTCTGCCATGGGCAGGGATACCTTCCACTAGACCAGGCTACTCCAAGCTCCATCCAACCTGGCTTTGATCACCTCCAAATGAAGGCCACGAGGATGATGAAGGGTCTGAGGGGAAGCCTTTGAGAAGTGGCTGAGGTCACTTTGTCTGTTCAGCCTGGAGAAGAGGGGATTGAGGGGAGACCTTGTGGCAGTTATGATTTCCTCTATAGGGAGGGGATGAGGAGGGGTGGGTACAGATCTCTTCATTCTTGTAACCAGTGACAAGACTCAAGGAAACAAGATACAACTGAGTCAGGGGAGGTCTAGACTGGATATCAGGGAAAGGTTTTTCATCCAGAGGGTGTTTGGACACTGGAACAGGTTCCCCAGGGAAGTGGTCACAGCACCAAGCCTGTGAGAGTTCAGGAAGTGTTTGGACAATGGTCTCAGGCACATGGTGTGATTCTTGGGGTGTGCTGCACAGGCCAAGAGTTGGACTTTGATGGTCCTTGTGGGTCCCTTCCAGTTCAGCACATTCTATGACTGTATGTGGCAAGGGTTGCCTCCCAGCCTTGGCCCCCTCAGGCCCAAACTGGGATACTCTTGAGAAGTTCGAAGTTAAAGCTAAGGGACGGAAGTTAAGGGTGTGGCAGCGCAAACAAACACACTGATGGGGCTGAACACCTCTGCACATCTCCCTGGCATGGCTCCTGCTACAAAGTCAGAGCAACAAGTACCTGCAGCTGGAAGCAGCATGCCACCTGTTGCTCTCCTTTCATATTTGTGCCTGTGGGCTTGTTCTCTCTTTGTCCCTTCAGATCATACTGAAACAAAGTCCTCCTCCTCAGTACTTCGGGGTCCTCAAGTCTGCCCATGTCCCAGGCCCCCACTAGCCCTACATCTGTCCCCATGCCCCCCCACCCCATCCCTTGCCCGTCACCCACATCCTGAGCATGAAAGCCAGCCGGATTAATCCGGCACAGAGCACATTGTGTGTGAGTCATGACAGGCTCACTAAGGCGTGCAGTGCTGATAAAAGGCAGCTCTGATAGGCTCTGTCAGGGATCCCGGAGAAACAGCGTGGAAAAAATCTGCTAACCCACATCCCAGCCTGGCAGCCGGGGCCTGGAGACAGCCAGGCACCGACGGGAGCGCGGGGAAGGGGTCCTGATCCAGGCTCAGCCTGTGGGGAAGCCCCTGGTCCCAGGCATGAGCTGGTGCTTCCTGGGGCTCTTGGGTCATCCAAGAGTTCGTGGGGCCAAAGGAGTGCCGGTGCAAGCCTCCAAGTCCTGAGGCTGGACCCTGAGATAACCTCCCTCTCCCCAGCTGGCCAAAGGGTATTTCAAGCACTTATGAAGCCACAGAAGGGGAAGTCTGCCTGATCCTTCTGTGCATCTTTCTGCCTGAAACTTCCCTCTGGATAATTTTCTCAGTTCAGTTTCTCAGAGCTGAGAAACTGAGCATTTTTCCCAATCCTTTGCGCTTAGCAGTGCTGCTTCCAGAGGACCAGCAGGAGAGACCATGGCCCAACAATACCCAGTGGCCTCTGGTGTGCTGCAAAACTGCCTCATAAACCACCAGGAACTTGTGATGTGTGAAATCCTGCTAGAAGCAGGTGTGTAGCTCAATGTAACACTGTCCCGAAAGGTTAACCACTGTGTTTGCTGCAAACAGGGTTCAGGCCCAAGCCCCAGACAATTCAACAGCTTGCCTGACCACAGAATTGGAAATAAAAGGGACCACAGCGTCAGAGATATTGCAGAGAAATCAGGATAACATTTATGTGCACCACTGAGCTGAGAGGAGTTGCAGCCTTGGGGTCTGTGTGAAGGGGAAGGCAGCAGCAGCAGATTTCAAAACAATCTAGATAAATTGGAGAATCGGTCTCAAATCAGCAGGATGGAAATCACACAAGAGCAAGCACAAAATACCACAGTGAGGTGTTGGAACTGAAATGCAAAATGGGGACTAATTGGATAAAGAGCATTGCTGCAGGAAAGGCTCCCAGGATTGCAGAGAAAAAATTAGTCAACACTGTCTTGCTGTTTCAAAACAAGCGAGTCTCTTGATGGGACCCCTTAATGAGAGATTCATAGGGCAGGCTTAGGAGAAAATGACTGTGCTGCAGTTGGTGCTGAGAAGGCTGGGCACAGCACTCTTCAGACTGGGTAAACAAACTGTAGAGCCCTCTGAGGTCCAGGAGTAAGCTCGACAAAAGCTTTGGAAAACATAATCTATGAGGGCAGATTGAAAGAATTGGGTTTGTTTAGTCTGGAGAAGAGAAAACTAAGAGGGAGCATTAACAGCCCTTCAATACATAAGGGCTTGTCCCAAAGACTGCAGAGTCCAAGGGAGGAGCATGAGGAGAACTGGGGTTGGTTTGCAGCAAGGATTTAGGCCAACAGAGCAATAACAGGGAAACTTTGGAGCTGATGAGGGACATAGCAGGTTCTCACTCATGGGTGCGGTGTAAGTGGAGCTGGAGACACATTTGTCAGGAAGGGTTCAGGTATAGCAAATCTTGCTTCAGAAGATGAGGGCATCTACGAGACCATAACCAAGCACCCACTGCTGCACTCCTTCCCTGTCCTGCTCCCCAAGTGAACCCGCAGCTTTAATTACAGCCCCTCTCTGACCTCCAGCAAGGCAAGGGAATAGGATTACTCCAAGGAGAAAGCTATAAAGTGATCATCCATGTCCCTTGCCTTCCCACTCAATTTGCCATGCATGTACCAAATAATAATACCCATCCCAAAGACCTTACTGTCTAAATAGATGGGACAGAGGAAGATTACTGCTCAGTAAGGGATGTGGGGGCTACAGAGGAGTGTATCAAGAAAAGCTGAGAGAAAGGGACCTGTTTAACCTGGAGGAAAAAGGGAATCCTGGATATTGGGGAATCTACTTGCAGTGTTCAATTAGCTAAAGGAAGTTAAGGAGAAGACAAATCCAGGCCACTCTTGGAGGAGGCCAGTGAGAGAACAAGAAACAATGGGCACAGGTTGCAACTGGAGAAATATTCATTGAAGCTAAGGAAAAGAAATCTTGTCCAGAAAGATATTTCATCATTGGAACAGGTTTCACAGAGAGATTGTGAAATCCCTATCCTTGGAGATCTTCAAAACGGAATTGGACAGAGTCCTGGACAACACAACCTAAACAACACAACCTGTTGAAAACAGCCTTGCTGTGAGTGGGGGCCAAAGTTGGAGCCTGCCAAAGTCCTGTCTCACCTGAGGTGTTCTATGACAGGTATACTGTACCACCTATGCACCTGAACCCTGCCACTGATGGTTCATTCAGGATCCTCTCTACCACACTGGACCCGCTTTATACAGGCATTTCTGTCCCTTTGCTCCATGAGCCTTTCTTTGGTCTTTGTGTTCTGCAAAGCTGAATCCCCACAGTTCACATCAGGTCCCAACCCAATGTAAAGCCCGATGTAATAACAACATTTCTTGACCATGATTCACAACAATAGCTACCACCCAAGTTCTTGGCTCGCTGTGTAGCCCAATATCTAATGGCGTTC
Source organism: Picathartes gymnocephalus (assembly GCA_013390045.1). Taxonomy (NCBI): domain Eukaryota; kingdom Metazoa; phylum Chordata; class Aves; order Passeriformes; family Picathartidae; genus Picathartes; species Picathartes gymnocephalus. The sequence goes on from WEKY01059117.1 coordinate 127,033, forward strand.
AGTTCAACTCAATATTTTCTGCTTCCCCACCCCCTCCCACTCCATTTTCAGAGCCTGGCCAGCACTGAGCCCATGCTGTTCCTATTTGCAATCCTTAAGCACCCTGGCTGCTGCTTGGAATGAAGAGGGAGCACTTGGAGATGAACTTTAAGCACTACAAGCTCTAGGGAAGGCTGAAGTCCTTGCTTGTCTGTCACTGATTTATTGATGCTTCCCTAATTGTGGAATGCCAACCATACATGGAGATCTGCAGAAAGAAAGGGCTTGGATTGAAGGAAAGAGAGGTCACTGCAGGCAAATCAGACACAGGCACCGAGAAATTGTTTTGTTTTGTTTTCTGTGCTGCTGCAATGAATGTAATAAATGTGCATCTGCTGAGCTGTTTCTACTGACAGAGTTTTTCCTTGTTTCAGATTTGGCCTTAACTCTTCTTAGTAATCTTGATTTGCAGTGATCTGCCCAGCAAGAGTATGTGTGCATATATATGAGAGAGGGAGAGGCAGTGCTCATTCCCAAAGCAGACATTTTGTTCAACCTCTGCCAGCCATTTTTTGGATAGAAATATTTTTTTCCTTCATTCATTTGGGTCACAGTGTAAGCATGAATTTGAAAATTATCCACAGAAGTAAGATTTAATGAGCCTGTTGACATAGTAATACACCAAAATGACAAAAAAAAAAAAAAAAGGCACAGAAACTTTCTCTAGACCTTCTTCTCTACAAATGTGGGTTCTTTTTTTATTGAAAGTTGATCTATAGCAAACACTAGAGAACAACATTTGTTCATTTCAGAGATTGCAGTCTGTAACACTTCTTTGTGTACCACTCTAACACACATTTTTTGTGCCTTCATCTCTTCCCTCTCCTGAGATGAAGCAGAGCTCTGGTTCAGCAGCTGGCATCTGTCACTGATTAGAGCAGCTTAAGGTTTTACCTCTGAGGAACAGAGGGGGAGCACACTGGGGTCCCTGTGTGTAACTGCACACAACTCTGCTCTGGCACTTCACATGCTGTCACTCCTCCCTTCCAGATTTGCTCTTCCACACCTCCTCAAATCAACCCTCTTCTCCATTAGCCCCCTTCATACATCATGTCCGTGAGACAGATGCTGTTGATCTGTCCCATCCCAGTACCAGAGCTGAACAGCACTGACTCGACAGCACACCAGAGAAAATGCAGTTTGCTATATACTTTGGGTTAATCAGAATAATCCAGCACTTTGAATCTAGCCTGCTACGGCATGGCCAAATGCAGCATCCATATTAGGCTCTACAGAAGACAGGCTGTCGTTGGATTGAGGTTTCTGAGTCACGCTATTGAAGCCACACTCGTGGCGAAGCATTTTATTAATAACTTTTGTTGCAGAACTTTATCCCAACAGTCTAAAAATGGTACTACTCATAATTGCACTTAGATCTTGAGCACGGGGTTATTTTGTCATTTATTTATGTCAACTGTTTTGGGTTTTTTTCCTATTTTAAACTTTCTTCACTGTAAGCCGAAGGCTTGCTCCTGCCCTGCTTTAGTTGCTGTAATATAGCTCTGTTTACTGAAGCAGATTTTTCCCAGATATGCAGACCTGAGGGTTAGTTCTAGCTCAGGTCTAGGACAAGTTGGCTAACAGAAGCCAGATAAGGTGGAGACAGCAGGTCACAGACATGGCTGACCAGAGCAGAGACTCTACGGAACTCAAGACACGTTGGTTTGAGTATGGCTGGTGCTGAGGAGGCTCTAAGAAAGAAACAGCTCCTTGCAGCACAGCAGCAGCAGGCTGTGGGTGGCAAAGTCTGTGTAGCACCTTCCTGCACTAAACTTGGACCTAGTCTCTGGAAATCTCTCACATTCACCTGGCAACAGATTCACTTTCCAAAACAAAATGAACTCAAACAGAACCATTTCCTATGAATGAAGTCGGGATGGAACATAAAACCCAGGCAGGGAAATACAGATGTGTGACATATTTGAAGCAGCAGAGAGAATGATTTCATCCAGCATCCAGCTGACTGGTAAAGCCGCCCTGAGGAGAAAGCCATTAACACACAAACACATTTTATGCTGGCCAAGGTGAGAAAGGAAGGGCTGTAGGTACTGAGGTGACAGCTACTTTAGGATCAAAGGAGAAGGCTGAGAGGAAACTGTAAAACTAACTTCAGATCTGTGTGGGGGAGGCTGTGTGAACAGAGGGGGAAACTTAATTAAATGTGGCAAACAATGACTGTATTTTCTGGGAAAGGAGCAGCAAAGATTTCACTTCCAAGATACTACACCTGAGCAAACATTATCCAAAGCTGGCTTCAACTAGGACTTCACTGCCAGTATCTTCACTGCAGATCTAATCTTGACTTTGAAGACTAAGAAAAGTAACTGAGTGGGGAAAGTTTAGTTTGCCAGTCGTGCTCAGTATTCCTTCCCTCTCCTGTGGAGTAGCTGGAATCGATAATTGCTGGGCATGGAAGGAGATGTGGCTGTGGTATTCATGCCAATGATTTCTGACAAGGCCTAAAAAAAGAGAAAGAAAGAAGGTGGCACTAGCGCTGAGGTGTGTGGCCCAGAACTTCTGCCAGGTGAAATTCTGTAGCTAATACAGCTCAGGGAGAAAACAGAAGCATCAACAGCAGAGCCTACAGGTCACCAGGTGTGGGCCTCATCATTGTGACAAGTGTTCTGCAAACCATCGAGCCAGGAAGAAACTAGGAGACTCCAGGGGATTTTTTGCACCCAGATAGACGCTGAGCTAGGAAGGCAGCACGACAGGTTGTGCCCAAGCAAGCTCTACACCAATGGAGAGAAAGGAATATAACTACAAGAAAAGAACAGATTGACTAGAATACCACTGTTGACCTTGAGCATAAAGAATATATCTATACAGAGTGAAATCTAGGCTGATTTACTAAGAATTAATATAAAAGCATAGCAGAAGCCAGGGAAGTTAAAATCAAGAAGTCTTTGGAAAAAAAAAATTATAGGGTTTTTTTTTTACCCTATAATTATAGAATTATAGGGTAATTAATTCAATTTCAGTTACAGGAAAAATTCTGGCATTAGTAATGAAAAAAGCTATTTGTAAGCAACTGGAATGTAATGGGATGAGTAACAACCAATATTAGCTTCATAGTCTGGTCTTGACAAACCCATATTATTTCCTTCTAAAACAAGCAGACAGACCTCACAGACCAGTAAGGAGAAGCAGATGTCAGTATCTTGATTCGAGTGGGTCCTTTGACACTGTCTTGCATGACGGTCTCATAAACCAGGAAAGAATGTGTGGTCGATCTACTGCAGAGCAGACACAGCACTGGTACTCAGGAGGCTGTGAGCAGGACTTCACTCTCCACAGACAGCAACCTATTGAACAGAGATGTACAGCTCTCTGTCTCCAACTCCAGTCTGTTGGTGACTTGGACTGTGGACTAGAAGAAAGATGATTAAATTTGCAGAGTGCCCAAAGCTGGAAGGATCTGCAGGGACATCAAAGACAGGACTAGAATTTTTTTAAAAAGCAAACAACAGCCTGACAAATTCAAGAAAGCATCAGGGGAAAAAAATGAAAGGATGTAGTAGGAATCCATGTGAGGGTCCAAACTGAGGAATAACTGACTCCACAAATATGGACATGGGACTACTGGAGCTGAGGTTTAATGCAGATTAAAACCCGAAGTATTGTCATCAGTGCCATACTCTTGGAAAAAGAAAAGAAAAAATGAAAAAAAACCCTTGGGCTAAATAAATGCAATCCAGACAAAACCAAGAAGAATCACCAGAGTCTAGAGAACATGATCTGGGAGGAAAATCTGAAAGTCTTGGTAAAGCTTAGCCTTAAGAACAGAAGAACTATAATAAGCACAGCAAGTCTTTAAGTTCATGAAATATTTCAACAAGGGGAGAAAGAGACCAGTCACTTCTACCTGCCCAAAACAGAGAGGTTCAGAAATAGTACAAGGCTTAAACTGCAGCAAGAAAGATTCAAACTTGATGTCACAAAAATGTTAGGGCAAATAGATGGAGGCAATGCATAAACTGTCCATGCATGAAGCCTCCCTAAGGGGAGAGCTTCAAGAATGTTGGGTAGCTGTCAGGAATGACAGCAGTGTCTTGCCTTGGGGGTTTGGAGAGGGAGCAGGGTTTTGGGTTTAGTCCGAATCCTCCTGGAGGAGCTTGACTGAATGGGGAGGAGTGGGGAGAGTCCATTATACATGGAAGATCTTGTTAGGAGTATTCACTAGGACAGAAAGGGAGGACTATTAGCATGTTTCTCCTTCCTCCTTCCGCAGTCTGCCCCCCAAAACTTCCTTTTCCCTCTGCACAGTGCCTGATTCCACTTACTCCCCTTGCAATCCCTCATCTGCAGCAGGTGACACTGAGCTTTCTGCACGTCTCCAGCTGCTGCTGAGTGCCTGAGGATCAGCGGGTGCCCATCCAGACCAGCCTTGTCCTGGGAAGGTGAAGGATGCAAGGCTAGATGGGAATGTGCTGAAAGCCCTGGAGGTAGGGCTTGCTGCTCCCAGTGCCACTGGAGAGATGGGGTGAGGAAGCAGCTACTGGTGCTGTAGAAGGAAGCTGCCTGCAGCCAGCACTGCCCATGGTGAAAGGAATGGAGGGATAGGCCTGCAGGAGGTGAGACACCAGTAGTTCACCTTCATGGTCTGTGTCGCCACCAGTGCCTGTCTCCTCTGGAGTAAGCAGAGAGAATGATGGCAGGTTTGCCACCTGAGCACTGCCCGTGCTGCCTGTGCCTTAGGGCACGTTACACATCCCAGTGTGAGGGGCTTCCCCACAACAGCCAGGACAGCAGACGTCAAAGCCAACCTGCACCTCTAGGCTAATCTCAACAAGGTTCCTACCCTGGCTACAAGGCAGCAGTGTCAACAGAGGGTGACACTTTGGGACCTTTGAGTTGTGTTTCTATTATCTGGGATCAGAATACATTTGTTCCCCACTGATGTGATGGTATAGATTCAGCATTTCAACTGCTAAGTGCCAGCTGAATCACTTGGAGCTGCATGGATATGCTATGCACTAGGACCTACAGCACACACTTAAAAACCCCAACTCCAACAGTGAATGAAAAGCTAGTCCCTTAAATATTTAGCTTTAATAATGACTCTGATGAACAATAGAAAATTTGGAATAAGATTTTCAGCTCGTGGTCGATTTAGATTTTATTGAAAGTAACAGTGCCAGGACATCAGCAAACCAACCTGGCCCTATGAGCTCACAAAATCCAATCTACATTATTTACTTTCAAAGAAAGATTTGTTTTAAGTGTTTTCCCAGCCTTCTGAGTGTTCACAGATTATTTGTTCAATGGCAGTTTCATGTGCATTACTAATTATTGCCAATAATGATTTTGCATTGCACTAGCAATTCATCAGAAATGCACTTGTTAGTACATTAGTCTTCTCTTTCCTTGTGTGTTTTTACTGGCAAAACCCATCTCTGAGTATTTATTTTCATTCAGCTCAACATTGGTGATATACACAGAAGGACCAGGAGCTGCCATAAGAGCTGCTATGTGCAGCACATGATATTCCTACGGGTCAAATCCTCTCCTAATGTCAATCAGCATTAAAAATAGAAGGAGGCACAATGTTATCACAGATGTAGGTGCCTCATCAAACAATCTTTGTCCCACACTCCTGCCTTCAGGCCATGTCCAGAGCACATGGCATAGCCCCTCCTGCTTCACCCTTGGCACCAGCACTGTACACTTTGCTACCACGTGGTTAGTGAGCCTTGACTCCTGTTGAGTCCCCATCCTCTCCCTGTGTGCCAGGGCTAACAAGCACCTTCAGCCAAACCCCAGTGCAGCCAGGGAGCAGTGACAAATGCTTTCTTGATGGCAGAAGCAGCCCCATTGTCAGAAATCAGAAGAATAATTTCCGGGTTACAGTAGCCTTCAGATACATTGATCCAACTTCAACCCCCAGATAAAACAATGGGAGTGATATATTGGCTATTCTGTTTCGGTGACTGAGCACTCGAGAGCAGGAATGCAGCTCCCAGAGGCGCAACACAAGGACTTGAAGAGGTTAGCTGTATTTTCTTCCACTTAAAACTGTGAGAGGTGAATAGCTGGTGAAAGTGGGGAGGAGATTGATGGCTTTGGAAACTGCAAGGCCCTCTCGCTATGTGGGACAGCTTTGGCACAGGGAGTCAGCTTCAAGCCTGACCTTGCCCTCCCTGACCTGTCAGTAACCTCAACCCTGACCTTGGAAGGACCACCCTTCTCCCCGGGGAAGAACAGTTTGGGGGATAGCAGGAAAATGTGAGTGGTGATCAGGTCAAGATTATTTTATTTTCCAGGAGAAGACAGGCTGTGAAGCATGCAGCAGCTTGATGTCCTTCTCATGCTTTGGTATTCAAGGTGCAGGAACCTCGTGGTGCTCACACAGCATTAGCTCCAAACGTGGTCTGTCTCGTTACACTTCTGCACAGAGTGCCTTCCTGTCAGCTCTGCTGAATCCCCATCTTCACTGCATTTTGGATGCCATCGCAGCAGTCACACCACATCCCTGACGAAATCTGTTGAGTCTCTCCTTCTTCAAAAGTCATCGAGATTCAAACCAGGCTCTTTCCAGACCCAAATATTTCAGCAGCATGAGCCTCAAACCCATCTTGTAGCTCTCTGCTTCCCCCTGCAAGATCACCCCCTTCCCTTGGAGCTGCCTCCCTGCTGCTTTCCCTTTCTCATAACCAGCCATCCTTCACCATGCTGTGTCTATAAAACACTCAATACACACGGCAGCCGAGGGGGAGGGACCGAGGGGCTGGTGGAAGCCACTCAGATTTCACATTTATTTAACAGCCGTGGCTGTGCTTGTTTGATTTATCTTCACACATACGTTTGACAGATATGGTCTCATAAAAACTCCACAGAGTAAAAACAGCAGAAAGGCCTGCAGCCATACTGCGTCAGCATTCCGTCTGGCTCCAGCTCTGGAGCTAAGCACAGATCAAACTCACTGCAGCTGGCAGCACCCCTCACTTGGGAAACTTTTGAGTTTGCAATGCCTGAAATGCAGAGTGCTTAAGTGTAGCTGGTCCTGAGTTTCCCAGGTGTCTGGGCAAAAAATGAAAAAGGTCATGATTTTCTCTTATCTTGAAAAATCCTGCTGCATTTCACATAAATTGATTTGTTCAAATAAATTTACATTTAAGTGGCTAATCTCATCCTTTCCCCAAATCCTGTGGGATACAGCAGCATTCAGAATATCTCAAGAAAATTATAATTTTTCTAGCACTTCCAAAAACACCTCTCCCAAATAGCAGCAGTTAAGGAATAAGCTTGCTTCACCCTTACCTTGCAAGGGCCTTATAAGCTTGCTCTATTTGTATTACTCCCAACATTCCCTTAAAAAAATGAGGTCTTATTTAATAAGTCAGATTCATACTGTTGTGGTTCAGATAAATACATTTGCACTGGAGTGGAACTGTAAAATTTGTGCACAAAGCAGCTACTATACAGTTTGGGACATAGGCTCCACAAAAGCACAGTCCACTTCAACGTATGCATATTTGACAGTGTTTTTTTAAAAGGGGAGCACACCTGAAACTCTCATTCCCAGCATCAAGAGAGGCAAAATGAAATAGCTGTAAATAAAATCCCTGGTGTGCTATCGTTGCTCAAAGGTAGGACTCCAGCTGCATTCAGGTGGCATTTTATTGCATGTATAAATAACAGCCCCACCACGTCTGGGAGCTTGGCAGCCTGGTCTGGAAGAAGGAGCTCAGAGCCGAGACTGAAAGGCCCTGTGTTCCAACCTGCTGCTGTGGTGGCCACTCTCTTTCTTTATACGTTACTCACACGTATGAAATAAAGTTCTTAATGCTTGTCATGCAGAGATAAGACAGATCTTGCTCTGTTAACAAAAGCAAATGTGAAGGCCCATGTATCGGGCCCGCAATTATCCTGGCTGGTTAAAACCACTGGATAAGATTAGTGGGAGAAATTGTGTCTGCTTCTCTGCGGGCAGATATTTGTGGTTCCCTCTCTCATTAGGGATGATTTTTCTCAACTATAGAAATGTCACGTTTTCTGGATTAGGTAAATAACTAAGGAGCATGCAACAAAGGTCTGGAAACCTCGTGTTTTCCTGACTATGGATAACGTGCTTTGGTTTATGGCTATCTCCTCTATTGCTGATCTCCTAGCTCTGATCCTCTTGGTGCCATACTCATATTCAGTGTGACCAGTTTTCATGGTCACCCCCTCATAATCCATATGTGCAGCTCACTGCCTGGCAGAGAATTATTTTCCAGAGGAGAGGACTTTCAGGCAGTGGTTCCCTCTCTCCTTTGGGACAGCTCTTCCCAGCTATGGAAATGCCATCTTTCCTGTTTTAAGCAAAAAACTAAGAAACTTCAGACATGCTGCCTTCAGGACACACTTGCCAGCTGTCCTGTTTTCCAGAAGCACTAGTCAAGGACCAGATACTGCTTATCACTGCCTGGCTTTTTCTCTCCCTCTTACTCTGTTGCTTGGCAGATGAAAAACGTAATTCACCCTCATTAGAAACTTCATGGGACCCAGCCCCAGGGCCAACTTCAGACTTCTTTCTGGAGTCTGAACCATTTGAAGAGAGACCACTATGGACAAAGTATTAATTGTAGCGCCTGTTGTTGTACACATTGTTACACAGAAGTGCCACACACCTTGGGCAGTGTCTGGGCTTGGACAGAAACCTTACCATAGAACCATAGAATTGTTAAGGTTGGAAAAAGTAACCCAGTACCACCATGTTCACCACTAAACCATGACCCCAAGTGCCACATCCACAGGGTTTTTGAACACTTCCAGGGATGGTGACTCTCCCCCTTCCCTGGGCAACCCGTTCCAGGGCTAGACAACCATGTCAGTGAAGAAATTTTTCCTCATATCCAATCTAAGCCTCTCCTGGTGATTTCCTCTTGTCCTGTTACTTGTTACCTGGGAGAAGAGACTGACCCCCACCTGCCTACAGCCTCCTTTCTGGTAGTTGTAAAGACTGATAGGATCTTCTCTGAGCCTCCTTTTCACCCGGCTAAATACCCTCAGGTTGCTCAGCTGCTTCTCATAAGAATCGTGCTCCAGTCCCCTGTGACAAACCAACAACGAAGGCCCATGGTCTGACATGATTCCTTTCAGAAACAGGCCAGCCTTGCAGGCCAGCAGGGCAAGACAAACTCCCTCAGAAGGCTGCAGGCAACATGGAAAGGCAGGTCCCTGGAGCACACAAAATGAAATAACCACGTATGAGACTCGGCCATCTCAAGAAGGGGGACCATATCTCCTGCATATAAATGCAGAAAAGAAGGGCACCCTCACACTTGTGGCATAGCCACCAATATGCAGCATTTCTATCCCTTCTTTTTTATAGTGTGTAGCTACAGAGCCACAAGGAAGGTACTAACAAGCAGTCAAGGAATTCAGCTGCTAGTTCACGGTGCAGGACTTGGGAGCTGGAGGGCGAAAGTGATGCATGGAAATTAAGTTAATTTTAAACCGCAGGCAAGAGAAGAGACTTGCTAGCAGTTACTTAAGAGAAGCTGCTGACTGTTTAAATACCATTAAGAAGATTAATGTCAGCCCGCAGAACCACTGAAAAATTAGGGCTGAAAGGGACCTTGAAAGGTCAGACCAGTCCATTCCACTAACCCAAGCAGGATCACCTAAACCTTGGACATCCCTGACAGATGTTGCTTAACTTGATCTTAAAGCTCTCCACTCCCTAGGCAGTCTATTCTTTATTATCCCTGTCATTAGAAAGTTTTTCCTAACATCTAAATTGAGCCTTTCCTGCTGTGACTTAAGCCTTCTTTTTTTCTTTTTGTTTTCTCTCCTCTCCTCCATCACAGACAAGGAGCAATGATTACACCTTTTTATGTGCTTAAAGACTTCAGTTCTCTCCTCCTTTGGGTTAGAGAATTTCAGTTCTTTCAGGCTTCCCTGGTAGGTAATGGTTTCTCCATTTCCGCTTGTTCTCCCTGCTCTCTGCTGAGCTGGATCCAATTACGCCACATCTCCCCTTAACTTATTTTCCATCACCTCAACACCATGACATAGCTGACTTGAATTCAGCTTTTGATCGTTTTTCTGAAGAATTGCTATTTAACCCATCACTCCCTCCTCTGTGCTCTGGGCATTCATATTGTTGCTCAAGTGTACGACCTTCCACTTCTCCTTATTCAACTGCCTCCTGTTTCTTCCAGACCATTTCCCTAATTTGCCCACATAGTTTTAAAATCTAATCCTGCCCAATACTACATCTATGGTTTTATTTCATATATAAATATAGTCCTTATGTTTATCCTTTATAACAAAACAAAACAAGAAAAAAAAATTAAGCCAAAGTGAATTGAATGTAGGGTGAAACCCCACTCAAAACCAGCTTTAATCTGGACAAGAAGGTGCTGGCAGCAATGCCCTGGATGAGGTTATTCAAGCAGGTTTGTACCAAGGGACCTCAGCCACTCCTCATAAGGCTTCCCCTCCAGACATTTCACCATCTTCCTTTGGAAGTATTCAACGCCAGACTGGATGGGGCTTGGAGCAACCTAATCTGGTGGCAAGTGTCCCTGCCCATGGCAGAGGGGTGGAATGAGAAGTTCTTTAAGGTCCTTTACAACTCAAGCTGTTCTGTGATTCTACCAGACCATGTTTCCCCACCTGGTTTCAAGCAGCAAACACCAAACTACTCTGACAGGCACACGATGTTACTGCAGTCAGGCCTCTCCCCTCCACCTAAAACCCCCTTTTTTGTGTTGCTGTGTCTCTGTCTCAGCTGTCTTTGACCCACGCGCCCTCACCTTCCCCCTCAGCCTCGCCACTGCTGGCACCCAGGCTCTGTCTGCCAGTGGGACCTTCCCCGGCTTGGGGAAGTGCCACGGGAAGGACAGAATTAAATAAAAATAAATAAGGCCGGTAAAATCTCTGTTATTTTTGAGCTAAATCTGTGTTATTTTTGAGATACGCCTATTTTGCCGCCCCGGCTCTGGGCGGCGCGGCGCGCGGCTGCCCCCTGGCGGACAGGAGGTGTCCCAGCTCAGCTGGGACGAAGAAGGACCAGATGTCACTCGGGCACAGGGGACAGAGGTTTTACTGCCACTGTCCCGTGGTCACTGCAACCAGCGTCGTTGTGAGGATTGATGGGAACAGGGGTTATCCCATCAGCATGTTAGATCACGGATAGACAGGGAAGGTCAAGCTGCCCCTTAGCACAAACTCCCCCCTCCCCCCATTTGCATGTCTGTTCTGTAAGTGATGGCATTTCATCACCCCTGTCATGGTCACAAGGTAGGGAAAGGGAAAGGCAGTGAAACAAATCCATATGACCCCACAGCAGATGTGCAAGAGACAGAACCTCTGCTCCACAGGTGAACTCAATGCCATACGGACACCATCTCTCCCTGCTGCTGCACCCAGGCTCTGAGCAGCGTTTTGGCCTTATGCATTACTCAAAGCAGGCTCATCTCAGCTCATTTCTGGCTCTCTCTAAACTACCTCACTCAGCAAGTGTCCCAGAGCGCCTCATGCCCCTGGACCCACACTGTACCCATCCTGCCAGCAAGCACACCTGCGGCTTGGCTGCCATTTCCTGCAGCCTGCAAGGAGCCCACCTGCCTGATAAGGATGTGCCTGCAGCAGCACCAGCGATTGGCACATGCAGGAGAGGACCTGGGCAGGCAGGCTGCACCCCTCCTAATTGACTGAAGGAAGAGGAACACTTGAACTTCCTCCAAAAGGAAGCACAAGCTCCAGCTTCCCCACATTCATTTACTTGCAGAGCTTGCCCAAACCTGCAAGGAGGCACCAGCTTGCAGACAGGCAGTTGGGAGGATGCGGAGTCAGGCCAGTGCAAGTCAACTGGAGGTATTGACCCTTCTGGCAGTTTGGATGCAGACCTTGGGCTCAGCCTAAACATGTCTCTTTCTTCCCTTCTCCTCTATCTAGAACTGGCCCTTCCCAGCCATTATTTTCTTCAACATGACTCATTCCATCTACAAGTCCATTCAACAGTGTCTATCCAGGTCCTGCGAAACTCGCCAAGGCAAACTCCATTAGCCCCTACATCCCTTCCATACAGGCAATTCCTGGGGATAAATAAATATACTATACAATATTTCTTTTTTTTTGTTTTAAATAAAAAAAAACCTATGAAATTTTGCAATAGTTCAGTTTATTCCAAGGCAAAGGCTTAAGGCCAAGACAATGAGCAAGAATCTCTCAAGAAAAACCCTGTGCCCCTCAGGTGATGAAAGCATTGAGATATAATAGACACTTCTGAGAGATACACAGATAGCTCTGGAGCCAAAGCAGCATGATAGTGCACAGACAAAAACCCAAACAAGCTTCCTAATTAAATCTGCTTCCTAATGCAAACAGACAAAGCAGCCATCACTGCCATTTTACATGCATCAAAGCCATGAGCTTTAAGTGCTATGAGTTGTCAGGAAGGAGTTTGCAAAATGCATAGTGATGTGATCACATAACTGAGAGCTCTGCTTTTCAAGCCTCTCAGAAATGGAAGTTTTCGGTTAAAAGTTTCGCTCTACTCAGTACATTGGATGAAGCCTGCTCAGCAATGAATGCAAAAAGTGCCATGGAACAATGACAACTGCAGGTGCAAAGAAAGAAATGCTAGAGGCATGATAGTGCTTCAACATTTATTTTCCCCAAGACACATAAAAAGAATTAAAACAGTTCTAAAACCCACAAAGCTTTAGAATACTTCACAATACAGAAATGCTAACTGTGCTTCCTGCTTAGACTAACCAGCAGGGAGGTCTTTCATTCAGGCCTTTATGTCAGTAGGTGCATAAAGCTGTTTCATTTATTTCAGGTATATAACAAGTGACAGGAGAAATGTATGGTAGAATCGTTCCAGTTTGGTTCAAGCCCAGGAAATTCTCCTGAGAGGGATGCTGTGCTGTTGACTGGAAGCCACATTCAACAAATATTGTTCACACCATGTACAGATGTCTGCAGTCAGCCAGTCTGCCATGATCCCTGTGTAACAGCACAGAGGCTGTGCTAGGCCACGGGGCTCCAAAACAACCGGTACACTGGAGGGGCAGAGAGAAAAACAAAAGCAGGAAAGCTGTCTCAGGTTTCTGTTAGAGGGCATGGTGTTCTTCCACCCTTCTCCCAGGCTGCTAAGTGATTTAGCCAAAGGCATAGGTTCAAAAGAGCCATCAGCACCACTTAGGAAGGCTAAAAAGCACCAGAACAGCTTCACTTACTTACACCTCCTCTCTATTATCAGCCAAAGGCCTAATGGATATCTGTGTCTGGTCCAAGGTTATGGCTGCATCCTCATGCAGTAGGATATTTTTTTTGTCATCTTGCAGTATGACAGTAATGCAGTCCCCTCAGGCCTCTTCTGCAGCACTTGCGTTACAACACAGACCAAACCACTGCCCAACCCATGCAGTTAACTTCAGTAATGAACACTACTCTTGATTTTTGGCAACTGAAGTACCAGCCTTAGAACCAGAAACTGCTGTGCCTTTATTTTGGCTACATTAGAGAATGGTTTCCGAGGAAGAAAAAGAAGGTACCAGTTTGCCCAGTAGAAAATTTAACTGCTTTGGAAAGAAGAGAACATAGAGATAACATATGTTTTCACTCCTGTGTATTGCACTTATATGCACATTGTCTGTCTTTTTCACCCAGAACTGTCAAAAGCTCTTTTTGGAATAATTCATTTTCTGGGGACAAAAAGGAAGGGGTCTGTATGTGTGTGGAGGGACCAAAAATCACTTGTGGCATCACTGTTGAGTCAGTTATACCTGAGCCACAATTAGGATATTTCATGTCTAGGTAGAAAGGGGCTACTCCTGGATTGTAGTGGCAGACCTCCAACTTTGGGTGATAGAATATGATGGGGTCTGGAAATTCTCATACTGTGAAGCTATTGCAAGGAACCTTCTACATCTGGGCTAATATGGACACTTCTAAATCCGTTTCACAAACCTGATAGTTAAAAAGGAAAATAAGTAACTGGTGACATCTTTCAAGTAAAAAATAGAACAACCCTGTTCCAGCTTACCCAAAATACTGCCAGTACTCTATTTCATGTAGCAACTTGGAGCTCTTCTGCTCTTGAGTAGCTGTGTCCTCCTCTCTGGAGAGTCTCAAAAATTTTAAGAACTGAACTGGGAGATGTACACATGTTCTGAAGGGCATGGACATCTAGAATCACAACACAAGTAGTCACCTGAGTTCTTAGGGAAACACATCCTCCTTCTTAGCAGGACAATTTGCATGCCATGCTATTGATTTATTGGAGCACTTAAAAGGTAGACGTTAATGCAGTGAACTTTCTGACCCTTGTATAAACACAGCCCAGTGTAATCCCAACCACTTTACACAGGATGAAAGAAAGAAGAACCAGAGTTGTTTTAGCTGAGTATGACAAGAGATATCTGTGTCACCCTGGCTACTTTTACACCTCATACTATTCCCTCTTCTATTTTCTTAGAAACAAGCTAGAGGGTAGATTTGAGGTATCAGTGGGATGAAGGAAAGTTTCTTATGACTAGGTGAGGAGGGAAAGCAGAAAATGTAAAAATCCCATATGCTGTTGTAAAGACTAGACTTGCCTTAACACAGCAATCACAGCAGACAACCCTGAAAGAAAAAAAGTCTCCAGCATTATCATTTGAGTAAAGCTCAGCAGATATCAATACTGCAGCTACAGGCGACATTCCCAAGTAAGTCTGAATTCATGATTGCCATGAAGTGATTCTGCCACAAAGTGAGCAATCTGAGAACTCCCTTATTCAGTTTGCCCACCTTCCTATTTCTGGTAGTTAAAATCATCTGAAATGTGTCAATATCCATAGCTTCAAGGCTTTATCTGCAAATGCTCATTACACTTCACCCAGCACTACCACCAGACAGTTGCTCAATTTCTAGTGGTTGTTTACTTGCTGCTTATAATCAATTCAGTGCTTTACAATTGCTTCAAATAGATTTAAGTGAGCCTTAATGAGCCTGAAGTTCCTCTCTTGCTCTCCCATGAACAGAAAGCCTCTGACAAGTAAGTGGATCCAAGTAGGCTCAACTCCTTTCCCAGTCACAAGGTCTGGAGTTCAGGTCTGGTCTTTTTCAGAGCAAATCACAGAGGGTGATTTCAGAGAAACTATTTTAATACTGGCACAGGAAATTTGGCTATTGCTAACTTAATAGTAAGAGTTAAAACTGAGATACTACTTCAGAGACAAGATTTTCCACATCCTTCCCAGCTGTAGACACTTCAGTCTGGTTTGTGCAGTAAAACAAAGCTGAAGGACTCAGCAACCTGTTCCTATCCAGTACCACAACCGATGAATACTGAGAATTTTCAGCACTGTTCTTTCACTCTTTTCTCCCTCCTCATTCAGTCTTTTTGTACCAGCTCACCTGCTGCAGAGGTAACAGTTGTAAGGCCACTTAAGAAACATCTGCTTATGGCAGCTGAAACAGATCTGTGGAAAGGAAAGTTACAGTATCTACTGCCTGCCAAAGAACAAGCACATAAACAAACCTTCTAAAGGCTTTAGATTCATATACAATAACAGAGGTCCAATAAAGGAGAGCAAAGACAGGAATTAAAAGCTAAAAAGGCAAAAAAAAAAAAATCTTACTTGTAGGCCACTGTTTTTATAATGCAGAGGTTTGGGGCAGCTGCCAGACAACAGGAGTTTTAAAAAAGGCTCTTGAGCAAACAATAGCCCTATTATGCAAGAGTGTAACAGTAGCTAGTTAAGAGAGAGGGAAGACCAGAGACATTCTTTGAGGTAGACTGCAGAAATCCCAAAGAGATTAAATCAGGGCAAATCTTAATTCAATACTGAAGCAAAAAATGAGTCATAAGGAAGCTGATGAGTCGCTTGAACTTTATAAAAAAGAGCACATTCATACACAGCTGGCAGTCAGAAGTGATATTATCTTGAGAAGTAGAACTTGAGAAAGCTAAAAAAACAGCAGTGGGTGAGAAAGCCATTTTAGAATAGTCATAGAGCAGGCAAGTTAAAGCAGGGTCAGTAAGGTGAGAAGAAAACAAGGATTCAGTCTCAGGAGCATCAGATAGCTTGTGGAAGCAGCATAGCTCTGCTAGTAGAACCTTTGACTCTGTCCGTACTGCTAAATAAATGAGGGCAAGAAAATGACCAAAAAGCCAAGAAGCACAGACTTCCTCACATCTGTGTTGCAAAGGGCCTGTACTCAGGACATCTGCTCTGGAGGGGTGGTTGCAACACCCCCTCTAAAGGAGACTCTGGGGATAAGCCGAAGTCAAGAACCATGAACAAACACCAGCCCTGAGCAACACAGCTCCTTCCCTGTCCCACTCATCTCGCCCACCTTTGTGTCCAGTTGGCAAGGTGGTTTGAGTCAGCACAACTCGGGTGTGGGAGCCTGAGTCAAGAGCCTTGGTTTCATTGCTGAGCAGTACCAAATCCCAACTATTTACTTTGGGATTTCAGAGCTGACCAATGGTCATGGCAGTCAGCTCTCCTTGCATGGAAATCAGACAAGAAGCAACAAGAAAAGGCTGGGCTACTTTCTAGGCAATTTACACAGCTTAAGCTGGATTAGAAGCCATCACTGCACAAATACTAACAATTTTTTCCAGCCTAGGGCCAAAGTTGGATCAGCTGTTATGAAAAGGATAAGCTGAGGCAGAGGGCACCTCTGCAGTTCAGCACTGAGGGTTGTGAAACCAGCCAGCTTTCGAAAAGGCAAGGGCAGCACAAAGAGGAGGAGAAGGAGAAGAAACATACCTTTGCTCTTGGAAAGACACCATCACTATCTCCATGGAAGAGGCCTTGCCCTTCCAGCACCATCATTGCATATCTGGTTCCTATCAGCTCAGCAATGGTTGGTGATGGCCACTTGGTAGGAAAGGGACCATCCTATTGAAAGACAGAAGTTAAACATCACATAAAGCTGAAGAAAGCAGCTATTTGGGAAGGTCATCTCAAAACTCAGTCCCAAAGGATCAGGAGCCGTTTTCTCCAAAACCTCATTTTGCTTGTGATGGGGAGTATCAGGTGACTGACAATACGAGCAGAGAAACTACTACAGGGAGGTGAGTGGTTGCTACAGTTTTCAAGCAGATCCCTTTGAGACATTTTACTCTTTGGAACAGGCCACAGAACAGATGCCACCCTGGCCCCTCCTGGATACAAGATTCCTTTCCACAACACAACACTCTCTTGCCTTCTCTTTCCCAAGACAAAATGGAAGCCGTGGTCTCATGGTCAGCCGGGAGAGACAACTCCCGTGCTTTTGTCCCAAACACCTGCATCGTCCACCACACTGCTGAACAAAGAGGTGTCAGAGAGGTCAGTTAGAGACTTGCCAAAGTGGGGCAAGGAGGGATGCAGAAGGAAAGAAAGACAAGGGCACAGCACATCTTGCCAGGGCAGAACAGGGTGAGACCATAAGTGAGAGGGTTGCACAGAGGCACACAGACCTCAGCATTTCTCCCAGAACCATCATTCAGAGCCTGGTAATTTCAGTCCTATAGATATCATACATTTAAAAGTCACTGATGCTGTGCTATCCACATTTTATTAACTACTTCTTCCCGTTTACTGCAGCTTAAAAGATACTTCTGAGCATATCAGAATCTAGAGAAAATAAAGGGACATGGAGAAAGCAGGATAGTCCCACTCTTAATTACAGTCTGCTTGAGGAAGCCTTGATGGACACTTTTAAGTAATGTTGTGGTATTTTTCTCTTCTTGTATGAGAAAAAAAACTTTATTTCATATCATTCAAAGGGGGAAGCCACTACAAGGACACTACAGCATCCAGTCTTCTCTTAAGCTGTCTCCAAGAAGAGAATAATATACCAACTTCACATGGGTGTACCATATGTTCCAAGACAAAAACCACAGAACATGCTTACTGCTTGCATGAGGATCACAGTGCAAGTACACCAGATGTCAAGGTGTCTGATACCAGATGTATCAGACCAGGGTTGCTTGCTGACATGTTGGACTTACAAGTTCCTCGCTTTGAAGGCCTCTCTCTAAAGATTTGGACCTTCCTCTGTAAGGAGGCAGCTGCTGTTGGCCAGTGCTCGGGAAACACTTCAGTTTAATGTCTCCTCGTGTGGGTGCACTCATGGGAGGAGATGTGCAATTTGCAGCAAGACCTGGGTAGGAAGAGAGAGTTTTAGGGTGCAGAAAACCAACTGTTACTTTCTAAGTATTCACCCTGAAAGCTAGACACTCATGAGCACTACACTGCCTTCTGAAGGTAGCAAGGCTTACATCTCTCCCCAACCAACCCATCTGCTCAGATCACAAAAAAAAGCAGAGGTTACAGTAATTATGCTTGTCAGTAGGCACTGATGAGGCTTCATTAGCACCATTTAGTTTAATAAAATGAAGTGCTGCACTTCCTACTTGAATATTCAAAGCACTCATTTAGCTTTTACTGCAAATTCCAGTCAGGCCTTTGGGGTATGCAATCATTGTTTTGAAGCTGCAGGAGCTACACAAGCTTCAGTCAACTGCAGAGAAATTATTTTCTAAGGGCACCTCCCCAGACGCTATTTAGTGTTGGAACTTCTCCTGCAAAGTATCTTCCGATGATTAGAGAAGGGTACACTGAGCCCAGCCCAAGGTTTTGGGAGCCCATCAGGCCACTGGCTGTACTTTGTAACCTAGTGTAGATGTGCAGCCAGAAGTGCACTGACCCGTGCTGATGCAGGATACTCCTGATGGCCTGGTGGAGGGAAGGCAGGTGCTGGCATGCAGCTTGGGAGGGGTTTCCTGTGGACCAGAGGACAGGATGTTCATAATCTGCATGTAAGAGACACGAAGGCCACCTCACCAGAATTACTGCTGCCTAACAAAACCCAGGATGCCCACAAATGACCAGAAATGTTCAAGGCTCAGCCAGAAGTGGAGCAGAGAGAAAAATCAGTGGAGTACACTTAGCAGTTTTCTATTTCCTCTTGGAATATAAAGTTCCCCCTGCACTCCACAACCAGGAAGCTCCAACTAAGTGAGTCAAGTTTCCAATTCACCTGTTCTCTCTCTTACCCAAGTCCAATAGTGGATAATAGTACTAAAGTTTCATCTGTTCAGGAACCAACTTTCCAAAATCCTCCCCACACAACCCATGGAATACATCGGAACCATTGTCTTGACTCCAGCTCACATGTAGCAACACAGGAGAACAGTTCAAGAGACTGTGACTAACCCAACTCATCAACTCAAACTCAATGCTTTATCTCAACAGCATTGTTTCTACCTTGTCTAGAAAAGCAGAAAACCAATCTGGTTATATTAGTGTCCATATGAAAGTCCTTCTAGTTTAGCAGAAATACATCAACCACAGGGTTCTCAATATCATTCCTACAAGTAGCACTGGGGCAAATGTAGCTAAGATTTTCTGCTTTTATGAATTCATATCCGTTTTCAGTCAGGTAATTGCATTTCAAGCAGAAATATTTACAGAAAACAGATTCCTGTTTCATGCCAGAGCATCTGTGCTAGACATGATGCCTGAGGGCTTCAGTTCTGTTCCACAGAATTTCAGAATATGCTCAGACTGAATCCCAGAACCAAGCAGTAACGCTTTTCATGACAGAGCCAGGATTTAAAGGACCCAAAGACTGTGTATCATGGTTTACTGAAGAATGGTGCTCCCAAAATAACTCCACAGATGAATGGGAATTCACCTATCAATTTGCTTCCTGAAAATATATCATTAAGTTTTCCTTCCAGAAGCTCACATACCACATGAAATCAAAATACATCAATACATCTAGCATCAAATGCCTCGCTGTGGAGGTAAGAGTGGGAATATTCTGTCCATATTGGCCAGACTCCCCTATGAAAACTTATGCAGGATCTAGTTTTAAGAGACCAGAGCAGACCTCAGTTCTGTAGAATCACAGAATATCCTGAGTTGGGACCCACAAGGACCACCAAAGATCACCTCCTGCCCCTGCACAGGACCACCCCAAGAGTCACACCACGTGCCTGAGAGCATTGTCCAAATGCCTCTTGAGCTCTGTCAGGCTTGGTGCTGGCAAGCCTGTTCCAGTGCCCAACCACCCTCTGGGTGAAGAACCTTTTCCTAATAACTAACTTAAACCTCCCATGACTCAGTTTCAGGCCATTCCTTTGGATGCTGTCCCTGGTCAGAGAGAAGGTATCTGTGCATGGCTGCAGTCATGCCACAAACAGAAGTGTTTGAATACGAAAGAAGCTTCTGTAGAGGAGAGGACTTCAGTGAACCCAGCAGTATCACATTTGTTCACTTTTGAGACAAGATTTTCTACACTAGGATTTGTTCCCTACTTTCCAGGCTGTGCATATGTTTGCAGCTCTAACTCCTGAAGTATGCCTTTCCATAGTCCTTTCACCTAAAGCCTTACCTGAGCTCCTGGTCCCAGCTGCTGTGTTTTAGTGTTGGCAATTTTAAACTCAATACTAGCATCTTGGAGATGTAAGAAATTGTCACTTGGAGAGTTCAAGGCAGTATTTGATGCCAAAAGCATTTCTGCAGGGGAGAGGGAGAACAAAAAACTTCCTACTCACAGACTGAAATACTGAGCTGGGACAAAAAAATGACAAATTTGATACCCACACATTGGAATTTGAGATTTAGCCAGACTTTGTCCTGGTAGTTACATAATCTTTTAGCCTTAGGTGATGGTCAAAATCTTGTAATCTCACTTAGTGGACAAATTTGAACATCCATTAAAAAAGTGCAAGTTGAAAGATCTTTTAAGTCTTAATGTGCCACAAACAGATTTTATAGAAATAACTATTCTTATGCCATACCACCTCTATCACACAAAATTTGTATTTCTCCCGACCCTTTACATTAAAAATGTTATTGAAAGAATAAGTGGGCTTTAATTTCCAAGACCATCTATTATTTTTAGTCAATGCAGACTTCACTTGCTTGCTTTCTAGGTCACTTTATAGCAGGTACCTTTGGGCCTGTCCCCCTTCTCCAGTGCTGCTGCCCGAAGCTTCGGTGGTTGTTTTATTTCTGCCATGAGCTGTTCATGCCAGCTGGGCTCCTGTGGCACACACTGTTGCAGCCTCACCTTCAACATCTGCAGGCAAAGTATAGCACCACAAAGAGCCATTGGACAGAGCAAGGAGACCAGTGGTGACAAGAACTGCATCAGCAATGGCACTGTTTTACAAGTGCTTGTCACCCAACAGGGCACCCTGCCCTGCATATCAGAAACTCTTCAGCAGTATGCATAGTAGAATACTTCAGTGACTCTCAAATTTGAAACCAAGAACTCCAGGACCTCTTTCAAGACCACAAAATGTTGCAAATTAAAGAAGCAGTGGAGGAAGCAGGAAGATTGATCATCTTTCTTTTACAAAGATGTCAACTGGCATTTTCCTAGTACCATATTTGGCAAGAGGGTCTATTCAAAAGTTAAGTATGGTT
Organism: Picathartes gymnocephalus; assembly: GCA_013390045.1. Classification (NCBI taxonomy): domain Eukaryota; kingdom Metazoa; phylum Chordata; class Aves; order Passeriformes; family Picathartidae; genus Picathartes; species Picathartes gymnocephalus. Next base: position 148,434 of record WEKY01059117.1, read on the forward strand.
AATGTAACCCCTTCCCAAATACCAACCAGTAGCTAAGGTATTGGCTTTATATCCTTTCAAAATGTCCTGTTACCTCCAGAATTACCTTGTTTTGCTATCATTAGATGCAGCACTAGGTCACCTACCGGCTTTAGATGAGGCTTGGGAGCAGCTACATCAACTTTGAGGGCCCTGTGCCTTTGCTTGACGGTCACCTGAAAGAGCAGAAGTGATGCTTAAGAAATAGTTCTTTCTCTACTCCTTGTACACTCTGCCATTCAGTAGCACAGTGAATGATACAAGTCAGGATTTGGGAACAGGGGAGGTGGGGAAGGAATTAAAAAACAAAACAAAAACACCCCAAAACAAACAAAGCCCCCCTCCCAAAAAAAACCCCACCGCAAAAAAACCCCCAAACCCCAAACAAACAAAAAACCCCCCCAAAACAAAACAAGGAGTTGGGAAGCGTAGGATAATGGAGTTTCCTTACATGGGGTTTATGGTAGGGAAAGACTTGCCCGTGGCAACCCAGAGGCAATCAGAAGTACTGCACAGCCCTCAGAGGCTTGCAGAAGGAGCACAAAGCCTTCTAGCTCCAGCAGCTCATGAACTGCTCTGAGAAGCTGCTAGAAAACACTGTACTCAGATATTAATGTCAGCAGTGATCCCAACAAGCACCGTGGTCACATCACATTCATCAGTAAAAGCTCGGCTCCAGGGAGGAGAGCAATTGAACGGGCTAACAAGACTGTAACAAGAACTGTAGCAGTAGGCAGCTGTATGCATAAGCCAGAGTCCCAGAGACTGGCTTACAGCCCTACATAAACTAGGAACAATAGCGAGATAGAATTGCAGGGCATATATTCATGTGAAGCATCAAGCCCTGTGCTTGCTGCATAGGGGAGAATTGACAAAAAAGTCAATTGCACATGCATGTCTTTAGCTGCCTTGTTCACTTATTCCTATTTTGAGGCTATGCCACTTACTTTTCCTCGTGTGTACAACTTCAGAACACGTGGGAGTGCAGGTAGAACAACACTACAGCTTCCCACACTAGCTGTGCTTTCATTCATTTGCAAATTAGAGCACTGTTTGCTAGAGAAGCTTTAAAACAGCTTTGCAGATGGGGAAATCCTAATTTAAGAGCCTTCACAAAGACCTGAGCAGTAGCACTCTGCTTTCTTTTAGCATTGCTGACTACTACTCTTCAAACATGTGTGCTTCTCGTGGACCAAAGAAAAAGTTACCAAAATAAAAAAGAGGAAGAAAAAAAAAAAAAAAAAAAANAAAAAAAAAAAAGAAGAAAAGAAAAAGAAAATCAAGACCCTGATCATCCTGCCACCTTGAGTTACGGTTCTGTACTGCACCATGCATTGATACACTGCACGGCGTATCAAGGCAAGGAATACAAGTTAGTTATGATTCACTGTCTCCTTTCCAGTACTATTAATTTACATATCCATCAAAGATATCATCTCCAAACACATGATATAGCATTACCTGGAGGCTGGAGCCACAGTCGAGCCAAGCAAGAGCTGGGACTTTATAGAGGTGCATGGTTTAGTTGAAGCTTTTAAACCTGCTACACTCGAGCAGCACCAACAAAGAGGAAAAAAAGCTGATGTCTAGTGCAGTATGCAAAGTTTTCACTTTTTGTAATATCACTCTTTATTACAAGAAGAGTTGTGTCTCATCTTCTGCCAAGGCATCTGTTTGCAAAGCATGCCAATGCCACAAGGCCTTGTGCCAATGTTTCAGATCTGCTCATCACTCCCAGCTCAAGCTGCAGCAAGCAGAGAGCATCACAAACCTTTAGAGACACCCCAGACATTTTTATATCTGGTCATCTTCACTAACCAAGTGGTAAAGGTGGAAGTCTCTGCCTCTCCCTGAGAGGGGTTCAACATTTTTTACCCTGACTAAACTCCTGCAGTAGCTGAGTGCACTACCCAGAGGCCTCTGCCTGAGGCTGAGCAGAGAACTGTCTCAAAAGCGCTTCTGCACTTGCATACACACCACAGCATCTGGGAAGGCAAGGCAGCAAGTAAAACATGCCAGGCACAGCTCAGTTCAAGGAGCCTGGAAGGCCACAAGTGTGTGTCCCATGAAACTGTTGTGTGCAGGGCAGAGTAACGGCTGAAGGGAAGAGAATGGTTGACCCTTCAGGGACAAGAGGTTTACTATCCCACTTTATGAAACCATGGCTACTCCAGTCTTAGAAAATTACTGGAAATTAAGCACTTGGGTGGACAAACAGGGTGATCTAATGTTGAGGTGCAGCTGAGAGGGAGCCCCAGATACTTCTGGACTTGGATGTACCTTTGAGAAAGACAAGCCTTTGGAGAAGAGGTCTCAACACATACTGCTCAGAAATGAAGAAAAGTGGAGGTTTCCAAAGTTGTCTGTTAACTCCAGTCACTCACCTTCCGCAGGGTGTACCTCTTGTGCTGAATGTCATCCAGAAGCAGCTCATATGGAGAGCGAACACGCTCCCTTGGAGACACACAACGCCGTGGTCGCTCAGCGGCCTTGCGCAGCCTCACACCAGTCTGCAGCTCACAGATGACATCGGGCCACAGGGATGCCTTGGAGAAACCAGCAAGGGCCAAGTCAGTAGCTGGCTAGAACTCACAGAGCAGCATCCTTTCCCTCCATGTAACAGGGCACATTTAGCAGCTGAACTCATTCAGAAACAGAATTGTGTCTTTAACACGCCCTTCTACTCAATTCCAGATCAGGGTGCAGTACCAAAGCAGAGAACTGATTTTCTTTCCAGAAGTTAATTTACAACAAGGAAGCTTGTAGCTGGCTCACCAGGCTCATTCTCAAATTTTGTCATTAACTTTATGGATGTACTTCAGCAAAATACAGCTTCTGCTGCCAGGTAAATAAACAGACCAATTTTCTTTCTCCAAGTGCTCCAGGTGCCAGAGTATTTTCATATTACTAGATCCCAGGAAACACTGGGAATGAAATCCCAAATCTTACCATTAAAGTCCTCTAAATTTTCAAAAAACAAGGGTTGAAGTACCCAGAAACAAAAGAGGAAGACAACTGGGAAGGGATCTCATGCTTAACAGCAGCATTAGCAGTCTCAGCCTGGAGACAAAAAGCAAAAAACCCTGACATCTGCTCATCCTATTTCTGTATTAGTATCTGAGGATGTTCAGGCATGCAGTATACCCCAATAAAAGTTAAAAACAGGAGAAGAAAAAAGTAATCAACTCAATAGCATGTTTAGACAACATTGTAATGGAAGTGCTAAATCAACAGCTTATCTGGATCCCAGTGGCAAATTGAGTAAGAACAAGTCATTGTATTATAAACAGTGAAAGGGAAGCAAAACATTTTAGAAAACTGCCTCAGAACAAAGTATCTGACTTAGGTTTCTCTCTCTTTTCTGCTTACAGCATGAAGCATCTTCTCTCAACTTATCCCTTCACATATCTTGGTATAATACCAGAAGAGTCTTATGCAAGCACTACTGATGGTTGCCTTCAAGAAGACAGATATTTTTGTTGGATTGTTTTCACCTCGATTTGGTCATCATACGTCAACTCCAGAGAACTAGAACTCTCAAAGAATGACCAAACATTAGCTGTATCTCCTAGGCTATATTTAATACTGTGTGGGAGAATACACAAAAGTCTCTGGGCAAACTCATCAGTACTAGAGACTTTTGAAACAGCTTATTCCAAGATATTTGCACTTCATAGAGTTGTACTTCACATGGCAACTGAACTGAGAGACATGACCTGAAGAGAGACTTCTGTACTGTAATATTGTCACATTACTTTGGGGACAGGAATTGCCTTCAGCTGTACCATTTCAGAGCAACTTGCACACCCAAAACATTTTTCAGATGTTGGTGACATCATTATCACTCATGCTTTTATTTCCCTACTGACTGGATCACTGCAATTATTCTACTTGCACCATCCCATGTATTGTCAAAAGCCACCTAAACTTTCCACAACCTATGCAGTACAACATAAAATGCTACAACACTCTAAACCCACTGCCTTGAGTTCAACAGGTGAGTGGTAAGACAGCTTTGTTTCTAATAGGTCTCACTGCTTAGATTTCAAGGTGAATACCAACCTGGGACATGTGCAGATAAGCTCTGTTGAAACTGTACAACACTGTACGCTGTCAGGCTGTGGTCTGCATTTTAGAAGACCTGTTTTGTATCAGTCAACATGAAAAAGCGTGGTCCATAGAGCACATTACCTGCTTAGCACCACTCAAGGCATCAGCTCTCATCTGTGGGATCCCAGAGAAGCTGGCATCCTGCTTATTTTAAATTCAAAGAGTTTGTCAGAACAATACAATCAACTGCTTAGAGACTTGGAAACTAGAGGCAGAGGATTTGCAACAGACATCCAACATTCGGAATTCATGCCTCCTGAAGGAGCAGAGGCCAAACACACTGGCCTTCAGGCCACACGGCAAAGCCCATGTATTTGTTCATGTATTCCCTGCAGAAAAGAGCTACGGCAGTTGATGAGTTTGTGGTTTGAGATAGCTTGCCAGTTTATTTTAATAGATCACAAAATTGAGAATATGCCCAAACACACATTTCACAAACATTTTCATACGAACAGTTTGAGCACGCTTCAAAGCAAGTGCTATTTAGACAAAGGGAGTGAGTCCACAAGTCTCTCGGGGCTTGCTGTTTGTCTCCACAGACTCCAGACTACAGAGCATTTGTTTATGCTGGGCAGAGCTCCAGCCTGAAGAGCTGTTTGTTTCTGATTGAGCCCTGACTGTGTAGGGCCTGGAAAAGAGCACAGTAAGTTGCTTTCCCTGCCCCAAACACACAGTCCAATGTCTGTGGAAGGACAGAAGACAAAGACAAGAAAGGCAGTGCACAGAAGGTAGGAGTGACATCTCCTCACCCTCCTTCGACCCTTTGTTTGAGCTGCTGGAGCAGCACAACTACTACCGGCCTTCAGTCCCTGCCAGTCCTGACCAAGAGATCCCACATAATAAGAGTGAACTAATCCACTCCAGAACTACCAACAACAGAACAGTTCTGGGAGATTTCAGTCCAGCTATGAGAAGGGAACAGATTGCTTTTGGAAGGTGTCAGTTCCTGCCAAGAGGTGGAATTTGGGGCTCATTTGCAGGAAAAAACAGACTGAGTAACTACTTGTGGGTACTTACTCCCAACGACTGCCTCCAACTTCGCTTTTAGAAGTGGTTTAAGTTGGACCACAATGACAATCTTTGGGTAGAACAGAAGTCCATGTGAGGTTGACATATGAAATAGTTTCACTTCAAGTTCACTCTGCAGCTTGTTTTGCTGTTTTGCAAACAAGTCTTTAACTACTCAGGCTTCTAAACAACCTAAGCAGTTTAATTTGTGTTTGAGCTCTATCTTTCATAGAAGAATCAATGGAAAGCCTCAGACAGGCAATGATGACCAAAAAAACCCAGTCCCCCATAATGAAGAAAATAAATCTCTTACACCATGGGTTTTCTTCTTTTGAACGGGATTTTCCACCCAATCTTCCATATCCATTTTCCTCAGTCTCTGAGAAGCAAGCACATGAGGTCATCACTTTACACTCTTCAGTGATTTCCTGTCTATCCAGCATAAATTACTAATGTTTATCTGAAGCGCCTAGAAGCTCCAAACACCCAAAATTTCAAATGCTACAATAAATAACAGTGGTGCAGAGACAGCAGCTATTCACATTGTGAAAACAGACCTTCATCCAGGTGCTCCATTTCTAGTGCAATCAGGTTACATTAGAACTTGGTGAGTGTGTGAAGGTAGAGGGAATAGCAACTAATGGGTAATCCTAAATGTACCTCTTTGGAAGTCTGGATGATGGTCACAAGCTTCTGAAGTTCCATATATTCAGTAAACAGACTCCTACAGGTCATTTCATAATGGCTGGTTGCCTCAGAAGGCCTGGACAAGTGCTCCTCACAGGCCTGAAAGAAATGCAGCTATTTAAAAAAGATCTTGAAATTAAAAAACAAAAAACATGGTAGGATGGAATAAAGCAAGATTCAGTTTCCTCAATCCATGGTTAAAAATCCTCTTCTGCACTGCCCCTTTGTAATTTTTTTTTCTATTGCAGATACAGAGGAACAAAGAAGGATAATGTCCAATCTTTTATGTACAATAATGGAAGTAGCTGTGTAATTTCTGTATCTTGTTTTCCATAAAGTGTGCTTTGAAAGAAGCACCTGAAAGGGGAAGCCTCCAGTTCAAACAACAACAACCCACCACAGGTAGAGTCATTTGCTCTGTTCTTTTTCCCTGCCCTGATCAGACAGAGGGATGGGAAGTTTCTCATATCTTTAATTTATGGCTGAGAGGAAAATATCTGTTTGAGTTGAGACATTCAAATCCCAGCCTTTGCAGAAGCTGCAGTACTACGGAAAGTAAGTTTTTTCAAAATACATAGCGTTCTAGGTATTGACTTTGGAGAAGGACTTTGTAGACACAGCTGTGGGAGAGCCATGCTCCGTCTCCCTTCTTAATTCTTTTCCATGGGCACTTACAAGCATCTAAAATGGTTTTGCCTTTTCCCTCTGATGGGAAAGCCAATGTCCCCTCTGTGTCCTCCAACAGCCCACCCAGCTTTTTCCCAGAAATGGTCGTGCCTCTTGGTTAACAACACTGTTCCATCAACTCTTCTAAAGGTGCTATATTGACTAAGTGGGAAGAAGGAAACCTTGATAACATCCTGCAGGGTAACTGGTGGTTTTGTTGCCTCCTCATCCAGTTTCAACATGAGGCACAGCAGTTTCTCCAAAGGGTCACTCAGTTCTCGCTCCACTTGGCTGTCAATTCCCCAGTCCAGGGCTTCATAGATCACCACTCCCAAGTACTCCAACAGCTGCAGACAGAGACCAAGGAAGCAATGCAGCACAGAGTGTTGTGGAGAACATCACAGCTCTCAATTTCCAGCCATTCATGCACCCTCCTCTGCTCCTGAGGACCGAGCACATCTCTCAGGATGAGAGATAGCCCCCATTTAAGCTGGTTTAAAGTTTTTAGATGGCCTTAACTGGCACCCCTAAGATATATTATTAAGACAACAAGAGTCTGGCCTATTCCACAGTAGACAGCATCTGTGCACATTGTTTCCCAGTCCCATTATCTTGAGTTCAGTCCAACCATTTTGTTTCCTTTTCCAGGTTGTAGGGGAATCACTCTCACAGGGCACAGCAAATTTAAGCACCTTGATAGTTTCCAAAGATATCTCCATCTCCTGAGCTGGCCTTCTACTACAACAGGATTATATCTGCACACATAATGAAGGTAAAAGGCACAGGCTTACCTTGTCCTCTGACTGCTGAATGCTGCCAACATCTGAAAAGGAAAACAAGGGTAAGGGGAGAAAGACAGCTGTACAGGCACTGATAAACAGCTTTTAGAACCCTTTTCAAAAGAGGGGAACAGGAAGCATTGCTTTTAATAAGGTAACTAACTCCTCTGACTAAAGTCACTCCCACCTGGGGAAAGCAGGCCTGTATTTGGGGAGTCCTGGAAAGTAACATAGGAGACTCGTGTTATTGTGAGCACTAGCCCAAAGTAACAGCCGCCACATTTTGTTGTTTGCTAATTGATATCCAACCACAGGGCAGGCACAGGATCTTTGTCTTTATTCTTCACTACTCACTCTAGTCCCTGAAGAGTTAGCCTAGCACTGACCTCTGCTGCAGCGCAACCCAGCTCTACAAAACACAGACTTGTTACCACTTGTTGGCTACACATAGTGACCAAAAAAAGGGAAAGTACCAATCATAAATCTGCTGTAAGAGTTACCATAACAAAGGAACCATACACTGGAAGATGAACAGAGCAGTACATATAACAAAGCCTCAGACTATTTATTTCAAATAACATAAGTAGTAGAAGGCTTTCATCACAGCTATTTCCTAGAACCAAATGACTCAATAGAACACTACTAGAGAAATTAGTAGGTCATATATCTGTATTACCACTCATCTTCAGTCCTCTGAAATGAAGAATAGTCAGGAGAATAGCTTCATGACAACATGAAGGGAAAAGAAAAACAAAAAAAAAGCAGGGGAAAAGAAATTTCCCCTACTTTGTCCCCACATTTCAGCCTGTTATGCGAACAACCCCTGGCATGCGCAGCTACCTACACTCTTACCAGACTTGTGGTAGACCTTGAAGGAAGCAGTACCATCAGCGTGGATAAAGATGCTCCCAGAACCTTTTACGAACACAGAATGGAATGGTGGGCACAGCCCCTGAGCCAACTGCTCTATTTTTCTGCAACACTGAAAGCAGATAGCCCAGGCTTGCTCCTCGCTTATAGGATGTTCAAAACACCTCAGAAGCTCAGCTAGAGAGACCTTTGTGATCCTCTGCTCACACCCTAGAGGCTCCATTTTTCCTCTAACCTCCACTCAGCCTAGGGAGCTTAACCCCCTTTTTCAGGATAGAGAATTGCTCACAGCAGCCTTTTATCAGCTCTGCCTCTTGGTTTGCTCTTATGTCTCTTCCCTACAGGTGCAACCATTAATGCCAATTTTTGCTGTGTCTTTTTAAAGGGACATGACTTTATCTGTATTTGTATGAGATTTCTTAAAAGAACAGAGTAAGTGTACAACAAAAAGGAATCAAGAGAAGGTAAGAGTGTACAAAAATTGCACTCAATTTAATTCCCCTGTTTCTAACAAATATATTAATTGCACCAATGTTTGCAAGTAGGAAAAGAGTACATTCAGCTTCAGGCAGGGAGGGAAAGAGGCAGGAAATGTCTTGTACTTGAGGGAGGAGAACTCAGAACACCACAAAAATCTTTTTGATAGGAAACTATTCCAACAACACTAATAAATTACTGCAATCAACTCTATGGGGCACGGGCAGTGGCCCTTTGTCCCTGCCATAGCCAATCCCAACAGCAGGGGCTGGGAGCATGGAGCAATCAGGACGTCCAGGCGGGGGTGTGGGCAGCAAGGCGCTTCCTTGCTCAGAACGCCGATATCCCAGAATCACAGGACCGGTTGGGTGGGAAAAGACCTCTGAGATCATTGAGTCCAACCTGTGACCGAACACCAGTGTCAGCAACACCCTGGCACCGAGTGCCACGTCCGGTCTTCCCTTAAACATCCCCAAGCACGGCGACTCCATCACCTTCCTGGGCAGGCCACTCCAATGTCTAATCGACCTTCCTGTGAAGAAATTGTTCATGATGTCCAACCTGAACCTTCCCTGGTACATCTGAAGACTCTATCCTCTAGTCCGGATATGAATTGCTCTTGGTATGGAGCCAATCACGCAGCTTTTTCAGCACTTTGAAGGGTGTGTGTGACATGGGAGGGCACAGCTGCAGCGCTGGGGGCTAGGGTCACCCGCCGGAACACCCCTGCACCGCCTCACGGAGCAGCTCTGCTGCTGCTGCGCTGTCTCCCAAAGGCCACAGCTCCCAAGGCACACGCTGGAGAACTGCGAGGTTTGCAAAGTGTGAGTAATTCTCATAATTTACACTTATTTCCCTTCTCGCTTATGGCATTCGGGGACGCAGCGCATCAGCCCCGGGCCATGCCGCACCCCCGCGGGGTGACTTGGTCCGGCCCGCGGCTCTCCCCGCCGGCCCGCCCGGATGGTGCCGCCCACGCTGGGTTCGCTGTGCGCAGCGGGAAGATGGCGGCGCCCAGGGCGGCGTGGGACGGGCGGGACGAGCCCTGGAACCGGCTGGACGTGCCTTGGCCCGCCTACAGCGCCACGGTGCCGCTGGCGGCCCAGCACCCCGCAGGTCCCGGCGCCGTGCCGAGGGGGGAAGGGGGGTGTTTGAAGCCGCTCCCGGGTGTTTGCGGTGGGTGGTCGGTCGGTGGGAGCCGGTGGCGCGGCCGGAGCGGCGGCGGGCGCTGAGGCGGTGCCCGGCGCTGAGGCGGTGCCCGGGTCTCGCCCGCAGTGAGGTTGCTTTCGGTGCTGCGGCGGCGGTGCGGCATCGCCGGGAAGCGGCTGTCGGGGCCAGGCCTGGCCGCCGAGGGACGCGTCCTGCGCGCCGTGCTCTACGTGTACCACAGCAGGCTGCTCCGGCACCGGCCCTACCTGGCCTTGCAGCAGGTGAGCACCAACCCCGCCTGGGCGGCAGGGACCCGGCAGCTGGGTACTCCCGGCCACCAGTTACCACTCCCCGAAAAGCCTTTGGGGTAGCACTTGGCGCCCGGAGCGTTGTGCAAAAAATGTTTGGGAACAGGGGCACTTTTGATCTCTCACTGAGCCCAGTGGGTTTCTTGGCTCTGTGCAGCAAGTGCAATTTCCATTTTCCAACCCTGATCCCCGATACTCACGCTGAGACCTGAAGTAGGTACAATTCCATACCTTAGAATACATGAGTAATACAGGGACATTATTCTCAACTAAGCGTAATAATGGGAAGGGGGGAATAATAATTCTAACAGACTTTATTAGATACTTTCTGTTTTAAGATGAAAAATGGACACCTTGCCAGTTTTCCAGGAAAGGCATTGTCAGCATCTTCAAATAACTGTTTTGACATAAAGCAGGAATGGTGCTTACCTTCTTGATTTGTTTTGTGTTTTCCTTCTTGACAGCCAGTAGAAAAGGCCATTGTATACAGCAGGGGAAATCATGCAGCACCAATTAAACATGGCCTACTCCAGTCTGTCACTTAATTCTGTATTTACAGTAGAGTGATGATGGGATGTTTTTCATCATAGTGCAGATATAGAAACATCCCAGAACATCCCATCACACAAACCTGCAGTGTGGGCTGTTTAACTGATAAAGAGAAGGTGTCATTTAATACAATGACAGTTCTTAGACCAGGGCACTCAGTCTCTCAAAATACCAGTCAAAGTAGTTTTCTTTTTTCCTAGGTAGAACAATGTTTGAAGCGCCTATGGAAAATGAATCTGGTGGGCTGCCTGGGAACTCTGGTAAAACTGATTCCCAAGTAAGCGTCATGATCCCATATCTTTTACTATCCATTAACTCAATCTGCAGAGCTAAAGGAAGAGGATGCTATGTCATAACCTACTCTTCATCTCTATATCAACACAGGAAAAATACATCCGAAGCCCACGCAGAGTGCTTGGTTCCCAGCCAGCCTGTGCTGGAAACAGTGGCTTTGAAGGTATTGGGAGGCTGCAAGCTCATACTACGTCTACTGGATTGTTGCTGTAAAGCTTTTCTGTATCCTTTTTCCACCACAAAAACATTCTTAGAGTTCACCAATAGCACCTCATGAGACCAAAACTAGGTCTGCTGTAGGCCCTGTATTGCTGATGGACTCAGCTGTGTAATTCATATGTGCAACTTGAAGTTTCTTTGATAGCCGAACACCTTATTTTCAAGTTATTATGTAGAAACGTCAAGCTGTTGGCTGGCAGCTGTTCTGGCCTTGAGCAATCCAAAGTTTGGATACTCATCTCCCAGGTTTGTTCCGGGATATCACCTTGCAAATTGCCTCTGGTTGGTGTGTTCAGCAAGTCTCATTACATGCTGTTTATTTTTTTTTAACCTTAACTGCTGTAATCTTCAGCTTGTCCGTTAAACACCTCTGCTCGGAGGAATTCATACTCCTGAACACTGTGGCTTTGGGGCTCCTGAGCCGGCTCTGGTTTGTGTGTTCAAAAGTCTGTCTTGTTTGTGTCTGTCTGTTTGATGTGCCTATCAGGGAGAAGGGCTTGTAATTTAGCCTTGCTGCTAAGGGAGCTTTATTTAATTGGGAGGAGGAGAAGGGAGGGTCCCTCCATGCCTTTGGACTTGATTCTAGCACCTGCAGAGTTGTACAAGTGGAGAGAGACTTCTTACAGCTCTTAAGGAAGCCTTTGTTCTAGGATCTTAGCAAACTGTATGTAGCTCTAATGAAATCAGTGTTAGTGTTGGCCTGCTGCAAACACTGTGCAGCAAGGAGTAAGTCCTGCCTCATGCTGAAATGGAAAGGCTGGGATAAACATATTCTATTATACTGCTGAGTTTTCCAGGGAAATTGTGTTCTGGTCTCTCTCAGTCTGGGAGGATAACTGCTGTCTGTAGCTGAAGGAGTAACAGCATTGTTAGAAGAACTTTCTTTGGCACAAGAAATCTTGTGTCTCCAGGAAACATAGAGCAGGCAATTGTGTGGCATCAGGCCTGAATTGGTACAGGTTGCTTTTGGAGGAAGACCTCATGGCAACTGACTTGGATGTGACCCAAGAACCTGGTGAATCCCAGCTGTGGCACTCAGCAAAACTACTCAAGCAGAGGGGCTCCTGATCAGGAATTTATTTACTAGTTAAGTCACTCCTGCATTCTAATCTGGAACAGTTCCTTAAAGCTCAGACTTAAGGAAAGCAGGGTGATGGAGTGTAAAAAGGTAAATTTGTAGTGAGGGGAAATAGGGAAAGGGCAGCTGAGCTGAAGGTAGTTGTTCAGTGAGCATCATGTTTTGCTAGAGGAGACTCCATACCTTTTTGTCCTCTGTCTTCAGGATTCAGTACAGGTGTGTATTGGAGACCCTCACGTCCTTGTACGGTGCCTTGTCGACAATGCTTCATCTGGTATCTGAGACCCAACAGACCCCTTATATCAAGGGGTTTACCTTCCCTTCTGATATCAGCAACTTCCTTGGAGTGAACATATCTTCTGAGGCAAAGAAGCAAAAGGCTAAAATGCTTACAACAAAAAAATCTACCAGCTGGATGAAGAAGCTCTTCCCAGCAATGCCAGAGGCACTATCAAAAGTTGGGAAAAAGAGGAGATCTGAGACCTGTACAAGTGCTGTAAAAAACCATAGCATCCCGTGCTCTGTGGACATTGGAGAGACAATTGTGGTGCCCACAGCCAGGAGAGGTAAAGCCTTGTGCCACAGTGTACTGGTTTCTGACAGCTCAGAAACTGACTGCAACTCCCATCCATCAGGGCCAAGCACTTCTTCTACTTGCAGTGTGGTTCTAGTACAAACTCCCTGTTCTTGGAAGAAGAGCATGCTGCATGTACCTTTGCCTTTATAAAGCTGTGGATAATGTCAGAATCATTATTTTTGGGGTTTTTTTTTTAAGCAGGATACAGCCTGGAGAGAATCAGGTAATGAATGCAGTATACAGGTCCTGAAAATAGTTATTTATACTTCCTTGCTTTTGCATAGATAAGAAGCTAAGGACACTGTCTGCAGTGCATGCAAGAGTAGGTAAGGCTGTAGGTACATGATGCAAGTATCCTGTGCTTGCTGGTTCCGAACTGTGCCCAAGTCTTCCTCTGCAGTCAGGGCTATGGCCAGTGACTGCAGCCACCCGGGTGTTTGTGTGAAGCTTTTATCCAGTAAGTTCTCCTTTGCAGTCATCTGTAAACCTCTGCATGTTCTTCATTCCTTGCCAGCTGCAATGCACAATGAGTGTAGTCCCCTTGAGTTTGCCTGGAAATGCTGAGTACAGGTGTGAGACTGCTGAGAGCTCTGTGGCATCTGTGTGTGAAGAAATAAAACTGTCTCAGTGTTTTAATGGGAACTCTCCTCTCTCTCTAGGGAAGCACCCAGGGTTTGATGTGAAGAGCTTGCTTAGGCCATCCAGACATGCAACACAAAAGGTTTGTATGGTATTGTGTTTTACATGTTAGGTTGGTGGTTTGGGGTTTTTTTACAAAACAGTTTCGTTTTTTTTATTTTAAAGACTCTTAACACTTGAAATACACTATCCCTGATTGAAAATGTCCCCTTTTCCTGCTTTATTTCTGCTTGTCTAACAACCCAAGTTAGTGTGGAAGCTTTGCACAAAAAATCACTACTTATTTCTGCTTAGGAATTTGGGCATTTGTTGGTTGTCAAATTAAGTGACAAGAGAGCAAGTCAGTAGCAGACAGGAATACAAATTCTAATTATCTGCCTCTTCTTTTTGTATTCCGCTAAACAAGACTGCTCTTCCCTTTTCTCCTTAGAAAATAAGGAATGTTCTCACAAAAATCCCTGTGTTCTGCTCCCTTCCAGCAGAAAGGTTCCAGACACACAATCTTTTTAAAACACTATTTCTGTTACTGTTTCTTTCAGGGTGTAAGCATTGCATCAACACCTCTTAAAGCAAAGTTGGCACCACCTTCCTCTCGGATAGCAAAATCACAGTATACTGGGTCTCTTGTACAGATGGTCCAAACAGCTGCATCATTTGGGGAGCTGTCAGAGGCACTCAGAAAAGCTATTCTGTGGTGCAAAAACAACAAATTCAAATCAGAAGCTTATTTTCTGCGTAACAAGTTGTTGAAAAGCAACCGGCTGCACCATGTGGAGGCTCAAGGATACAGGTAGTTTTGCATGGGATGAGTGTGGGATTTCTGAGGCTAACACTTTAAAATTATTTATTTTGCTATAGTATTGAGAAAAACAGTGGTCTAAGTCATTCTTTTAAAACTCAGGATCACTAGTTCAGGTTACGAGGTGCTCTGACATGAACACTCATTTAGCTTCAGTCACTTGTGAAAGGATTTAAAAGGCTAACAAATGTACAGTACTTAGGGGGGGAGGATGAAAATGCAACTTGATTCATCTGCCTGTTTTAAGGTAACAACTGTATGAGGCAAGGGTTGTCTTTATTAAGACTGCTCTGGCTACTGTTGTACAAGGTGCTATTCTGTTTCTTTGTTATGATAAGGAAAATGATAGGTAATAACCAAATCTCTCCAAACTCCAAATGAAGTACCACTTTAGTAGCTGATAAAGTTCTGTTTTGTGCACTTTGCTCCCCTTAAGCTTGAAGAAAAAGCTGCGCTGTGTCAAAACATCAGTCCGTAAATACCTCCTGTACAGGTCACAACACATGCGCTGGCCAAAGCAGCGCCTCGGGGCATGGTTTGGCCGAAGGAGGATCAGATTGTCTGCACACCTCAAGACAGCTCTAAAGACTCGTGGGCAAAAGCCTCCTGAGCTTTTTGGAGTCTGTGAGAACAGTGCATCACTTACCCTCCCAGCTTTCCAGGATGGGTCTCCAAGTCTGGAAGGACATTACAACATTGATACAGGACATGTCAGACTAAGCACAACAGGGACCCCTAAGCGGTTGCTGATGGAAGGAAGCCCTGGCCCTGTGTGGAAAGAAGCTGCTGAGAACACAGATATTGATTCTATTTTTGCAGCAATAGGTGTCTGACCTTGGACTTGAAGGAGGAAAGGGGTCAAATCATTCTAGTTTTCTGTTGTTTTTTTTTTTTTAAAGTAAATGCCTCTGAACCCTAATGGTGTCTCAGTAACTCATGTCCTGAATTCTGTTAAGAAAGTAGCAACCATTTTATTATATTTTTGTAAAACAGCTTTTTTTTAATGGCTCTTTTTTGTATTTTTAAGGGTGTTCCAAATAGCTGAATAGTCTCCATCTTCTTACCTACCCTTGTCCAGAACAGTGACTTTGCTACCCTTACTCAGTGTCCCCTCTCCACTGCTGGACTACATGTTAAATGCTGCTGTCAAATCCACAGTGCAAATAGTTACCATCCACGACAGAATGCTGCAGCTGATCACTTGCTGCTGCTTTGGACAAAAGACTTGCCAACACCTTTCCAAGCCTTACACCCTTCCTTCTGTGCTGCTTGTAGAAGGGACACCCTTGATGTGCAGTATTATTGCTGTTTCAGCATTTGTTATGCTTGTTCTGAAATGAGGAGTTAACCTACCTCCCCCCCGAGCTGTTCCAGAAGTAGGGAAAAGCAGAGCTGTGTTACAACAGTAACCCCTGTATTACTCACCTTGTATGAATTGATCAATATTCATTTAGTTATGAAATGCGGGCACAAACGTTTTTGAATAAACGTTACGTTTTATTCAAAAAGCATATACAGAGCAAAGAGCACAATTCTGATAGTAGTTTGGGCTTAAGGTCTTTATACAAGATCCATTTTCTGGGTTTCCTGTCACAGGAATATGCAGTGACAACTGAAATTATTTTAGAGAATCATGGATCATCAGCCCTTGAGCCATCTGATTCAACACAGGCCTACTTCAAACAAAGCTCCTGCTACTGCAGGAATTTTTAGAGCTCTTTTTTTCATTTCATCAAATGGTATAAAAATACCTAAGTATAGCACATACAATCAGGTAACGTTTCAGCTGCTTGAATATTTCTCAGCAAAGGCTGGGAATGAGGGCAGACATCCCGCAGTGAGCTCCATCCTGAATAATCCTTCTAAACAACACACACAATCTTCCTTCTTACTGGGCAGCAGGTGCCCAAATAATGCCCCAGTGCAACTTGTGCACAGAATCAAGACCCATAGTTTGCTTCATCAAAGGCCTTTCTGGCTCGTTTCAGTTCTTCATTCATGGTTAGGAGATCTTTAACTCTGGCAAACTTCCGGGGGTCCTTGCGTATTAGAAAGACAATGTCTTCAACCTGTACCCGACCTTGCCGCCCGATGGACATGGCCTTGTGTGTCTGTTAGAGGGGAAAAAAAAGTCAGCAGCATTCCTTTGCCGTGTTTTTTTAAGCTCTCAATTCCACTTTATTTTCTGTCATTTTATAACAAAAAAGTAAGCAATTGCGGGTTCTGGGCACTACCATCCAAATCACAAGAGAACTTCCCAGTAAACCATGGACTTAGTCTGCTGTCCCCAGCTGCCTGTCACTTACACCCTGAACATACCACTATATATACATCATGTAACTGTATCAAAACTAAGGCCAGGTTACATGTAGGACACCCAGCATGAAGAATGCCTGAAGATAAGGTACAACTTGGAAGCAATGTGAGGTAACCATATCAGAGGACAGTGTAAGGCATTTTGATAAGGATAGGGAAGACCAGCCTTTCAAAAGAAAGGGGAATGTTTGGATACTTTGAAATAGTATCCAGATCTGGAAAAGTAAATGCTTCGGGTCCAAGAATGCATTTCTTTTGTGGGGGACAGCTAAGTTCCCATCCATGTACAGACACTGGGCAAACACAAAAAGCTGACACTTTTAAATCTGAGCCTTATCTTCTGTCAGCTCCACATACTGCAGTGATGCTGCAGTGAACCCCAAAGTCAGATGGGTATTTCCCCTCCTACAATACTAATTAATTGCTACTTAAGGACTTCAGTGTTCTAAATCTACATAGAGCAAGATACATAAATTTTGCTTTCATCTTGGAACAAAATCCAAGTTTATGTTTCTGCTACTGGTACCATGAAATTGGGGCCTGGGATAATGCAGTATTTGTGTCAGAGGTATTAACCTTCAGAAAGCTTAAGTTCTGGTGAGGATGCTTTGACCATGCTGTCTAGAGCTGACTTACCATTTCTGTGATAAACTCTATTACCAGGTCCTCAAGAATGTCCACTGATTCTGTGTAAGGGTTCTGGTCGTCCCCAAATCCATACATCATGCACCTTACTGTACAAAGAAACACTCAGTGTGAGGCTTCTTTCATCCATTCAGTGTTGCACACATCTAGTTAGAGCTCACCAGCCTGCACATTCCTGCACCAGGACGGCACTCCCGTCTGTCAGGCAGGACAATTCTTGAGGAAACATACAGGAAATAAGCAGAAGCCAACAAAAGCCAGGTGCTGTACATACGGAAAAGCAGGTCTGAGGACAGGCTCTCTGAACATTCATTTAGGCTGCAAAGCACTGTACAATGACAGCGCAGCTGACTTTAAACACAGCTAGGCTCAGAGGATGCTCTAGCAGTAATTTTGAGGGGGGTCTACACGGCCGCTTTCTGCACTTGCAGCCAAGGCACAGAATGAAAGCCGCTGTTTTGCTGAGAAGTGAGTTTTGGGACCCCATAGCTATCAGCTCGGGGTTTCAGCTGAGTGACCCGTCCGCGGTGGGCAGGGCTCTCTGGCCCGGCCCGACTCACGCTCTTTGGAGAACAGCCTCTTCCTCCTGCCCTGGCCGCCGTCCAGGCCCCCGCCGGCGTCCTCCGCGTCCTCTTCGAACTGCACAGCGGAGGGGAGACCGCGGTCAGCGCCCGGCTGGCCCCGGCCCCTTCCCGCCGCGCCCCCGCCCGCGGCTGGGCTGTGGATCCCCGGGAAGGGCAACCCCTCCACCACTCACCGGCACATCCTCCTCCTCATCCGCCATGGCAGCCCGGCAGCCCGGAACAGCTTCCGCGGCCCCGCCCCGGCGGGCTGGGCGGCGCTGCCAGGCCGGCCTGGGCTGCGGGCAGCGGCGCGTTGCTGTGGCATAGGCCTGGTGACCCTCCCCAAACCTGGGTACGACATTCATCGTTGGATTGCCAGATCGGGATAGCGTGGTTTGAAAGTGAGCTCGGGAGGTGTCTGTTAACCCCCCTGCTCGAAAGAGAGTCAGCCACGAGGTCAGAAAGGGTGCCTTCTCACAGTTTGTTCGGTTGGCAAGGGGTTTCCTTCCCTTGCCCATGTTCACAGAATTACAGAATGTAAAGGGGTTGGAATAATGGCCCTTAAAGATCCCAACCCTCCCTGCCATGGACACGGACACCTCCCACTAGACCAGGTTGCCCAAGATAAGTCCCCTCTTTCAGTTTGTACCCATTCCCCCTTGTCCTATCACTACAGTTCCTGATCAGTCCCTCTCTGGTTTCCCTTTAGGTCCCCTTCACGTACTGGAAGGTTGCTGTGAGGTTTCCACCTTCTGGACAGCCCCAACTCCCTCAGCCCGTCTTGTCTTTGTAGGGGAGGTGCTCCAGTTGTGTTTTATTTCATACAGTTGCTGCCAGCCCCTTTCCTCCAGCCCTGCCCTCGAGCACGTCCAGTGTTGCCCCCAGTTTGGTGCCCTAGGCACGTTTGATAGCAATGCACCTTCTCCAGATTACTCATAAAGATGTTAAATTGGACAAACTCCAGAATGGATCCTTGCAGTGTTGCACTTGTAATTGCCATGCCACTGGAGTATGACCAATTGACTTCTATGCTCTGAGCTAAATTATTCAACCAGTTTTTACTCATCTACTAGTGAACCTGTCCAGACTGCAATGTTCTAATTTTGGACACTTGCAAAAAGACTGCCTTTGTAGTGTCAGGGTTATGGTGACAGACCAGACCAGACCCAGACCCAGGAGAGGAAGACAATGGAAAAAGTAGTGCAGAAAGACCAGGGAAGATGCACAAGGTGAAATCCTTTTCCATAGAAGCTAATGCTCAGCATCATTTCTGTAAATAACAGCTGTAGAAGATGCAAAACTTTACAAGGTAATGACAGGTACCTTTAAAGGTTGTGTGAAGCTTATGCACTGCACACAACTCAGGACATTTGAATTTAAAACTGAATTTAAAACTAAAATGAGCTCTACTGCATCATTATGCTGCCAGGCCCACCCACCACTCATCAATGAGGGGGAAAGAAAGGGAGAGCTTTTGTCCTTGGCCTGAGAAAGTGCAGCTCCTCACTCTTGAATTCAGCCAGTTCCTTAAGAACTTGGCAAAAAAAGTCCAGTAGTGTGTCAAGGCACCTGCTTACCCAAAGCATGTTCCCATGAAAGCACTTAAATGTAAGTCTTGCTGTTTAGGGAGAGGACTTGATTTTATTTACTGTTTTGTCACAGGGCCACTGTCACACTCAAGAATCAAATTGTAGTGTTCTCTCCTGCAAATGGCTGAGCAAAATGCAGGAGTTATTCCAGTATTTGAAGCACTTCTGAATAAAACCAAGGTGTGTCCAGAGATACAGCTGGTTCTTCTGGAGAAGATGATACCTGATGTTCCACGCACACGCATCCAGTTTGTTTATACAAATAGATTAATTGGGCGTATTTAATGTATGTAAGTGGTTAGTAAAAGACTTCCTAGCACTGTAAGGGGTTGTAATGTAATGTAATGTAATGGGTTTTCTTCTGAAGAGGGACTAAAACCACAACTGCACTTTTTTACATATTCAGGGTTCTTTTCAGAGACCCTTCGGTCAAGGCTGAGGCCTTGAAAATTACAGCCTTGATAAGACTGATGCTTTTGGAAGATCCTGGTTTTAAGATACGAAGAAAAGATCCTTCCTGAAGTGTTCACCTTCACCTGTTCCTACTAGCTACTACTGCACTTTTAGGATCATGCCTCCCTTGTGCTGGTTTGCCCTGTAACATTTTGGGATTAGAGATAAAATATTAGCAGAATTACAGGTTTGATCAGTACTAAGATGCAGAAGCCTGAGAGCCACATCTACTGCATTCCTCACATTCTCCAGTTCTTACATGCATGCTGAAAACGGATCTTGTCCATGTCTAGTGTCTTACAAGAAATTGCATAGTGAACGTGATATTGCTAGTCCTTTTGCATCCTTAGAGTGGTTTAGAGAAGAACTTTCCTTTCTTGAGGTTTAAACACTTAATGCAAGTAACTTTAACAACTGCATGACCACATTAAGACATGACAAAGACTGAGTGCTAGGGTTTGACACAGGCACTTTGTAGCTTTGGACTGAGTTCTCTTGTATGAGTGCTGCTATTGATGGCTGTGCTTTTGTCCAGTTCTGCATTGTAGCTGGACAGTTTCGGGTGCTCTTAGCCAGCCACAGCTGCTGTGGGACACAGTTTCCCTAAAGAGTACAGGACACATCAGTGTTGTGCTTCAACTGCCACGGTAGAGCCAATACAGATTATGGAGGGTGTGCCTCTGGTCTGGCAATTCATCCACGTGCAGCTGCAGAACTTCATGCTGAATCTCAAAACAGAAGGTAGATGCAGCACTGACGGATGACGGTGTGCAGGAGAGGGCTCCTCTAGATGTCAGTCTTTTACTGCACTCTGTTTCAAGCCAACACTGATGGAAAAGCAGACCCCATTAAAGATGTGTCCTTTCCTTCATCCTTGTGCAACAAGGGACAACTCAGTGTCGGCAAGCAAGGCATGCTATCCTGCTGCACCTACTGAACACAGGACACAGAGGAGTTACAAAAGTAAAATATACAAGATGACAATCACACCTTCACAGACAACAAGTTGGCTGTTTCCATGGCGTTAGAGCAGGTAGGTCGCACAGGTGGTAGTTTTTGGCCCCATTATCCTAATCCTGAGAGGAGCAAACATCTGTGTATCATTCATTACTGGGCAAGTACAGTTTGCTTAATGTTGGGGCTATAGTTTTTCTTTCCTAAACTAAATGCCTACGTATTAATGATATTACTAGACTAGCTCTAATATCCTAAATACAGCAGAACTTAGACATGCAGTGGTATCTTTTTGAACATTTCAGTGAAGGAAGAGAAAATGTATTAAAACTTCCCTTATCTTTCGAAGTACTCTGTTTTTTTTTTCCTTAGCACAATCATACAGGTTTTATGAAACAGTTTTATAATAACGGGATTAATTCACATGGAAAACTTCCTGAATTAATGAACTTAATAAAGAAAAAGCTTTATAAATATTTTTTTACTAAAAAATACTTTATAGTAACTTGGGTTATTTACAACAAAAACCTCAGATCTCTGGTTTTGGTACCTTTTGTTTCTGATGAGCCAAGCAAAGCAGGAGTTGATCTTTTCAGCTGGCCTCTACAGTGGGCAGGTTTCCAGTAACATGGGCTACAAAACACCTGAGCAAGTGAACCCCAGAGAACTCCACAGAACTGTGGAAACAGAGACATGGATATTCAGTGCCAGATATTGCTGTATCTTGGAGTAATAAAGGCAAACAGCCACTGGCTGTGTTCAATTACATGTCCCACAGTACATCTTGGGAAGACCCTGCACTTTGGCTATGTAATGCAACAATTACAGCTGCTACTGTCACCAGAACTCCAAATAAAATGGCAAAGCCTGATAGAATCCAGCAGAGGGACTGCTGCCCTGCTTTGAGAAATGCCAAAGGAAGAAGCACCCTTAGAAGCAAACTCCACTCACTTGCAGAGAAGGGGGAAGAAGGAAAGGGACATTCCCCCATCAGCAGCCCACCTTCCATCCTTGGGACAGAGAGAGGTGCTGCCTCTAGAGCAGACAGATCTGTTTCAGGTATCATCTTGCCCTACTGAACTCATCATCAGAAAGGAAACAGCAGCAGTGGAGAGGATCTTTACCTAACCAGGAACAGCTGAGGAAAACATCCCTGAGTGCTCTCCGTTACAAACTCCTGGATCTCCAGTACGTTCTTTAACAACACTCCCCTGGAAGCTCGGTCAATTTTTGTTAACACCATCTGCATGGATCCAGAAAGGGAAGATTAAAAGAAGAAAGTGAGATTATTTTGCTGTTAACCTGGAACACCTGTAAGAGTCCTAGACCATCTTAAAAAGCAGTCTGACAGCTCTGGTCATATCTCGGGGAAAAAATGGTCTAACACAGTTCACCAAAACACTTCTATGGCCTGCATAAGGAGTGGGCCTTTTCAAGCTGCTCAAGCTGAGCACTGAAAAAAAAAAAGTATCTATTTAATAAACTACAGAAAAACCCCTCTTAAATCCCACTTGTCTCCCTCAACACATTTTAAACCTGTTTTATTAACAATAAATGGTGTGGCGTTACTGCTTAGGTAGGTCAATTTGCGTAAGCTCAGGTGGAGAGTACACACCTTTATAGATTACCTGTACCTTATAACCAACCCAAGAATGAAGCACTACCTACCACATAAGAAATCCCAAACTCTTCCAGCATCTCTACTGCAATGTGATCTGTTTTCTGGAGTCCAACTACACCATCAACTAATAGGAAAGTCCTCTTCAAGCTGCCAGAAATACAAGCAACAGTAATTGTCACCATTAGTTCATGCCTGCTCTGCTACTTCGAAATTCATAAACAAAACCAAGTAACATGGGATGTGGGGATAGGAAGAGCCAAGGAAAGCCATGCATGGAAACTGAGGGTCAGCATGGAGCAGCACCTCAATCTGTCCTGCTGTTCTGATCTGTCTGAGCATGAATGAGTGACACTGCAGAAGCTTCCAGGGAAATTATGTCAGAACTAATGGACAGAAGCAGCTACGCCTGTGCATTTTCTCCCCTTGTTACATGACACTGTACAGGGGCGTCTGTGTGGCTTTCCCTGTGCTGTGAGGTACAGGTAGGTGCCTTACTTGCGCCGTGCCTGCAGATAGGCCTCCACCATCTCAACAAAGTCTTGCGGGGCACGATAGCCGTATCCTGGCATATCCACCAGAGTAAAGTACTTCCCTACTTTGAAGAAATTCATCTTCTTGGTGTGGCCCTGAAGAGAGGATTTAGGCAAGATGAAACACAAGGGTGGTTTAAAAAAAGCTGCCTTAAGCAGTGTACTAGGAGATGCTCTGCAAAACATATGTATACCAGACCGCTGTCCCCCAGAATGCTTTACACTGCCCAGTCTCCTACCCTTGCAGCAATCCTACATGGCTCTATCCATAAGATAGACTAAAAGTACCTTAATGGGTCTCTGAGCTTGGCTCTTCTCAAAGGGTTTTACAGCACACCTGCTCAGGTTGTGCAGCTCCTTTGTCTGGCTGAAAAGCTAAGCTGGACTTCTTCTGCCTCTTCCTGGGCTAGAGTAAGGCCAGTGCCAGCCATGAGCTGATGGCCACCAGAGCTGGCACTTTCTGTCATTTCAGGCTACTCAAGAGCTTGTTCCATCCCACCCTTCTCAGCCTTATCCTTTGGACTGATACCAGCTCATGACCCAAAGGGAGGAAAGTTAAAAACGTCACTCACCGGAGTTTTTGACACTCTGACTTCCACTTCTGGAGCCAGTGAAAACAAGGCCCGGATTAAAGAGGATTTCCCCACATTGCTTCGGCCGATGAAGCAGACCTGCAGGGGGAGAGGCAGAGAGGGCACACCTACACACCTGCCCACCTCTCGCTGCAGCGAGTCCTGGTCGTTGCCCAGCCCGTGCTTTCAGTGGCCGGGGACAGCGATGTCCTGTGCCACGGACACGCCAGGCTGCCGAGTTGTACAACGGGGAACAACAACAAATAAACGTTTTTTTAAAAAGCAGCAGTAAGTGCCCAACACATTGCGCAGCGCTCTGACAGAGCTGCACAACCACTTCACCACCCCTTTACCCCCGCAGCTCAGCCCAGCCCAGCCCGGGGTGGCCATGGCCGGGGGAAGCCGCTGTCCCGGCACGGTCCCGGCCGAGGGGCGCGGGGGCAGCGCTCTCCTGACCTCGGGCAGGGCCGGCGGCGGGGCATGGTCCATGCGCACGGCGGAGCTCACGTAGTAGATGGGGTGCCCGCGGTCGGACCTGAAGAGCGCCTCGGCACGCTGCAAGGCGGCCAGCCCGGGCTGGAAGAGGCGGAACCGCGCCGTGTCGGTGCCGGGTGCCAAGTACCGCTCCAGCTTCTGCAGCGGGAACACGATCGCGGTGCGGCGGCTCCGCTCCAGCCGCAGCACCTGGGACAAGGCGGCCAGCGGCGGCGGGACCCGACCCACAGCACCACCCGCCCGGGGCAGCAGCATCCCGACGGCTGCAGGCGGGACCCGGCCGGCCCCGGAACACGGTGGGCGGGACAGCAGGGAGGGACAGCGGGGCGGTGCCCTGGGTGTCCCCGCCCAGCCCGGGGCTATCAGGGTCGGGTGTGCTGTGTGAGCTCGCTGTCCGCCATGGAATGTGCTCGGTTGGAAGGGATACATAAGGATCATCAAGTCCAACTCTTGGCCCTGCACAGCACCATCCCCAAATCACACCATGTTCCTGAGAGTGTTGTCCAAACGCTTCCTGAACTCTGTCAGGCTTGGTGCTGTGATCACTTCCCTGGGGAGCTGTTCTAGTGCCCAACCACCCTCTTGGTGAAGAACTTTTTCGTGATAGCCTACTTGAACCTCCCCTGACACAACTTCAGCCCGCTCCCTTGGGTCCTGTTACTGGTCACCCTAGAGGAGAGATCAGTGCCTGCCCCTCTTCCCCTCATGAGGAAGTTCTAGACTGTGATGAGGTCTCCCCTCAGTCTCCTCCAGGCTGAACAGACCAAGTGACCTCAGCCCCTCCTTATACAGCTTCCCCTCAAGGCCCTTCACTGTCCCCATTACCCTACTTTGGATGCTCTCTAGCAGCTTTATATCCTTCTTACGTTGTGACCAAAACTAAACACAATATTCAAGATGAGGCCTCTCCAGCTCAGAGCAGAGCAGGACAATCCCCTCCCATGCCTGGCTGTGATGCTGTGCCTGATGCCCCCCAGGACAGGGTTGTCCCTCCTGGCTCCAGGGCACTGCTGACTCAGGTTCAACTTTCCATAGACCAGGACCCCCAGGTCCCTTTCTGTGGCACTGCTTTCCAGCATCTCATTCCCCAGTCTGTACGTCCAGGGTTGCCCCATCCGAGGTACAGAATTCAGCACTTTCCCTCGTTGAATTTTCATATGGCTGGTGATTTCCCAGTCCTTTAATTTATCGAGGTCTCTTTGCATGGCCTCTGCCTTTGAGGGAGTCAACAGCTTCTTCCAGTTTTGTATCATCTGTTCAGCTCTGTGTCTTCTCATGTGTGTTCTCAGGCTAAGCCCTGCCAAGCTGTGGAGCTGCTGAGGGCTCTGTGTGTTGATGCCCTGTTTGGCCACAGAGTGGGGCAAAGCAGCCCTGTCCTGTAGCACCATCCACCTCCCAGCTGCAGCCACCAGTTTTCCAAGAGCTAGTTTGATAAGTAAAAAGATTAAGTAATTTCAGAAAAATAAATCCGTTTCTTCATGGAGAACTAGGTAGAGGTCAGTTCTATTTTGAATAAAATAAACCCAAACCAACCTCAAAACTGTTGGCATCCATGTTCACACTATAGTAAGAAGACCTCTGAAGTTTTACTACTTAATTGATATGTATCAGAGTGCTGTTTTCCTATCAAAAAACCACATAAAGCTTTTGACATTGTTCTCCTTCATGACTACAGTTCATAGGGCTGTAAAACCACAGAAATAAATGTGTCCTTGAAACATTTCAGCTTCAAAGTACTGCAATTTTAACACCATCAAATGAGAGTAAACTTCATCAGTATCTTTATAAAAGTAATACATAAAAATATCCTGATGTTCAGCCTCACACACAGGCCAGCCTGGACATCCTGGGGAACACTGCCTTTCCTTTGAGACAGAGACCCCTTTTTCTTCTGCAGTCACAGTCCTCTGTTTAAAGCTCTGGATGGTTTAACTACTACAATGAATAGATTCAAGGCCAGGAAGGACCGTTAGAAGATAACAGAGGCTATATCTTACTTTCTTTGTATTGAGCTCAGTTACAAAGCTATAGGGAGAGAACTTTGATCCCTTAAGATCAGCAGCCAGCAACATACATGTTTCTCAGGGATAGCTTTGAGTATTTTGTAGTAAGTTAAACTTCCTCTGAAATCCATAAGCTGCTTCTTAAATTTATGATCAGTGAAAATAGTTAACAGTGAGAGGTAAATGCTGTAAACCTAGGGAAAAAACCCTGTATTCTACCTCAGTCCTGTAAATTAAGTCCTCTTAAAACCTGCTTTGTTTCACAGCAAGACAGACCTCGAATGTGCATAGCTCAGGACAGACTACAATCACTGGCTGCTACATGCATACTTGGAAGAATGCTCCCAAGTAAATCTACAGATGACTTTTGTTTGGCTCCAAACCAATCTGGAATCTACAGGGCAGGCCTCTCTCCTGTCACTGCCTATGGCACAAAAAGCTATAAATGCAGAAAAAAAACCCAGCAAAAACTTTCAAGAATCACTTCAGGAACACTGCTAATCCTTTTTTTCCGGGGGGTGGGGGTACTAAAGCAGCAACCTAATTGAATGGAAATCTGTGCTGAATCTATTAACAGAAAAAACACACTGGCCAGAGAGAGATAGGTTCATAACCACACCAGTAGGAGGTTTCCCCATTTCTATGCCAAACTGTGACACACAAAACAGAAAAAATGCTTTTAGCTACTTTTGCCTCAGAGTCCCACACAGCTCATGACTGCAGGCAGCAGCCTTACCTGCTTCAAATTACCCTGCAATAGTAACCCCTGCCAGGCGCACGTTCTGCAGCACATTACACCCGGAACAGCCAGCCAGCCAGAGGAGGGAAGGCAGCAGAGAAACCCATAGGCCCATTTAACACCACATCTGCAGGTGTGATGATGGGAACAGAGGTGCCCAGTTCACTGGCCAGGGTCCCAGCCATTAATTAAGTCACTCTTTTTAATGTGACTACATAGGTGGCAGGAACAAATTAACGTGGTATAGGACTTTTTGAATACTTGTAATTACAGCAGAGGGCGAGATAAACAAGCGCATCCAGTAAACCCACATCTAAAAGCTGGAGACTGGAACTGTACATTTCAGTGGAAGGTTTTTTTTCTTGGGCCAAACTGCAGTCTAGGTTCTCTGGGGGCAGACTGTAAGGAGTTGGAAAATGGCAGGTTACTGTAGACAGAGCTGGTAAATTACCAGCATTTAAGCCTGCTTTGTATCTTCCCTGAAAGACACTACTTTCTATTGTGCACGTTATTGCCAAACATCAGGCATTCACACTGACGTTGCCTGTGGCTCATGTCTGTGGCAGCAGATGTCTCTTTTCAGTTGCTGGTTATGTAGTTCAAATGTTAGGGAATCACTACAAAAGTAATTTAGTCCACATTAAAAACTCTGACAATCATTCCTCTGGACTTTGAAAGAGGGATCTATACCCATTGACACTGACCTAAATCCCAAACAATAGTCAAGAGCATGGAGATGGAAGGAAGTGGCAGCACCAGTTGTCTGGTCTGGTCTGATCTTGTTTATCCCAGCATTGTGAGACAGATCAAACCATCATTCCTTTCAGATATCTGTCGGAGAAGAATGGCTGTGAGACCAGCTGGAGATGTTCTGAGAGAACAGTGAGGTGCCCTGTGAACTAAATCCAGCTGGAGTCCTGAGTTTCATTTCCACCAAGAGAAACTTGGACCAAGTATTGTCACCAGGAAGCATGCTGGAAAGGACAGGGTGAGCACACCAGCCTGCCTGCTATTCTTTTTGTGATATTAAGAGCACCACTGACAGTGTCTGAATCTGTGCTTGCCCTTAAAGTACATCTTATGTTCTTTTCACTTGGAAGGTGGTTTAGGAACTAAAGTTACTAGGATGTGTTGTTTTAAAGGCTAAATTATTTGTATAAAATGCTAAGAAGCTCTGCATTTTCTTCTATGCAAATTATGCGACTGGGGGTAGGGAGAAATGTCTCTAGTCCCAAGAAGGAATTCAAGGCCACAGATGTCTCAAGGGCTGGATATTCTGAGACATTAACAAAAAATAGTTTAAAAAAAAAATACTCTTATACACATTAGTGGAAATGTTTTTTTAAAGGTTCTATAGTAAAGTAATGAAAGAGAGAGGAATTATTGTTCATGTCGCAGCTAACGCTGCTAGTCCCAGCTGAAGAGTAGTTTCCACTGGTTTTACAGAACTGAAATTCTCTTTTCAATATCTGTGTTAAATTTGATGGTTTTTTTTTTTCTCCTGGACCCAAACTTACCACATCAATACTAGAAAAAAAACAGTGAACATCCCTGAAAGTTAAATGTTTTGGGGTTTTTGACTGTTAAATAAAAAGAAAACTTTTCAAGGTGAGTGCTGTTGCTTGTTTTGAGCAGGAGATGGAGAAGAAAGCACAGCTATAACATGGGTCCCGACAAAAACCCTCAGAGCATAAAACAGCAACAGAAACAGCAGCAGCATGAAGCCAATCTTTGCAAAACTCTGCTTTCCCAGGGGCTGAACTACTAATAAGCATTGAGCAGCTTGCTCTGAAATGTCCAGGAGGGCAGCTAAAACCAGAATTTGGTATGTCCATAATGAGGGGTGCAGGGGGAGGCTAAGTCACTCTGCCAGAGGTGTGACGTACATCCAGAACCAGAAACAACATAAAGGAAACAGGATGTCATGCAGTTGTTCATGGTAATTTTGAGCTATGAATTCAACTTAAACAGGATCTCAGAACACAAAAGCCTTCTGCGCTGAGACAGAAACAATCTAACAGAGAAGGACACTTAAAATCAGCTCCAGGGCTGCGCTGGAGGTGGTTGGAGAACAACCAGGTCCAGCAGCACAGCTGCATGCATCCACTACCTGGTGCACAGCAATGGTCCTCTTGACACAATACTGTCATGCTGTCTGGCTCCAGTTTTAGTGTCAGACTGAGAGTTTGGGCTTCCAAAACCAAAAAACTCTCATCAGTCCTCCCCCTGCCAAATCACCCATGAACAACCTTTCCACTTTCCACAGTCATGCTGTAAGTTGCTGTGTTGTGGCTAGACTGTAATCCAGAAACTGAAACCCCAAAAGGCTAATTAAAGAAATACCAACATAATTTTCCAGCCATCACTTTGAATATCAGAGATGAGGCAGAATTTTTAGCTAAAAAACCCCAGACCAAAACCATAAGGCCTTTCCCCAAAGTAAGTGGACTAGGTTGGATCCCATACTGTAGGGAATCCTCATTTATCAGGAGTTTTCCTGCCTTAGTTTCTAAAATGACCCTACATTCTCCAGGTGCTTGGGTGTGTTGTTCCTGATTAAACCCCAAGTGAGTAGGACCCTGAAATCTTCTGCTTTTCATGACTTGGACCATTATTTCTTGCTGCCTCTGCCAGTTAGTTCTGAACAACCTTACCCACAGACTGTGGGGTTGTAACTACGGTATGTCTCACACCACAGGGATCTACATGTGATTTTTGCATCTTGGACCTGCTCAAAACATGAGTAATGGTTGTTGCACTTCACTGCCAAACCACACAGCGCTGATGCAGAAGCTGTGTTGACCAAGGTGCAGGTTCTATCTGAGATTGTTTGACAGAGCGACTTTTTGGAAAGAATAACTGGAGCAACAAGACATCAGAGATAGGGATTTCATTATATTGCTGCTGTTGTCTTTTCATGAGAAGTGTAAACAGAGGTTGTCTAACTTTCTCTTTGGACTCAGCCAGCTTTTTCTTGGAGTCATATGGATGCTGTGTCTCCTCTCAGTTAAATAGTGCTATTTGAGTGAAGGGTGGGGTGAAGGAAGTCATGGTTGTCTGCCTGCCTGTAATCCCTCCAGTCACGGATGTCTTGCATCTTTTTGACCACAAAACTGAAGCCCTTCCAACCACATTTCACACAGCCACATAAATACATAAATCTGCTCTGACCATAGTTGTAGGGGCAGAGTTCTGTTCTTAGAACAGTCAAATAATCATAAACTCATTTCAGGTTGGTGGTTTCAGAGTGTGGGGAGGCAAATATTTTTCTGATAAAATTAAATTCAATACAATAATTTCCAGGGTCGTTCATCTTACATTTAGAAAAGCTGTCTTTGCTGGTAGAAGGCAGCAGTCTTAATCACATTGGAAGATGGACAGTAGTAGCTATGGGAAAGGCCTTTAGGGATCTTGCATAAATTAAGGCACTCTTCTGGCTCTACACGAAATCCCACGGCTCAGTGCTCACTTTTGTGTGTATGTGGGGGAATATAGGACCAGAATACATTGAGAAACAACACAGTGGTGCAAAAAAAGGCAGCTGTGGCCTAACTGTAGGTGTACTGTAATCAGAGGAAAAGAGCTGTAATATAAATGTACATCATACCTAGATACCCTCCCTCCCTGTAGGGGAGAAGTGATTGCCAGTGCCTTTTAGAGAAAATGTCTTCAGCTGTTACATATGTGGGGAAGGACAGAGTGGGCAGAAATAGGAATTTTTTTCAAGAGATTTTGCTTTTAATATGTTGAGTATCCTTTAAGTGGTTAACTAAAAATATCCTTTCCTTAAGTCCCGATGATAAAATTCTTACTGTGAGTGTTCAAGATTTTATGCTATTTGAAATAGGTGTTTCCTTGAAATAAGTAGTTAGAATTGTTTGGCTGCAAACTGAGCTTTATCTGAACTATACAATTATGTTGTGTAAATCAAAGATGGGTTGTAGTGAATCTTGGAGATAATCTGAACATTCATGATAGTTACGATGGGTAAAGCTAGGAGCTTAAATATTACTTTAATATTAATCGCTAAAGTGGTCAGGCCATAGATTGGGTGCTGGAGTGTATCCAGAGCAGGGCAGTGAAACTGGTGAAGGGTCTGGAGAGTAAGTCCTGTGAGGAGTGGCTGAGGGAGCTGGGGTTGTTTAGCCTGTACAAGAAAACACATGGGGGTGACCCTATCACTCTCTGTAAGTACATGGAAGGTGGTTGTAGCCAGGTGGGGATTGGTCTCTTCTCCTAGGAAACAAGCCACAGGACAAGAGGACATAGTCTCAGGCTGTGCCAGGGGAAGTTCAGGTTGGACATCAGGAAGAATTTCTTCACAGAAAGGGTAATTAGACATTGAATTGGACTGTCCAGGGAGGTGATGGAGTCACTGTCTCTGGAGCTGTTGAAGAAACCACTGGACATGGCAGTCAGTGCCATGGTGTAGCTGACAAGGTGGTGATCAGTCACAGGTTGGACCTGATGATATTGGAGGTCTTTTCCAACCTAATTGTTCTGTGATTCTGTTCTATGAGCTGTAACCACCATATTACAACAAGGACTATGGGACCCACCCAAACCCCCACCGACACTGACCTAAGAGAATGTGAAGATGACAATGTATCAGTCACTACACCGAACAGAGAGCCAGTGGTAATGGAACAGAGAGCCAGTGAAGAGTGAGAAGATCCCTGACCCTAATACTGTTGTGGGTGCAGACTGTCCCGTGGGGGATGGGGAATCAGATTGTAAGCGTATAATTGCCCAGGAGTGTCTTTGTTCCTGGTCCCTCTTTTGAGGTCCCTAACTTGAGCTGTCAGATATCATCATTGATCTGTGCCAAAAATCCTGGCAAATGTAGATGAGAGCCTTGTGTTAAAAATTTTGTTGACAGCAAGATCCAAGCCAAACATGAAAAATCACACTGGTTAGGCTTTGTGCAAGTTCTGCTGTAGACTTTGTCTTCCCACAGTAACACTGGGAACAGGGGGCCAGAAGGCCACTGGACAGAAAGCAAATACAAATACCGCTTCCTCTCTGCTCACCACTTCTCATCAGAGAAAGCCTCATGCAAGGAAGAAGAACCAGCTCTTTGTAGCTGCACTGTGGGGCTCTCAGAAGCAGAGGAAGAGCAGTGACTGGCTGCAGGATCATTGGCAGGGAATGCTGGGGAGCTCACAGCAAGCTGGACAGTGCAAGAAATCCTTCTCACTCACAGAAGCAGGAGCTACTTTGAAAGTTGTCAGGAAGAGCATTTACATCATTGTCCTTCTCACCATCACTGCAGTCACAGGAGTTACAGGTACTTCTGATGGTACTTTGGTACCACCTCTCTGTTAAGGGCAGGGGAGGAAAAGGCTGGATATCAGAGTGATATGTACTCAACTCTTCTTTGGGAAGGAAAAGTCTGGTAGAAGGGATCTTTACAAATTGCTGAATAATTTTTTTCAATGGAAAAAATGGAAAACCTGCAAATCAAAAAATTTCTAGATCTGCAAGTAGATCTTTTCAGTCTTTCAGTTGACAAGCAATAAGGTGCTGAACTTGGACTTTTCAATGCTTTGATGAAAACTGGTAATGATTTTGTTGGAGTATAATATTTTTTATTAAAAACATGATTGATGGAAGGTTTTATGATCAATGTTATCACCCTGTCAAGCTCTACTCTTAGGTCTCAGTGACTTGTACTGACAAGTGAAGTATAATGGGATTTTAAGACACTAGGTTTAGAATGAAAGTTTCAAAAAGACTTAGAAGAGCAAATTCAAAAAATATGGGATCTGAGAATGCATCTATAATCCTTTCCCTCCTTAATCTACATTAATTATAAAAATTCCTGGTTGTTTTTCTAGTTTGCTTTTGTTAGCACAGGTGGAACAGGTCACAAAGCATCATCTTGAGTCTCTTGAGGATCTCTGCACCTAACACCAAACAAATGTGTTTTCTGTTTCCTCTGTGACCACTGTAGTTAGGGAAATTGATTCCTAGAAGCTTTGGAGTGTCAAGGCAGAAATTGCTACCTGTGCTTGACTCCATTGAAAGGGTGGCTTATGTCCAGAACAAAAGTGGGGTGAATGTTTTCACACATTCATTCTTCTGCTGTACTGGGCAGTGATGCTGTGGGAGAAGGCAACCTGAGATATCTCCACAGGGAGATGGGTTCTGCAGCTCATTCAGAGTCTGCTTGCCAGTCATGTTCTTTATCCAATTCCCCAGGGAGAGGACGTTACAGAGGGAGGGAGTGAAAAAAATGCCCAGTGTGTCTGAACACAGCCACACAACTGGAGATGTATTCCCATATAGGGAGAGAATCACAGCTCTTGGGCTGGCACACACATGGCCTCATGCTGGTGTTTCCCAGTGCAGACGTTTCTCTCTCTGTCCCAGTGGAAAATTTGCTGACAGTATTGCAAGGGTTGGCTGAGATAGCCACTGGCTCCATAACCCAGAGCTGTAATAAGAGATGACAGACAGTGTGCAGATGAGCACAGCCATGGCCTCACGCTGGCATGTACCAGTGCAGACATTTCCCTATGAAGTCCAGACCACAGCTCCTGGGCACCTTCTCACACATTCTCCTTTTTTCTCCTCAGGGAACAACATAGTGTTAGTGACCGTAGGGGACAGCTCAGTGCTCACCTGCCCTTTCAAAGGAAAACTAAATATGCTAACATGGAAAATAACCCCCAAGGTTGGAGGACCCTGCACCTTAGTATACAGGAATGATACGAAAATGACCCACAGAGCAAACTGCAGTGACAACATAAACTGGAAATTCAGACCTGGTCTGGCTCCTGCCCTTGAGATACAGCAAGTGGGAATAGCCCAGGAGGGAAATTACACCTGTGAAGTGGCAGCAACAGATGGGAATTTCCTCACGACGTTCCACCTGACCGTGCTGGGTAAGGAATGTGCCGAAGAGGAGCTTTTTCTTTCTTTTAAACTAAAGAGGGTAGGGTTAGATTAGATATTAGGAAGATATTCAGTATTGTGAGGGTAGTGAGACACTGGAGCAGATTGTCCAGAGAAGCTGTCCATGTCCCACTGCTAAAAGGCCAGGTTGGATGAGACTTGGAGCACCCTGGTCTAGTGGAAGGTGTCCCTGTGCATGGCAGAGTGGTTGGAACTAGGCGGTCTTTAGCGTCCCTTCCAACCTAAGCAACTCTGTGACTCTATGATTCTTGCTGGGATAAACTCATTTCATTGGGAGTATCTCTGTGTCTCCTTTCTCCTTATTTCCCAAAACTCTTCTGCCTTCTGCTTTTTCTTTTTCCATTGTCTAGTTAGAAACGACAGATGTGAAGCAACTTCCCATGTCCACACAGGGGATATGAATGGCTGTGATAAGGCTCACCTGAGTGGGAGAGAATTGTGCAAAAGGGAAAAAGAGACCTGATCTTTGTCACTTGTGGGTTGGGCCCACATTGCTGCAATGGGATGGGACCTCCAAACTTTTTCTCCTCTTTTCACTGGGTTCATTTTGGGTGGAGAAGAAGAACAGCCCAGCCCAGCTGAGCCCAACTAACTCCCTGCATCTCCCCTTGCTGGTGCTTTGCAGTCCCCCCGAGGCTGAGCCTGTACTGTGAGGAGCAGGGCAGCCCCGTGTGCGAGGCAGCGGCGGGGAAGCCGCCGGCTCAGCTCTCGTGGGTGCCAGAGAGCAACTCCAGTGCAGAGGAAAAAGGCCACGACAACGGGACAGTGACTGTTCTCAGCAGCTTCACAGCGTGTAATACCAGCGGGACCAGCGTGGCCACCTGCATGGTGTCCCACCCAGCTGGGAACTGGAGCCAGTCCATAGTCTGCTGTCCCTCAGGTGAGCTTCCCTTTGTGTGTTTGGTGTTCAGAGCCCTGTTCAGCCCTCTATTCATGTACGAAGCAAACATGAGTGGCGCTGGCAGGAGTTTCCAATAACATATTTGCAGGGAGCGGGAAGAATAAACACCAATGCTGTCAGAACAGTAAAGCCCTTTGTGAAATTATAGAGAAGGAGATGGATGCAGTGGGTTTGCCTTCCACCTCCAGGGCTGAATGGAAAGGCAGGATTAATTCAAAACGTTATGACACACAAAGATGTCAATGGTACGATCACCCAGATCTATGTATTGTAATGCAGTGGTGCCATTACATGTTGCTAATTGTTTGGTTCCACCTGGGTTCTGACAGAAGACTGAAAGGTAGCTTACAGCTTCGCAAGGCTGGTAGGTGCAGGCTTTAGGGGTAAAGTTGAAGATGTGACTGGGGAGCTGTGTGCAGCCATAGGTAATTGCCTGAAATACTCAGCTGGAAGAGAATCAGAGCTGAGATTTGCTGGGGTGAACATGCAAGACCTGCTGCGGGACTGTGGGCACGAGTGGCCTGTCCTGGTTTGAAGGACAGGTCTCTGCTAGGGAAGGCAGGAGCCTCCCTCGGAATGAAGAATGTGAACCCCTCCCCTCCGAATTATTGTAATTTTGAAATTAAGGGGGTCTCAGGCAAAGATATGGGAGTAGGAATAACAGTTTTTTACTAGGATTTATAACAGAGCAAACAAACAACAACTTTTATGGCACTAACAACAAAACAGAACCAAGAACCCGGTCCCGACCTCCTGGCCTGAAGGCACTTCCCCCCCCCTCAGTGCAGTGATGGTCACAGCCGGCAGGGAGCACGTGCTATGGTGGTTCAGTCAGCAGGGGAAAACAAAACGGAAGAGAGGTTTTGCTTCACAAACCTCCTTGGAGCAGTCGATTCCAGTGCCCCAGCAGGATTCTTGGAAAGCAGCAA
>WEKY01059117.1:184125-230919 GCA_013390045.1 Picathartes gymnocephalus
TTACCAGTCCCCAATTCTCGAGATATTCCTCCACCCCCCGCCCCCTTCGAGAGAAAAACTCCCCGACAGAACAGTAAACATAGATGGGCCTTTTCTTTAGGCCTAGGTATAGCCTTTGTTTTTCTTAAGTACTCAGTAATTAAGGCTATTTAGCAACTGAATGGAAAAAAATTCTATACTGTTAAAAGGAAACAAAAGGAAAGACAACTCAACCCCCAACATGGCCATACACCAAAAGACAAGGTTCCTCCATCAAGGGCATGGGGGGATGTTGTTTCTTCCCAGTTGTGTGTCTGGCACTGTATTCCAGCTTCCTTAGGTCATCCTCTGAAGTGCAGCACACAGAGAGAATTGTCCAGGAGTTGCCATCCTGACAGAGGCACAGGGTCTGTAAGATGTACCTAAAAGAGCACCTGTTTCTCTTTAGAGAAGAGTGGATGCTTTTTGCACTGTGTTACCAGCCTCACCAGCCTCATGAGCCTCCTCTTCTTGCTGGCTGTTCTTCAGCTCTGCACCTTCTTTAATAGGTATGTATGGGACACAATACACACAAATCCCTTTGGCCAGTCCAGAGAAGCTTAGAAGGGCTTCTGGTACCAATTCATGTTATGCACGGTCACCTCAGTCTGTCACAAACCCATCAGTCCTGCACATGTTCATGGAGGTTTGTCCAAGGACTGGAACAGACCAGCTAGGGCAGAGGGGGAGGGTGGGGAATCCTTACCTGACTCTGCCATAAATAATTCGTAAGAAAAAATACAAAGGGAGTGGTTAGGGGTTTTCCACCTGATGGAGGGATCTGAACAAAGATTGCCAGGCTATGAAGATTAAAGAAGCAGCAAAATATCTTTCTGAGCTCAGAGCCAGACCTTTGGTCCATTTTGTCCTACCCAAAGAAAGCCAGGAAAGGCAGGGTTGGTGTAGAAATGCAGGAATTATTGCATGAGAGCAATACTACTGCTGTTGTAAATGCTAGGGATTTCTGGCAGCTTGGCTGATTATTCTGTCTGAGCTGGCCTCTGTGGAACAAGGGTGCAATTGCTACCCACAATTCCTCTGCAAACACCACAGAGGCAGAACTAACTACTATCTTTGAGTCACACTTGAGCTTCACACTGTTGCAGGGTTCTTGGCGGCTCTCCTTTGGGTGCTGGCTGGAGCATGGCCAGCTCTGGTCATGCTCATGTGGACCACAGATGTGAAGCCTTATAGTATGGTGTTTCTCTAACAAATAAAAGGGAGGAATTCTGGTTTTACACTCCTAGAAACCAAAATTGCGTTCCCACAACAGCCTTGTCCTCTCACTTACAGTGTTAGTGCCTTGTTTCCTAGGACAATGTAAAACTGGTGCAAACCAAGGCAGCTTCCACCTGCAGAGGTGTCTGGGCTCGAGCAGAGATGAAAGAAAGTCCTGTTATGTGTCAGTGATGTGTCCTGCAGCAAGAGCTCTGCAGTACCAGAGCTCTCAGAAGAAGGAAGCAAACATCTACAGTGCAGCCAGTGTAATTCTGCAGAAACACGGTGTGCAAGCTGGATCCTCCCCAACCTGTCAGCTCTGCCTTCCATCCTCTCTCTAGTGCAACTGCAGGTGCTGCTACCACGTGTGCAAGTATCAATTTTTTTTTTACAAGGTCAAATCTAACATATATGCAATTGGAAATTAACTCATGTTGTTTAAAATTCATGCTGTATAAAATTACGTAATTCCATTTCAAGTACATTGTATCCTAATACTTAAGTAGCATGTCTTGTAGGGTAAAATAAATCAAGAAAAAATGTTTGTGTGTAATAATTGAGCAGCAACCTTCCCAGGATGATCACTCAGGACTGAAGATAGATTTGAGCAACTCTTATTTTTGCTATAAAAATTTTGAAGTGTTTTGCCACCAGCTACAAAACAAAAAAAACCCCCAACCAAACAACAACACTAACAAACGGATACACTTTTTTTGAGCTTGAGCAGTTATTTCTGTGCTACATGAAGCACAGAAATACTGAGATCTAAGGCTCAAGCTAATTTCTCTCTTTGCATAATCCAGAGAGCTGCAGCCCCCAGAACACAGCTCTAATGTTAATTTCTTGAAACACATCTCACCAGTCCAGTCACAAGGGAATCCTTGAGTTTAACTGTCCATCTGACAACATACTGCCATTGCTAAGCCTCTGAACCATGGAAGAATACCTGTCTAAGGCTGAGTTAGGTTGCATGACAAGTGAAGGGAGGAGGAGAGGGGAGAGACCAGACAAGTCCAAGCCAGAACACGACCTAGATCTTTGTTTTTCCTTCCCTGCTTCTACCCAGGCCTGACCCCATCTCAAGCTTTGTGAGCCTCATTTCACATCTGAATCAGCTACTGAGGGAGTCAGGGCCAAAAC
The DNA here is from genome assembly GCA_013390045.1 of Picathartes gymnocephalus. Lineage (NCBI taxonomy): Eukaryota > Metazoa > Chordata > Aves > Passeriformes > Picathartidae > Picathartes > Picathartes gymnocephalus. The sequence goes on from WEKY01059117.1 coordinate 186,502, forward strand.
CTTCATCTAAACATCAGTAATCAAAAAATCCAGCTTTTCAGTCTACAGTAACCTATGCAGGAGTTATCCAGCTTTATACTTCAGAGGAAATGCTGGGTCACTGCACTCTCTCTCCTGTGCAGCTTTTCTACCACTGCCCTGCTGCCTCTCACCCTTTCCTGGTGCAGCCAATAAACTGGTGTAAACCCCTGCCTGGAGTGGTTTTTGCAGGACACCAGCAAGATGCAGACAATGATTCTGCTGGCACAGCACCATGAAACGGCTCCTTTCACATTTACAGATCCAGCTCCATTCTGTCTATCTGTTGTCACATGGAGCTGTTTGGTCACAGCAGAGTCTGCATTCTGCAGAATTGACATACAGTGTGAATGCACCCAGAGATAAGAGCTAGAAGAATAAACAACTTGGAAGCTAAAAAAAAAGATACTGCTAATTCTTTATGGTAACCTAACTACCTGGAGGCCAGCAAGCAGAAAACCACGGGGACTTTAGCTGATACTTGTAACTGTCCTGGTGCCTGAGTTTCCGCAGTTCTCATCAGCTGCTGCCCGCAATTGGTGCTCAACTCCATCTCCTGTCTGCAGCAGCTGAGCAGCTCTGAGCACCTGCCCCTGCAAACCTTGGTGCTCAGAGCTTCTCTGCTCGCAGGCTCGCTCTGGGCTCAGACCGTCCGCAAAGCCGCAGCTCTGCTTGGCTCTCACAGGTATCTTACATACAAAGGGACCACACAGAGGGGATCATCTTCCTTCCCTCTCTTCACAGGCTTCAGGGCAAGCCACAGTGTCAGAGATACCAACAAAGGTGTGGTCTAGGTTAGCCACAGCCACCAGTGTCCATGGTATTCAGAACACATTCTTTGTGAGCTCCACTTACTGTGTTTCTTTGGCTTTTCTCCAGATTGGTCAGGTCTCCAGCCAGAAGGAGAAATCTCAGGTATCTTTTGTTACAGTTTCCATTCAAATGGCTCAGGGTCTCTCTTACTTCCATGAGGGTAATAGAAATCAGATTCACATACCAGAGTCCACTGGGTTCTGTAACCAGTTTTACCCCTACTCCTTGTTCTGTTTACTCTCAAAGCGATCCCAAATCCTTCTGCAGGAGGGTGAATACAGCAACCTGAACATTCTGGAGTCAGAGTTCCATCAAAGGCTCCTGGGCAACTCCCAGAGCAGCTAAGAACATTTCTCCTACCTCTCACTGGATATTGGCCCTCTTGCTGGTGTGTTCAGTACCTGATGATGACAAATTTCGTTGGAATGTGCTAGATTGAGTTTATAGCCATGACGGCTGTTCAGTTCTTAATCAGCATGCAGAACACCCTGGGAGACATTTGGCATTATGGCATTTGTCTTCCCAAGCCAGTTATGCCTAATGGATCCCTGCTTTCCTGGAGATGGCTGAACACCTGCCTGCCGATAGAAAGTAGTGAATGAATTCCTTGTTTTGCTTTTCTACACATGCAACTTTGTTTTACTACTAAACTGTCTTCTTCTCAAGCCACAAATTTTCTCATTTTCACCCATCCAATTCTCTGCTCCATCCCACCTGGGGAGGTAGTTAATAAGCAAGTGGCTGTCAGGGGGCTCAGTTGCTGGCAAGGGTTAAATCACAGAAAAATACCAGGGTTAAACAGCAGAAAAAAAATTTCATGCATTTTTTTTGTGGTACTTCTCTTTTTTTTTTTTTTCATTTATGTAGTGGCAAAAATTCTTATTATAAAAATCTCGTAACTGAAACTGCTTAGAGCAATGTGCATCAAACTGTGCTTTTTACTGACATGTAAAGTTGAGGAAAGGTTTTTCTGGAGCAGACTGCAGATCCCAAGTGGCTGTTTAGGGCCTCTGCCCAGTGAGACACAGGCCGAGTCACATGCCTTCAACAAGGCATACCAGATTTGGATATCATCCAGACAAACAAAAGCATTTTCTGGGGAAGACAAGGAGCACATTTTAAGTGAGAGAAACTATGCACTCAGAAAATTACCTGAGTTCACCTCTGTGAGGTTTTTTGATGTTTTATGCTGTCATTGCAGCACTCTCACTAGTGATAACATGGGCTTCAGAAGTGACTGTGCGAGTGATTGGACCTGCTCTGTACATCATGGAGAGCAGGGAATGTTGTGTGCTTTGACCTAAAGACTTTTGGTATGATCTCCTACAACCTTCCTGTAGACAAGCTGGAAAAGTAGGAGTGAGATAAGTGCACAGTGACACTGATGTACAACTGCAGAGCTGGAAATATCTTTATGATGGATGTTGATTTCTGAGTGCCTTAATTTGCTTCAACCAAAAATGCCTTAGAATTAAACATTCAGATTCAACATTTAGAAAGACCTTTGAGTCCTGCCTGAATAGAATAAACCAAGAATTAAAAAAGTGCACAAAAAAATCCCCACAGTGAATCAAGTGCTGTTTTGGCTCAGTTTAAACTCTCCATCTGCCCTAAAAGTAAGTGTTATTATTTGCCTGACACATAAGATAGAGATTAAAGAATAGACAGCATATTTTAGAACTGCTACCTTGGTTTTACATGTAACAAACACATCAGAAAGAACATAGGCAAGTCTATGTAGTGTCAATCACCAAGATATGAATAACCAGATTTAAAAAATATCTGGAGGCATATCAGTAAATGTATTCCCATGCAAATGTAAGAGAAATTGCATTTTGAGTCCACTTCTGAAGGAGAGAAAAAGCTGGAGATGAAAAGAGAGCATTTCTCCCCCACATTCACCCAGGTTCTTAATTGTTCTGTATGTCAACTCATGACGTAGCAGCAAAATATGGTACTCATGTAGCACTTGGCATTATGCTGGTGAGTGCAGTCCTGGGTGAATTACTCTCTGTGTTACAGTCATTTCTAATAATGCTCTGAAGAACAGTACAGCCTGAGACTTGAGACAAATGAAATTGCCATGTAACTCTAGAATCTGGGAATTTATTTTAATTGGATCTTGGCTTTCATTTCTTCTTCAAACCTAGCCTTTACCTCACCCTTATTTGCAGAAATAAAAGAAACATATTGTAGAAAGGTCTAGTGAATGAGTTTCCACAGGAAAACAAACCTAGCACAATGGAAGGCACTCAGCTGATTTGAACCAGCTGAGCTTTGCACACGCTTGTCAGGACACACCTCATTAACGAGTGTACTTGTACTGAACATTTCATTCAACTTTGAGTCCAAGCAACTTGCTACAGCCAGGAGCCATCACTAGTCTGGGCCAAAATTTCCCAAGTGCCACAGAGAAGTTGCTCTGGTCCTTTCCTGCTAGGGCCTGTCAGGCTGAGATTGAAGCAGTAAGCAGTAACATCATCACTGCTGATGGGGGTATCCAGGCAGAGCATGAGAGAAAAGAAAGCGGTAGCATCTCTTTTAACAGCTCCTTTCTACAAACCCAGCCACAGCTTTCACTTCTCTCAGGGGCAGCGAGGCTCAGCATCACACCCTGGACACCACAGGATCACAAACAGACTGGAGCTTTGCCCATTTGCAGATAATCCATTCTTGAACTCTCTTGGAAGAGGAAAGAGAGTGCACCTCAGACCAGGAGAAGACACTACTCCAAGTTGCAGCATGGTATCTGTGTCAAGCAAGTGAAAGGCTATCACCAGAACTTCTAATAAAGCTATTTCCTCTGCAGTTTCTTTTCTCCTACAAGACCAAGTTTGCTTCAGCTGCGGGTCGTTCCAGTGAAGGCCCAGTCACAGATGGTAAAAATAACAAAGTCCCTCGTTAATTCTTTTTGCATAGTCTTTCCCCATGGTTTGTGTACACTGCCACATTGTGACTAATTACTGACTGTAAAATAATGCACATATACTATGCAATGTTTGGGCCTTTTCTTACTGCTTCCAACTGCTTAATTTTCAAACCTTTAATAATGTGCATTTAACATATGACTTTCTTCACTATTTTTTTCCTATCACCTTCTTGATGTAGTATGTTTACACTAATGGCACAAAGTGAAGAAGGAGTAGGTGGAGCTTCTTGTAAGAAAACAAGCTGTTACTTCTAACTTTCCATTACCAAAACAGAGATCAGTGAGTTTCAAGTCTTCCCCTGCCACACATGCTTATTTGTGCCTTCACAAAGCAGCAAATCTGTAACCACAGGTTCTTTAGGTTTTACTGAGTGTATCTGTCCATCAGAGGATTATGAAAAATCCACCCCCATATTTTCAGTGTGTGAGCTCTCCAGAGACCTCCATTCTACCTATTCTAAGTTAGCAATACCTTGCTAGGTAAGCACCTCTTAAACTCCAGCATGTTTACTCACACAATAGCACTTGTAATATGCATAGGGTTATAGTTAGAAATCTGCATGCAATTACCTGCTCAATAGAAAACAGGAAGTCTGAAATCTGGAACAAGGCTGAACTTAGGTTAGGCTACAGAGTGTGGCATCTTAATCCAGGAACCCTTTTCTTTCATGCAATGGGACTAATGGAAGTCATAGCAGTGGCTTTGGGACCTTCTGCTAAGTGCAATGTGTCACTTTGGAAGGGGATTAGATTAAAAAGGAGAGGTTAAAAAGCTTTAATCCAGAAAAGAACACCTTGAAACATGAGTAGGATAAAAAGCCTTTCAGTCTGGTGAAACTATACCATGTTTTTTTTCTCAAGGAGCCTTTATGCAAGTCCTGTGCAGAATCATGAGTGGGTGCTTGTAGACAGGATGGATACAGTCAGCTCTTATAAGTGTGCAACAGTTCCCATTATAAAAGTCTGTTTTCTACAGTTTATAATATTATCAAATGTTATGAGTTTGAGCTGGAATTATCTGTGGTAAATATGTGTCTCAGCCTGATTTTTTTTCATTTACTTTTTCATTTAGATTAATAATTCAATAACATTTTACTCATAGCAGAAAGTGTGGATAATCTTTCATTTGAAAACCTGTATCTGAGATTCGGTTGTTAATGTTTTGTAGTGTTTGCCTTTCTGTTAGAGCTGAGTCCCCATAAAAGCCTGGCCAAAATTAATCAGGGGACAAAGACTTCATAAGTGTACAATTCATATATGCAGCACACTATTCACTGAATCTTTTTTCCCAAAGAAGACAGGTATGTATGTTCCTTTCTTCCCAAAGGAACATCCAGAGAATGAAAGCACAGATACAGTCCAGTGGTGCTATAAGATTTTATACACAGATATGTGAGTGTAGACCCAGACCCTAGGAGTCTTGACAAAAGCAATTATATAATTTTGAAACGGAAAGATTAGTAAAGACAGGAAGATATCTGTATAAATTAAAATTCAAGCCAATTCTAAGCCTTTAGGTAGGAGGAAATAAAAACAAAAGGCTAGGTCTGCCATTTCAGAAAAGGAAAATGGAGTGAGAGTGACACAGCCCTGAGTGAGCACGGGACAGAGAACAAGACTATTGCATTTCCTATGTCAGGTGGATTTAGGATTGCTAGATTTGTCATAAGCCTCTAGGGTTGAGAGGAAAAGTCCCATAGAAGTGACTCAAGAAGAAACCTATAACCATGACCATCAAACCAAATCCCAAATACTGCTGAAGAGCAGCAAAGAAACTGAAGAAGAGGGACAGGCAAGTGTTCCCATCTAGTCCATATGCGCCATGTAGAATGAGCTTGCTTTAGGAACTTGCAAATAAAGTCTGTGACCTTGTAGGTCACATTAGCCTGAAAGAGAAGACTCTGTGCCAGAAAGATGACAAGGGTGAAGAGCTGGGAAAAAACAAAGTCTAACTTTACCTGCCCTTTGTGGGTCAGTAGCTGTTCTGGGAGTCTGTGGCACTGAGATCCTTGGGTTCCACTTTACAGAGGTATTCCACATAAAGACATTTTTTCTCAGAAAATGGTTCAAAACCAGCAGAGCCAGTGGATGAAGAAGGAAGTCATGCACCAGCCTTTCTTTCTGCTTTTTGCCTCTAGCTATGGCAACACCATGACCAGTGGCAACTACTTCGAACTGGCCCCTTCTATCCATTGATTTACACATCACACTGTCTTCTTTCTTTTTAAAGAAACTTTTAAAAAACACTTTTAAAAACAGAGTTTATACTGCTAAGAAACTCTACTGCCTACACAGTAGAGAAGGAGCACTGCACAGTTTCATTACGGAAATTACATGTGTCCAAAGTAGGAAAATCTTCATTTTATAAAGTATTTAGTATCTCCCTCACTGTCTGGGAGGCTTCGAATCTGCCACTGAGTGTGCTCCTTGAGAAGGGACAGATTTTAAAGATGCTTTTTCTACAGAGAAATTCTATGGTTGTTCTTGCTTCTGGGACATAAATAAATCAAATTGTTCTTTGGAAACAAGTAGATGCTGTGGATAGGTTTCTATCCACTTTATTTATGTCCTGTGTCACTGAGCCACATGAAGCCGCAACCAGTGTTGGGAATTTTCACAGAAGCCATATGTCTGCATTGGTTAAAAACCTTTGTTTTGTTTTTTTGCATGCCTTGACATACCAAGCTCTTTTCTTATGACCAGAAGAATGACTACATCAATGACTAGATACAGCAAGAGGCAGAGACAAACCTGTTGTGGTCTGATTTTGGAGGTTTTGACATTCCCTGTCCCCTGGACACTTCTTATGCTCTTTCCCTCACAGTCACTCTCTCATCAGCAGTACGTCTGAAGAACATAGGCAGAAGTAAGATTTCCATTTAATACAGTCAGTAGTTTGACTTCTAGTTAAAAGAAGCTTCTGCACAGCCATATCCATGCATTATTAAGTATTTGAGAAATGATAAACATACTCAGAGGTACCACCTAGGCAGTTTCTGTGTGTGCCTCTGTAGGCAGTAGAGCTTCTAAGCAGTGTAAACTCTCTTTTTAAAAAAGTGTTTTTTAAAAGTTTCTTAAAAAAACCCAAAAAAGACAGTGTGGTGTGTAAATCAGCCATCAGAGCAAAGAGAACATTCTCCTTTTGCACTGAGAAGCAGCACAGTAAGCACTTCACAAAACTAGATTCTTTGTGGTAATGCAACTGCGTGACTGAAAGCCACAAAGAATCCTGTAGCAGAAAGCTACACTGCCCTGAATATATATTTTAAATTAGCATGAAGATCAAGTTTGCAGTGTGAAAGTGGTCTTGCTGCAGCAAAAAGGTGCTCAGTTATAAATCAGAGGCTGATCATGCATGTAAGCAAGTAACTCTGTATCACTGAGATAAATCAGGTAATTGGTTTAGTATTTTGGAGATGGGAAACAAAGGATAGAAACCTAGGCTATCCTGTCAGGCCTGCCAGTAATTGCCAGAAGGGGCGGGAGCAACTTACAATAATAAAGGGTTCTTTTTCCAGCACAGCTTCTCACTTAGGTAAGTATCATAAGTATCCAATGGACAAATAGGCCTGACAAGTGCTCCAAGCTCCTCCAGACTATGTGGTTTTGCTCCTGGTTATGCTAATTTTTCCAGATATAGACAGTATGCACTAGAACAGGCACATGGAACAGGATTGGTACCAGTTCCCAAGCCTGAGGAGAACGTGCCAGGTATCCATGATCTCTGCTCCATTCCTTGTGTTGTCCTGAAGTACCTGGGAGGCCTTCAGTTTTCAGAACATGGGCTCAGAACTCCACTCTTGATCATGCCTGAACACCACTTCACTGCAAAAACATCAACACCACAAACGTCAGAAACCAGAAATTGCTACCATTTTGTAGGACTGGGGAGAGACTATGTAACTTCCACATTTTCAGTGCTAAAGAAAGAATATGTTTTTTCCTCTAGCTCAGGATAAGAGAACTCTGATATGAAATGCAGACAAGAAGAAACTCCTACCCCATTTGAGCTTTTATCAGCCACAAATCAACCCCATAACAGAGGCAAGGCAAAGAAGGTACAGGAAGTCCAGCTCTGCAAAATGACAGGGGGTGGAAGCTCCCCAGCTTCAAGGACCTAATCCACCAGAATAATGGGGTGTCATGGCACAGAAGTGAAGAGAGAACTATGACTCTGGTTGCTGAAGATGTACTGCACAACAGGAATCTGGCACAAGCCAGGCTGTATGGAAGACCCATATGAGAAAGAGACAAGATCAGGCTTTAATATTCAGTGAAAAAGCTGCTTGTGCCTTGTGTGAGAGAAGCACAAGTGCAGTGGGCAAGTCAGAGTGTTCTTTGGAACTGCTTTTCCAAAGATAAACATGCTCCAAGATAATTGGATAATATGACAGAAAGAGCTGACCAGAGACACAAGTTCTCTGGAATTTAAATGTCTTCATCTGGCATTAGGACAACACACCTTAGGGAGGAATAAAAACCTATGAGAACTCAGCATCAAGCTTACAAAACTTACAACATACCTTATGAACTAAATATTAAACTTCTGAAAACTAAATACTAAATAAATATCACTGAGGACACGGAGTATACACACAGTTTTTCTGCAAGTGCTTAAAAAGTAGTTCTAAGGACTGTATGCCTTTGTAATGTCTTTTTGGTTTTGTGCTGAAAATATGACAAGATTTTCTGAATATGATATTTAAAAGGAAATGGTGTCACCACTCCTCAATGAGTTCTGCTCACCGCACCCTTTCATGGGAGCCTTGACATCTCATTCAGACAAGTAATTCTAAGAACCAATGGAAACTTTTGTCCTAATCTTACCAGAGATTTAGATAATTTTTTTTCTTTAGAATTAAAAAGAATTGCTAAAGAACTAATGACATAAGAATGCAACCACTCTCCTTTATTTCATTATCAGTAAAAGTTTTAGATACCATTAAAAAGGGTTTTTGTAGTGCCCAGCTAGACAAAACAGCCATAAGGCTATGAGGTATCTATCAAGGTTTGCAGATGTCCATATACCTGCCTTCATCTGGATTTCTCTCAGTAATGAGATTGCAAGCATAGTAACACTACTGGAGCCAGCGTTAGCTCCTGTTTACAACAGAGTTAAAGGTCAGAATTTCAACTACAGGGATATCTGCTATAAAAAGGAGTTAATAACAAATTTGAAGGTTTTTTTTAATATGAATTGCTATTTGTGGAATCATAAAATAGGCTGTGTGTCTCTCATAGCTACCAATGAACAGGACATCCTTGGTCCTGAGGGCTGTATTTAAAGTGAACAAAATGCTAGGGCTTCATATAGTCTTTGTCGGCATCCAGACTTTTATTCACAATCAAAACTGAGTTTTGCTTCAGTTGGATTATTCTTTGCATAGTAATCAGCCTGTAGAGAGCCCTACTTATCTCTGTGCAAAAGGATCTAAAAATCTACAAGTTCTAGCCTGACCAAGAGCACAAAAGGATCTGGCTGGGATGATCTCAGAGATGGGGAACTGTCCAGTGTCAAATCCTCAGGAAAAGGTCGCAAATGCTCACAATGCACCTGGTCTAACAATAAAAAAGTAATAGTGCCTGCCTAATCTTCTCTTACTGCTATCTGTCTTTCTATCAGCAGGCTTGTCGGCCCTTGCTTATTTTCACTGCATCTGGTATTTCAACTCATGCATATGAACTTTTTCCTATTAAGTAATTTGCTTAATATCTCTACATCAGGAGTTTCTCTTACACTGAATCAAGGAGAGTTTATTCATTTCATGTGTTGCTTGATAATGTCATCTAAACACAACATGTTAAGAGACAGGAAAAGCAAGAACAATCCCCTAATCCAATGAGTCTTATATTTTGAAACCAGGTAGCACAATACACCAGGAAAAATATTGAATTATGAAACTCCTTTCTATATGTACCTTGTCACAATAAAAACTGTGCCTGTGTTCTGGCCTGTTCATGTGCACTGTATTGAGAGGCAAATACAAATTAAATGTTTTATTTGAAAACAATTTAAATTACAGCTATCAAGTACATCAGAGGCAATGTCCCCTTGATTCAGTTCTGCTTGTTTCAGGTTTTATGCCATCGGGTTGAAGCATGAATTCTTACAATCCTTAAATTCTTAAGTCTTTAGACTTAATATGAAAAAAAATTCAATAAATTATATTTTGTCACTTATTCTCAAAGGTACAGAAGAATGAATTCACCTTACTTTTAAAAGATTAATCTTCACAGGAGTCTAAATGGAGGTGAATGTCAGCATGAATTAAAAAAATCTAATAAAATTTTCAATTTAAATATTTTAAAACCCTGCATATGACGATGACCAATTATGATGCCATACCTATTCAAGCAATTTCATTAGGTAAAAAATCATACAGTGGTAGATTCTTTCTCCAAAAGTTTCACAAAAAGTAGACCTTCATAAATATTTTAACACCACACCACCTTCACAAAATTCTACTCCTTTGAACAAATAAAATCTTGGGCTCTGGACTGAATAAAGTATTTAATTCCAATGTATTTTCATTCCAATTTCATTTCAATGTATATTTGAAACAGGACAGCATCATCTAGTGTGACCACAAGGTGGTGATGAAAGGGCAACTGAAGTGGATTTTTTAATCTACTAAGATCACCCACAAGTCAAAAGTGTGTTATCCAAACAGCCTGGTCTTACGCACTGAACGATGAGGAAAATAAGGATTATCAGACACCATATTTTGAAACAGCTGAAAAAAGAAACATTTTGTATCTCCGTGAGTTCTAGCAAAACCCAGGGGATAGAATGGAGGAAAAGGGTCAGTTTGGTCCTTTAGAAGAAACAAAAGACCCCTCTCTGAAGCTGAAAAGTAGGGTGGAATGTAAACACATACAATGGGAGAATTCTGCAACATAGATGAGATGTTACTTCTAAAGGAATTTCTGGTCGTTCAGTATTTCTGGTGAAACAGGAGCTGGTAACACATTTCTCAGCAGAGATATCAGCCAAGGAGAAAAGGCAGCTTAACTTCACAGAGTCCTTCTCACAGATTGTATGGGTGGTCAGCTTCATCAGGTTAAAAGTCCAGTGCAACAAGTATTAGTTATTTCAGCTGCCTGAGCTGGGTATTTTTAAGACAGTTGCATGATTTGAGTTCTCCGATCATTCTTTTTACTCATCAAGACAGTACCTGTGGAAAGATTTGGTGTATCTGTAGGGTGCAGAGCCTGGGCTGAACTCCATGTTGCAAGTCTTCTCCAGTGACTTTTGTTCTGTTTGTTCTGATCCTTCTGGACTTCAGTTTAGATCTTTCATTCTCACAGAAATCAAACACTAATATGTGTCAAAAAACCTCTGTGATTTCAAGGCATTAACTATATATGTCAGCTCATATACAGTCATTCTGTCTTATAGATGGTATTACTGAAGAAAGTCTTGGCAGGGAAAGGTTGGGAAGCTTGAGCTGGTCTAGGTAAAGAAGTAAATGTATGTATACCAACCTACCCTGAAAGCAAGCAGAATAATTAATCACAGAAGATTTAATTCTCTGTTCAGACATTATTTGGATCACAATAATATATTGAAAATGTGGTCTGGGGAGAAAATAAGGCTCTTGTGCTCCTGCTGCATACTCACTGAAAGCCATGAAAAACTCATTAGTAAGCTACTGTTGGTATTTATAGATTATCAGGGTAAACAGTTCCTTTTTGCAGGGCTCAAGTGGTAAATTTCCATTATAATCAAAGGGCACAGGGTTCAGAAAGGCAGCCCAAAGTGGAAAGCTTAAAATGCTCTGCTCAGTACCACACTTCTGTTTCATCAAAACTCATGTTGCAGCATTTCCTGGAATTTAGTGCTGTTTCATTCTACTTTCAGCGTTTTTATCCCAAAGAGTAGCTACACCAGTTTCTAAAGAAGGAACAGAGCAGCATGAGGAAGCACGTCCCCAAATTACAATTTCTGAGCTTCTGACTCATTGGCTTTTTCTTCTTTTTCAAGCTATACAGACAAGCTTGCCAAACACTAGGGTGTTGCAAATGTCAAATGTCATCACTTGTATTCACCAGTACCTAGTTTAAAAATTCTGACCTGATTAAAACATAAAATCCCAAATTTATGGTCACCACCAACATTGTACCATCATGTTCTTTTTTTTTACCTGAAGTGTTGTCAGTATTGCCAAGTTCCCACATTAAGTGATATTTGGAGTTCTGCCCCAGATGGAGTCATATGATTCTGAGATGTCATGTTTTAGCCATTGTTGTTACAGAGCAAAACCACCCAAGCAAATGCATTTCTTTTGCAATGATATGAATAGTAGACAGCCAGCTGAGAAATTAGTTTTCAATTTGCAGCGATATCCAGGCTCTATTTTCCAGATCATATAAATGACATGCACCATCAGTCTGTGCCAGACAGGCCTTGTTATTTCTGCTATAGCAAGCAGGGCTGATTTTTTGTTATACATTAGTATCAGAAAAAAAGAACTGTTAGGTTAGCAAGTCTGCTTATATGGGAGAAGCCCACAGGTTCTCAATTTCCAATTTATGCATCCCCATCATAGCACAGGCATTGTATGTATGAAATACATGTAGCCTTGGGAGTGGACCTTCTCTGAGACAGAAGCAGCATTTACAATTCACTTATAAAAAGAAAAGGTGACAGAACGAGTCAGTAGAAAAACTGGAAGAAAGATCTTTACCTCTGGACTACCCTGAACCCCCCAGATCAAGTCTACCCTCCTCAGAAGGTGTCAAGAACAGCACCATGAAACCAGGAAATTCCATCCTGCACATTAAAATAATTGAGACTATCAGGAAAAATCAAGGATGAATAAACAGACCTTTCTGGAGTTATACCAGAGATTCTCTTGGATTTACACATCTTAACTGAACCAACTTTAACTGACCTATTTTAAGCCTCACACAGCTGTGATGGACTAATCTCAACTCACCTCACACCAACTGAAGGCAGGGAAAGGAAGTAATTTTACATCAGCACATCAATGGGCTGTGTACATCCTTATCACCAGATATTGTTGAAATAAGAAAGCAAGCAAGCCTGCATAAAACATAAATAATGAATTATGGTAAACATGAGAATTTAGAACAATGCAGGCACAGTACTGAAACAGATACAAAGCTTTATATACTGTCATTTAAACTGATAACTAACTCCTGAAGATTAGAAAGTATCTTGCACCTTTGAATGCTGGACTTGAATTTCTTCAATAGAAATAGAAATAGAAATAGAAATAGAAATAGAAATAGAAATAGAAATAGAAATGTCCATTCTACCAGAATCATCTGCTCTCACCCTTACTGCAAAATAAGACAGAAATGACTGTCCAAACCCACAAAATCAGGCAGAAGAATCTCCTGCTTCTGTTTACACGTGTAGCATCTGTTGCAGAAAATGAAATTAATGACTCTAAACCCTGCCAATGTCTCCATACACCAGTTTCTTTCCACTAACTTCCATTGACTTACGTCAGAAAAAAATTCCCCACGGATTTCTCATGTTTTCTTAGCCCAGGTACTGGAAATAGTGGAGGATAGATCACATACAGCCTTAGTATTCTGTGCAGCCACAGTGGGGACAGCAGACACAGTACAACATGCAGAGCAGCGCCAAGGTCAGTCCCAAACTGGCTGAGCTAGCAGACTTCCAGGCCACATCATTGGAGTGCTGCAAAGGGTTTTCAAGGGCAAAACTTCCTCCTTCATAACCTTAGCTTGCCTGTCCTGGGAGATTGGTAGGGAGCATCTCCATTGGAAAAAAAATAGCCTCAGTCTTTGTGGTCAAGTGAAGATACCCCGTTCATTTCTCAAGTCAAGTACCTAAGGAATCAGAGAAGTGAAACATCTTCCTGTTGTTCAAGCAGAGCCTTAAAAATTCCTCATTTCTTTGCAACCTCCTGACCATAGAAAAGAGGGGCAGACTCCAGTGCTTTGGGCCTCCAGAAGAGAGGGGAGTTAGGCTTCATCTGGACGTTCCTGCCCCTTTCCTCTCATGAAACACGTGTCGGTTCATCCGGTCCTCTGAGCCACTTCCTCCTCACTTTTCAGTCATCTGCTCTCAGAGCACTTCTGCAAGTAAGTCCAGTCTTCCTTGCACAACCTGGAGCTCAAGGGGAGCCTTGCTGGGAGGTGGGCTAGACCACAATGTGTCCCAAAATGAAGCTCACAGGCATTCAGACCTGCTCAGGAGCCAGGGTGGGTGAACATCATGCATTTTAAGGAACTTAATGCTGATTTCAAAAGAGCCACAACATCTCACCCCAGCAGGAGTTGTGTGCCTTTGGTGTGTGTGAGTGACCCAGAACTGGTTCCAAGTAAGCTGGCAGGCCATTGCATTGCACTGGGTGGACTCTTCGATCCCCACCAGGTAGCACTGAGCTGCACACACCAGTTGCTGTGCCCTGGCTATGTGCAGTGCTGTGCTGACTTCACTGCACAGCTTCTCTGTCTGAAGCCAGCTCAAAGCCAGCCCAGGGAGCTCTGCACTGTCAGCATCTGCACAGCACGGACGTGGCCTGCAGAAGCTGTTAGGACAGGACTCCCAGGAGTGATGGGAAGCAGAATTTCAGACTAGGCTGCAGGGAGGCCTTTAGTGCTTTTATCACCTACATTCAACCCCAGGAGCACATTGAAACATGAGTAATATTTTATTTACCTACACATGTGGATAAAGAGTTCACAACAGCTCTGAATTCAAAGTCAGGTCCCCTGTTTTCAGTCTTGCTATTTAATCTAAGCTTCCTTGAAGGGAGAAGGACTCTGGGAATGTGGGCTTCACCTCAGCCTTACCTACCCTCCAGTAGGAGTTGTGAAAAAGGAAATTTATTCTCATCAGGACTTTCAGGTGCGTGGGTGTTTCTAGGAATAAGCAACACCCAACCACAGAACAACCAGGAAGAGGTTTTATAAGCGTATTGTGCCACTTTGCTGCCACAAAGGTTATAAATTATATCTCCATAGCCAGCCTGCTGCATGATGCCATTCTACTAGAGGACTTCCCATGTGGTGGGATTCATCGGCTAGGAAATGACCACTGCACATTGGCCTCAAAAGCTCTGATTACAGAGTCTGCAATTGCAGACATTCAGGCAATCAAATCTGAGGCATACCTGTCAATGACATTCCAGGTAGACTGGATGAACTCTGTTAGAGTCAAGAAATGGGATAGCTGGAGGAACATCAAAGCTAAGTAGATAAAGAAGTTTTGCATCTGCCTGCACAAAAAATGATGCTATGGATACTTTCGTTTTCTCTTTCACATACTTTGATATGCAAAATTAAAGTACTTGTTACAAAATATGCAAATAAAACTTCTGAAATTATTTTTCCACCATCGTAACAAATTCTAGATTTTAAGACAGGACATCAAAAGGCAGGAAATTCACTGACAAGTGTGACAGACACTTCAATCTCTGAAATAATTAAATTGGTTTTAATGCCCTGTACATTGAACCAGGCCATTGCATACCGTAGTCCAGCCTTAATTTTACCTTCTTGCCAAACTGCCAGACAAAACCATTGTATTTCATTGTTGGACTGAGCACTTTGTGACTGAAACAGATCTGTCAGTACACAGAGAATCATGATCCTTTGCCAGAAGCATGCCCAACTTCAGAGATTTACTAATTTATTTGCAGACTATTGAGGTATCTGTATCTTTAGGATTCTCAGCTGACATAGAAAGAGACAGCAGGGAGAATTCTCACGTGGAGAAGCTCATGGTATCTTCGTGAGAAGTCAACAAAACCAGGTCAGCTTAAGTTTGTACCAGATGGGGTTCCAGCACTCTGATATTCATGTCATCATTGGAAACTATGTTCCTGGAACAAATATAATTTCTGTCTGCATTTGGATAAAAGTTAAAAACCTACTTTACAGTTCCTATACTTCTTGTTGAATTAGTTATTAGCATGGAATCTGCTGTCAGCAAGGACTTTAAGCTGAGTAAAACCACTTCAAACAGAGCAGATCATAGAGACTGCCAAATAATATCTGATGACATTTACGATAATTAATATAAAATGGCACTGCAATAACCCACACTGAAAACCACACACAGAGCCTAGATCTGTGCTCTTAGAACTCAGAAGACAGGGAAAGTTCAGTCTCCAGCAAGGCTGTGAGGATAATTCATAGTACCTTAAACAAACAGTGCTTGATTTTCTCTGCGGCTGTGTGGAAATGGGCACTTACTTAAAGCATATCTTTAATTGCACTTGTTGGCAATGTCTTCATAAATGTCTCAACTATCTCTCAGGCTTCAGCTTCAGCTATCCCAATCTCTCCACTTTTCTTCCTTTGCATTAAATGCACACTGTGTTTCTAATCATTGCAGCCAGCAAATCCTGACAACCTTCATTCCTCCATATGCATTATATCTTCATCTAGATCATCCTATGTCCCACTCTGTCCTTTCTCAGGATCAGATGTGGCAATCTGGTAAAGTTCCCACTGACAGGAAAAGAGGAAATATAGCCCCCACTGCCATCCCTTTTAAAAAGGAAAATAGTGAAACCCAGGGAAACTACAGGCTGGTCAGTCTCACCCTCTGTGCCTGGCAAGATGATGGAGCAGATCCCCCTGGAAATTATACCAAGGCACATGGAAAATAAGGAGGCAATTTGCGACAGTCAACATGGCTTCACTGACAGATTTGAGTGCCTTCTATGATGGGTGAGGGCATTGATGGGTGAGGGAAGAGCAACAGATGTCATCCACCTGGAACTGCACAAACAAAGCACACGACACTGTCCCACACAGCATCCTTGTCTCTAAACTGGAGAGGCCCAGACCACACCACAGCGGACAAGGATTTGGCTGGTTGGTTCACACCCAGTGCAGTCACTGGCTCGATGTCCCAGTGGAGACCAGCAATGACTGCCATTCCTCAGGGGCTGGCTTTGGGACTGGGCCAGTTTAACACCTTTGTTGGCTGCATGGACAGTGGGACAGAGCACAGCCTCAGTGAGTTTGCCCACAGCACCAAGCTGTGAGGTGCAGCAACACGCTGGAGGGAAGGGATGCCATCCAGAGGGACCTGGACAGGCCTGAGAGCTGGGCCTACACAAACCTCATCAAGTTCAACAAGGCCAAGCAGAAGGTCCTGCACCTGGGCCAGGGCAATCCCAAGAACAAACACAGGCTGGCTGGAGAATAAATCAGTAGCACACCTAAGGAGAAAGACTTAGGGGTGTTGGTGGATGAGAAACAACATGCTCTTGCAGCTCAAAAAGTCACACAGCCAGGATGTGCTTGGCTTTCCGAGCTGCAACCAAAGCAGTGTGGCCAGCAGGGCAAGCAAGGTGATTCCCACCCTCTGCCCTGTGCCAGAGAGACCCCACATGGAGTCCTGCATCCAGATCTGGAGCCCACAACATAAGAAGGATGTGAGCCTGCTGGAGAAAACCCAAAGGAGTGCCACAGAGATGATCAGAGGGCTGGAAGACCTGTACTATAAAGGCAGACTGAGAGAGTTGGGGTTCTTCAGTCTGGGGAGGAGAAGGCTCCAGGGAGACCTTAAATCAACCTTCACAATGGCAACCTGCTAGAGAGCTGGAGAGGGGACCTTACAAGGGCATGAAGTAACAGTACAAGGGGAAATGGCTTTAAACCGAACCAGGGTATGTTTAGGTTAGATATAAGGAAGAGATTCTGTTCTGTGAGTGTAGTGAGACACTGGAACAGGTTGCCTGGAGAAGTTGTGAATGCCTCATCCCTTGAAATGTTCTCAGGCTGGGTTGGATAGGGCTTTGAGCAACTTGATCTAGGGAAAGATGTCACTGCCCATGTCAGGAGGGTTGGAATTGATGATCTTTAGGATCCCTTCTAACCCAAACCATTCCAGGATCCTATGAATTCTATGTCATGGGATCCTGGCTCTCAACATGTAACTTGGAGAAAAGTCTGCTGTGATTACTCATCACTTGTTGTGGTAAACTTCTGTTTTCTGTCATGACCTACTACAGACTTCTCTTATCTCACTTCCCAAGTTCTGCTGCCCTCAACCAGAAAGTTGCTTCCAAAGTATCTTACTGATGTCTTAAATAATTCTTCCCTACCCAAAGTATCTAGCTGTCTACTTTCTGGTTCTGAATTAATTTCTATAGTAAAGATCTTCCATGATGACAACTTAAAGTTGGGCTTTTCTTATTGGAAGAGAGTTTGCTCTCTTCCAAGACCTCCTCTATCCCCATTGCATCTTTTTTTCTTTTTTTGTTTGTTTATACAGCAATCTTGTATCCAGTACACTACAAGTCTGCACACTTTCCACATCTTGTTATCCTCTCATCTTTGCATCAGATTTGAGCACCACTTCTTTTACATTTGAGGCCAGACACTGCTTACATTTTGCCTATTTCTCTCTCCAGCCTTCTTATCTTTACTTACATAAACATATCTTCTTCCTCTCCGTGCCCTTGTCTAAAATATGGCGATGATATCTATTCACATGCATTACTAATTCCAAGCTCAATGATAAATACTCAGAAGATAACCCAGTGTTACTGTGAACAGCACATTGAAAACCTCAGAACAGTGAAGAGGACTGTCAAAATCATATATTGAATTTTAAAAAATCAGGTGGATAAAAATATACAGAATGCCCTCCCACAAAAAGCTGTAGTCAATGAGGTGATCCTGGGACCAAGATGATCCACCTGAATTTGTGTCTTGTATTATTTTCTTTATATGATCATTATCAGTCTTTCTTTTACTTCTTTACATAGGACTTTAATACACACTCCTCTGTTCTAGTGAACATCAATGCAGACCATTTTGGAACACCAGTCTGATCAAACAAAATTACCAGAACATCAGACTGCAGACATCAGTACAGTTCAAACACGGTGTGCAAGTCCTAGCACCTGAGCAGTTAATTTCCTGCCAACTTTGATTTGTTATCTGTCTTTTCCTCTTATGTCTCTGTCCTCACTGGTAATTATTCTGACTTGTAGCTTTTAATAGTGAGGTGCTTTCTCTACTGCTGACCCACAGAATAGGGCTGGGGAAATGGTGTGTTAGGAAAGGAGAGGGAATCCTGAATCTAAAATATTGTATCAGTGAGGAAGTGGAGAAACTGATACTGTATTATTTTAAAACAACCCACACAAGACTATTGTGAAAAAAGCAACCCCCGAACATATTTTTCAGTGAAAGATGTGGGCGACATTCAATTTCTGGTGACAAGTATTTAACATAGACTTTTCATTGTGAAGCAGCTTCACTCTTCCTCTCTGAACAAGGGCAAGCCTCTTCTTCATTCTGATTGCAAGTCTGTAAGTATTACCTGTCCTTACCCACAATAATTGTTGTTTCCATTTTTTAATTCAGAAACAAGCAAAAGAGAAAAGCAACTTAAGACAAAGCTAAATGAAAATCATCAATTCTCTTCAAAATACTGATTTAAACTTATATTTTTGAGGTAGCTTTTCCTCAAAGTAAACCTCTTTTTCTTATTCAAAGACGGTATTTCCCTGTGGAAATTTTCAGTAAAATTACTATGTTGCCAGTAGCAGAATGAGCCACAAGATTCTGCAGCTCGCAATTCACCCTGTACAGGACTAACATAATACACATATGGGCTTTACCCAAATCCCTCTCATCTACACAAAATTCCTGTCTGACCTACTTGTGTGCCTACACTGCTCAGCATCTTCCCCAAAAGGTACCAACATTTATGCTGCTTTGTGCATCCCATCTCTTTACTCTCACCACACCCACGGTCTGACTCCTCTCTTCTCCATGAAGTACTTCCATCTTTGCTGGTTCACAAGCCAAGGCATTTGGTGAAAAAATTTGTAAAAGGAAGGAACTTTATTCAACTTTGTAAACAAGTCTCTGTGCACATAGAGTGTTTCACTTCTTTATAACTTCTGGTACCCATAAAATTTGTGGTGTCATCTGGTGAAATTTCATTACGCAAACTTCTCCACTGCTGCTCACTGGGAAGACCATCCTCTGGGATAATATATTTAAGCAGGGGGAGGGAAATGCCCAAGCAACTTCACCTGGCAAAAGTAGTGAGAAAGTGTGAAACAAACAGCCCAGCAGACACCAAGGGCAGAGAAGGAGCAGGAGGTGCTCCAGGTGCTGGAGCAGCGATTCCCCTGCAGCCTGTGGTGCTGACCATGATGGGGCAGGATGTCCCCCTGCAGCCTTGAAGATCCACAGTGGAGCAGAGATCCACCTGTAGCTCATGGAGCAGCCCCACACTGGAGCAGGTGGATGCCTGAGAGGAGCTTGTGACCCCGTGGGAAGCCTGCACTAGATTAAGGGCACATAATGGTGGATATTTTTTTTTTGTTTGTTTTAGTTGCCCAAAGAAAAATGTAATTTCAGTTGTTAAAAAAAAAAAAAAAATTAAAAATTGCTCAATATTTTGGCTTTTGTACAGATTTCTGCCCCCTTCAAATTAAATCAGTTTCTAAACAAAAGCATCATTTAAATGTGAAGTATCAGTGTTTCATTTCAGGAATATTTACTGTTTCCTTATTTCAGTCCTCCAAAATGAGACATTCTGCAATTTTTCTGGAAACCGTCCCATATTCATAAAATTTTTCAGGTTCTGCAAAAAATGAGGTTTGGATTTGTAGTACTTTAGTTGGCAGGGGGATGGAGCAAGGGTATACTACAACTTATTTAACAGTTCACAAGGCCTGAACATAAAAGTTCACAGGAGGCTATGTATATATATGAGAAGTGTAGAATTCCATGTGCTAAGCAGGTACTTACAAGAGGAGAAATAATTGAAAATGTCACTAACAGTGAAGATTTAAGACTGCCTTTTTTTTTTGAGGAAGACATGCAGAAGAATTTTCTTGGAGGTTGTGCCAAAGACGTGATAAAGAAGTAGCAGAAGTAAAAATAGCAAGAAACATGAAGAGTAAATTTCTCTCTAGTTTCCCAAGACCGAGATTTCCCTTTTGATATTAAACTCAGCATTGAATAATCTCCTCTGGTTTTACTCTTTCTGAACTCTGCTGCGGGGTTTATCTTCACTCATCAGCCTCCTGAGGAGAGCCAATGAACAGAAGGCAGAATTGCTCAGCCTGTTTCCTCAGCATTTGCCTGGGTTCTCAGCACAGGAAGCTCTGAAAAGTGCTCTGAAAAGTCAGAAGGAGGAACCTTTCCAGCTCTGAGGAGCCAGTAGATCAGAGGTATGCACAGCTAAAGGAGAGGCATGGGAAAGGGGGAGAGGAAACACTGACACTGGCTGCTGAGGATGTACTGGCAGGCAAGAAATCCTCCCCATGACCACAGCTAAGTTGGTGGAGGGATGGATGGAGTGACGGAGCTGCCTGAGCCATGAAAGCAGGAACCAACATGAAGATTGCTGGGAAGACTGTGTATGTTTTTGTGCTGCTCACCATCACCATGGTTATGAGATTAGAAGGTGAGTCTAACTGGGACCAATTGGCTGTTGGGATGTAAGAACAGGAAATGTGCACAGCTCCTTTCTTTCTAGAAAAGCTGTACATGATTTTGTGGCTTTTATTAAGTGCTAAAAATTATGAAGCACAATTACGACATGCTTTCCTGATACCCACTCCTGCTTCTCTTTTCTTAGTGGTCACAAGGCTGCCAGGTATTTTCCCTGTGACTTCCATGCGGGCAACTAGTTTGTAACCCTTAGCTGGGAACGTGCAATTTGTCACAAATAGTGTTTTTACTGAGACCTCCAAATCCACATCATCTGAGAAACTGATGCTTTTGGCATACTGAAAATATGCTTGGGCAGGTGTTTGTGAACTTGAAGCTTTTGGAGACATAGTTTCTGCTGAAGAGAGGCTGCAGGCACTCTGAAATATGGCAGGGATCTCCTGCGTCTTTCAGAGGAGAAGTGAAAGGTCACTGATGTGCTGACAGAGGGGAGCAGTTTCTGGAATTTTGTTCTAAGGGGCATGACCAGTATCAAGTTGGGAAAGGCTTTTGTGCCAAGGGCAATGGCAGTCCAAATATTCTGTCTTTTAGTGTAGTTGACTTAGTTTTAATGCAGTTTAGCTACAGCAGTTCATGTTTCCCACATACTGCTCTTTTGCATTTTAGAGCTTGTGCTCTCCCAGACACCATACAGCAATCCAGGGACTTGATAATGAAACTGGGGTTTTGAGGAGCAGTTACAGAGACATAAACTGTTTCTGCTTAGGAGGAAGAAGGCAGATAGGCCCATAAGATCCTAATTAAACTTCAGACATCTCTGAATAATATGTAATGTTCATGTGTCTATTCCTATTATGGACAGATAGAACTAAAGTACATGGACATGAGTTACTCCATTCCACCAGGCTAGAAAATAAAAATGTCTCCTTTGTGGTATTTTAAAGCAAA
This sequence comes from Picathartes gymnocephalus, assembly GCA_013390045.1. NCBI lineage: Eukaryota > Metazoa > Chordata > Aves > Passeriformes > Picathartidae > Picathartes > Picathartes gymnocephalus. Next base: position 208,592 of record WEKY01059117.1, read on the forward strand.
ACAGATGCAATCATTGTTGGCAGTGATGAAACACACAACTATAATGTCTTTGAGTGATAATGGGGGATCCCAATTCTGTTCTATCCACTGGAAAAAATTTAAATGCTTCATGAATATTATTAAGCTTTGGATCACTAACCTCACAACAGGCACACTGGTGGTAAAAAAATCTGTCCCTATTCTGTAGGTATCTCAAAAGAATACTGAGGAACCTGCTCAAGTTCATGTAGATTGATTGTGGTAGCATCAGAGACAGTCTACATTTTTGAATACAGCTGCTCAAAAATTAAAGGAGTGTGGATACACCACAGAATGTTAAAGGAAATGGGGAGACAAAGGGGAATCCTATTGGCAAAAAATATTTTAAAAAATTGACTTTGCTGGAAACCTTAAAAAAACATCCAATTCCAAAAAGTGGGGTGGTTCACCCTAAGGAGCTTGGATTTTTACTTCTTCATGTCTTGTTTAACCAATTATATTGCCCTTCAAAGAATGCAGTAAAAGATGTTCCATTAAAATCTAATTTCACGCCTGAAACCTCTTCCCCCAACCTGCTCCCAATGAAAAGCAGCCTACATTTGATGGGAAGTTTTTACCTAGCACAGCTCCTAAACTTGTTTCCTTCAGTATTAAGGTGGCTCTTCTGATCAAGATCTAGTGGCAAGGGTTTTTCTTCTTCAGGCTAAATGTCTCAAACTGATCCAATGTGTGTATTCTGTCCAGATAATTTTAGTCTTGTGTGTCATACACAGTGTTGCATGAAGCTCAGAAGGAACAATGTCCCCCTTCTGAAGACTAGAGCAAGCTACTCTGAAAGAAAAAAAATCATGGAAAATCTATTTTTTTGTAATCAGGCTTTATCTCCATTAACATTTTCCTTAACTTTTCCTTAGTGTGTTGTTTTGTGTGACTGAGTTAGTTTTTACCACAGCAGATGGGGCAGCTCAGAAAAAAGGCTGAGGTTGCTTCATAATTGTCATACCTAGATCTGCCCTCAGGTAGAGTTGGATAATAAGCTACTAAAGCTGTTGGGGCATGATCTCTACTAAAAATGCTTTTGTGACGATCCTCAGTAGCAGCAGTGAAAAAGACTCAACATTAAAATATTTTTGGTAATGCTCTGAAGATTTCTCTAGTTTAACAAAGCACACATGACACCTCAAATGGTTGTGTGTACTCCAAAGGAGAGTGGTAAGGACAGGCAAGATCTTCCATGAGAAGTCCATGCAATAAATCTCTTTTTATTGAAATACCATTTGCAGCATTTGACTGGGTAAGTTCTGCCTCTGTAGCTCTGTCCTGTGACAATGGATATGTCAAGAATGGATAAGCTGCAAGAAATCCATTACCAGTAATGAGGTGCAATTCCCTCTGGTTGTTCAGTTTTATCAATAGTGAAAAACTGAAGTCAGTGACATTGTTCTGGAATTATAGAGTATGAGGTGAATAAAAGTAAAGTTGATTTACAGAGACACCTAGCTACAGTTCAAGTTTGCCTGCATACATAACTTTCTTGAATGCTACTGCTTTTATTTAGTTTCTTTCCTTAATAAAACCAGCACATTTTTTTCACTAGTGTACTAGTGTTTTATTGCCTTTTGACTCTCTGTCCTAGTATGTTTCACTGCACCTGTCGCTGTTGCCTTCTATTCTAGTTTATATGGAATCTTGCTCCAGATATAAAAAGTCATAGCCTAAAAAGCCCTATTATGGTAAACTTACATTTGTCTCCATTTCATTATTTCTTTGTGTCTCCTTTGGGACTGTGTGCTGGAATAATTTTGACTTCTTTTACCCAAAAAACATCTGAATCCAAGCAGCCTGTTTTCCTCATCTAAATTCTTAAAAAAGAATTAGAGAATTCTGTACTATTAAACTAAGCAAAAATTTTTTTAGAACACATCTAAACTGCCATAGTACAATCTTCCAAGCACATCCTTATGATACCAACATTTTACTTTGCTGTGGTCCAGATGCACTGAGTGCATCTTGTCTGCTTTCAAAATCATAAAAAGAAGGAAGTTCAGTCTTCCAAATTGACCACATACTCCGTGACTTACAAAGCAAGCAGATTTTCTTTAACTGTGAATACACTTGTAGAGGTACATGCTACTTAAAACTCACAGCTGATATATTTTGCAGTTAGAAGGGCAATCATTCATAAGGCAAAAAGTGTAGAGGATTTTCTTATGCTGCCTTATCTTGATGTTGAATAAGACAATGATGGGATGAAAACTGCAAAGGTAAGCACTAAACAAGGTATGACTGAGATTTTAACTATATACAAGTGAGGTCGGAAGCATGTTTTCACAGCAGTCCCTTCTCTGCTCTCTGCAAACAATGAAAAAGAAGGCACACAATTTACAGTTTGCAGTCAATGACCTATTTTTTTCTAGAATAGTAGGAAAATGCCACTTAAGCATAAGTGAAGAGTACTTGGTTCATTTTTCTTCTCACCTGGCTGAGAGTAAGAGGCCAAGTTCAGCGCATAGAACAAAATATAAAACAATCTGTATCTGTTTCTATACTGAGAACTGGAAGCACTTTGTTACATATGGCATCACAGTGCTACTCTGAAAGCAATACTACCCAAGGCACTTTGACATCCAGTGCAAATCCCTTTTTCCCTCATTCATTCCAGCTCACATCCTGCAAGGAGGAAAATCTACTTACTTTGCACAGTTCAGAAGGAGCAAAATTTAAAGTTTACAGCCGAACTGGTATACTATGTGACAGCTTAAGTTCAGTGATGATTTATTATCAGCTGAGTATTTGGCCAACAGTGTTTGTTCTCTAAACTGCATGACTGACACGTCATTTAAATACCAGCTAATTTCTTCATTTAAGAAGTGTACCCATCCTTTTTTTTCTACACAGTCATATTATATTGGGACATAACCTATTTACACAACAATAAATCACTGAATCACTAGATCGAATCACAGTGATTAAATTAAATTGCCTTTTTTTTCCCAGGCACTGTATTATAAAACACTTTCCATGAACAATTTGTGCACCAAAACAAGCACCCATTTCATTGAAAAGCTGGTTTTAATACTGACTGAGGCATGGTTCTGTATTTCCCAGTCAAAATTTGTTGTACTAACTGTTTTTATTATTATGACATTTTTAGGTGCTGAATTTCAGCACACATCTACCATTCTACTCATCAAGGTCAACTGGTTCTTCATCAACTCTTTACACTAATAACACTCTATTCTTCCTGCTTTCAACAAATTTCCTCACACACTCCTGATACAGCCAATGTAAAAATGTTAAATGGAATTAGGGCAAAAATCATCTGCTGAGAAATATTATCAGCAAGCTACCTTCAACCTGGCACCTCCATTTAACCACCTTTTCTTTCTCTCCTTAACCCAGTTCTTTATTCATTATGTAGTTGTCCCTTTATTCTTTCAGCTTAATTTTTTTCAAGAGGACACTGTATCAAACATCTCTACCTAAATGAGCTTTAGCATCTTTTCATTCCTTCAAAATCAGCTGTCTTGAAGGACTCCTTGAAAAGATACTGAAGAAAGCTTAAAAGAATTGAAAGATCACTGAAAAATTACACACTAGGAACTGGCATCTGCAAAGGTATATTCCACCTTGAATGGGAAGACTGAAACCTTGGAATCACTATTGACTTCTATCAGTGTCCTCAGCCCTCTGCAACATATAAAGTCATGTTGAAGTTGGCAGTCTGAAAAAATCCAGCAATTCTATGAGCACTTCATATTGTAAAACCAATGACAAAGTGTGTAAGGTTACTATTTCAGCTTGTATGAAACAGCAAGAAAGAGTGATACAGTATTGATGACAAGAAAAGTACTGCAAGTGGCATGGTAGTGGTGACAGAAAAGAAATGTGTTAAAAGAAGAACAAAATAACTAATTGAGTATGAGGAAGAAAGGAATTTCTGAAGATAAGGAAAAAGCCTAACTAGAATGAAATGAGAATAGGACATCTTTTCAAGGAATAATGATAAGTATGGATAAAACAGTGTGAGTGTGAAACTAGCAATAAAAGTATTAGTCTTTTAGTGAGTCCTTTTAAAGATACATCCGTGCTGAAAAAGCTGTGATCTCGGTTTCAAGAGACAAAGGCATATGAGCTTAGGTCAGCTAAATGTATTTCTATAATGAAAATTAAAGTAGCCTAGGTACTTACTGCTCACCCGAAACACAGGGGTGGTTTTTAGCCTATACTCCATCCTGTGCTGTTGTGACTATGTTTTCACAGTCACAAAGCTACACTATTTAAGAGTCTGTCAGTACATGAGCAATTCCTACCCTAGTACAAAGCACTTCTATTTATCTTTCATTTCATTCCAGACAAGCCTTGCTGGGTGTCACAGGAACTCTGTGGCAGTAGAAGGGGAAAATAGATGCAGAACACAGACTGTTGTATCTGAACTCTTCCAAACGTCCGGTGCTGCCTTTTCGATTATGACTTGCTGTGACTCATATACTACATTCATTCCAAGATACAGTTAGTCGTTTGCTGTGGTATGATCATTGTTTCAGTTCATCATATCTCTAAGTTTAGTATCTGCAGGGGTTGTAGGGGGAAGATGTGTCAAACTGCTCTGGTAAAGAAGAATCAATAGGATATCTGAGAAACATGTCTGAGAAAGTAAAGCAGACTCTTTATAGTGCAAAAAACACTTTAACAGTGAAATTTTGCAAGAGGCTGTCATGGAAATTGAGGCAATAAAATGTTCTTCTCTGTTTTAAAGCCTACTATAAAGAATAACAGAGGCTGGAAATCTTTCGTGTTTGAAAGCAACCAAAAGCACTTTCAACCGCGTAGCTGTCTCTGATTTTGTGGTGATTCCCCTCAAAAGTTTAGTGGCTTCACAATCAAATTTTCCTGTTTTTAAAACCTTTCTTCTTTTAGTGTGAGAAAGTTGCTGAGAAACAGGAGAAATGACGAAATAAGTGATACTGCAAAGAAGGTGGTCCAAGTAGTTATTCGTGAGAGCTGTCAAACACACTACATAAACCACACTGAAAAAAACAGAGCAAAGTCTTTCCCCCAGTCTTTTCAAATTATGGTAATCTTACCATGACAACAATAACCAGCAAATTTTTGAAACACAAATGCAAACTCCTCGACCAAGTTTGTTTTTTCCTGTGAGAGGATATGTCCATTTTCAAACATTAAAGTGGAATCTGTCAGTGCTTTGAAATGTGCACTCAATGTACTGCAATAGAGCTTGAGAACCTTCTCAGACATGACTTGAAGTCTTCTTCACCAGTCAAGGAGAGACAAAGAGGGATGGCATAATTAGATAGATTTCAGAGGCTGGAGTCAAATTGGAGGACGTCAGTCTAAAGGCCTGCTACTGTCAGATTAGTCTCCAAGGTGAAGCCTGATCACAATGGATTTGCCTTCACAAGCAAAGTAAAACTGTTCAGCCTCGTGCTGTACAGAATTCCCAGAACCTGAATCATCTGTTTTCCACATCAGTGTGACCGATAGCACTTACTCCTGGTTTCCTGAGCTCTTTCTGGCTAACAGAAAAAATGATTGCTGTTTTCCAGAGTCAAGTCAATTGTGAAGAACATGACTGAAAACGAGATGTTATTTACAATAGATATGTGGATATACGCCCCTTCATTTCATCTCTCTTTTGTGCAATGCAATAGTTAACAGTGCTGACATTTAATTACCGTCCTACAGTTAGCACTACATCGAGGTGAGCCTGATAGTTCACACCTCTTCAAATCACTTGTTCTCACCGGGCCCCACAGAGGATAATGCCTTTGCTGCACCAATTATCCCCTTTTTCAGCCACAGCAAGCTGTCGGTTCAGCGCAGCTGTAAGATGAGATTTCACCTTGAGAAATGTAGCTGTGCAAGGTGTTGCTTTGTTTCTGAGCCTTTGAGTAGATAACTGCTGATGGGGATGCCATATATCTGCCCTAATGCACTGGTCTAAACCAATTGGTTATCACAGAGGAAGAGGCAGCAAATTACTTTCAGCCACTTTGCAGCATGAAAAGACCATTCCAGGAAACAGTGGTGTGGTGAGAGGTCTGAATTAAAAGGCTTGCAGCATTTGCAAAACCTTTTCTCTTTAACAGAATGGAATGCTGTGCTGGTTTTTGGCAGGGATGAAGTTAATTTTCTTCATAGTAGTTACTATGGAACTGGATTTGTGCTGGAAACTGTGTTGACATCACAGGGATGTTTTGAGCAGTGCTTACACAGAGTGAAGGCCTTCTCTGATTCTCGCACCACCGGTGAGTGGGCTGGGGGTCCAAAAGAGCGGGGAGGGAACACAGCCAGGACAGCTGACCCCAGCTGGCCATAGGGGTGTTCCAGAACATGCAGCATCATGCCCAGCACATAAATCTGGCGGAAGAACAAAGAAGGGATGCTTGGAGCTATGATGTTTGTCTTCCCAAGTAACTATTACACTTCCCAAGTAACCAGTCCTGCTTTCCTGGAAATGGCTGAACACCAACCTGACCTTGGGACGTTTTGTTTTCCTTTGTGCATGGCCTTTTCTTTACCTATTAACCTATGAGTTTTCTCACCTTTCTGATTCTCTCCCCATCCCACTCTGAGAGGAGTGACCAAGACTTAGCCAGCAGCTGTGTTTGTTGCCAGCTGGGATTAAACCACAAGAAATACTTTTGTTTAGCTCTCCTGTGCTGTGGACATACACCTTCTAGGTTTAGTGAAATTCCCAGAGGGAAGGGGAGATTTTGTCTTCCCTCAGAGCTGCTGAGTACACATCCAAGACTGCAGGCTTGGGCAGGCAGCATAAGGAGGATGAAGAAAGCAGATCAGGAGACCTTGGCAAAGGGCTTGATTGGAGTAGACTCACAAGAAGCCATGGAAGCGAGGGAAAAGGAGCTCAGATGTGATCATGTAAAAAATGTGTAGCCTGTCAAGTCAACAAAAGCTTGTGGAGTAGAAAAGATGACTGGGGGAACAAACCTGTTCTCTAGGGATAGAGGGAGTAGAGGAGATTTATTTTCGTGTCTTTTATTTTCATGAATATAGCCAGCAATTCTGTGTTCCCTGCAGAACAGTCCCTTTCAGCATTTTGATTTATGTTCTAATAAAATATACTTTTAGATACTTAAATGGCTTTTGGTATGCTCAGAGAAATTAGAAAGAGAAAGCAGAGTATGTCCAACTTCAGTCCAATGTGATATCCTAGCAACATCTTCAAACTGGAGGAAATGCTAAGGCTGACCAGGAAGGATAGGATAGGGATGAGGATAATTTCTATTTAAAGAACTGCCTTTGTGCTTGGGGATCCCATAGCTATATTAACTTCTGGGAATATATATTGGATTTGGATTGCTTCTAAATAAAGCTAACTCTGTGGTAAAAACTAGCAAGTTTTGACATTTCCTGAGATTTTATTTTAGCTTGAAATAGAAAGTTCATCAGAAACTTCTATGAAAATGGATGGCATTATTCTTCATGGTTTGGAACCTCCCCATCAAGTATTACCCAGGCCCAGTCCTATTTTGCTTATGAGTCACTTCAACGTCACTTCAGAAACACAAATTAACCAAATCTTTAAGGATTTTTGGCAGACACATTCTTCTGTAAAAGAAATCAAAAGATCATGTTTCTAGCATCATGTATGAAAATACAGCAAATCAAGGAAGAAAATTCACAATCAATATTCACACTAATGCCGCTTACCTGCACTGAATAAAAGAGGACAGTAAAGTGAAGACAGTTTAACCTTTTATATTAATAAGGCCTCTTTGCAAAAGTAGGAAGCTGTGTGGATAGGATAAGCAAGAAGATTTTTTACTAATTATCTGCCATCTGGGGAAAATTCTTGCCTTACTAAAAGTCTTCCGAATTAATAACAAGATACAGGGGATTTCATAAGCCTTCCACTAATTTTTTGTAAACCTAAAATTGTATTTAAACTTGATTCAGCAGATTTTAAACTGACTGATGTGGTTTCTTATTTGAAGTGAAGGGTACCTGATTCATTCAGAGGAGAATATGACAGAAAGGCATATCAAAAAGCACCACTTTCACTGCCTCTTTCTGTACAGCCTTGAAGCATGAAAACCCATTATTGGAGAACTTTTACATTGCAATGAGCTGCTTAGGAGATGCTGAGTTGAAAGACAAGTGAAATGCTGCTGCTTTAATACATAAATGAAAGTGTACACAGTTAAATATGCACAACACGGTCATTCATTCTTGGTCAACATTTGCAAACATTATCCAAAAACCCACCCTAGTTTTACCACGGGGCTGTTGGAGTGCTTAGTTTTGCTTAGTCATTTTCAGATGAGGTCAGCAATACTCTGCATGACTTGGAGCTCGGAGGCTCTCAGCAACGTTAAAATAGGAGAGGAAACACTTTGTTCTCCAATCCTCAGAGACACTCATTGAACTCATCCACAAACTATCATGAGACAAAAGGCTTATTTCATTTCCCCTCCTGGTAAAATTATCTACGTTTAAAACACACACCTCACATTTTCTTGGAATGCCATTAAGGAGAAAAATACTTGTCATTTAAAAACACCTCCAGTGCAATAATGCATCACAAAACACTCTTAACAGCTGAAGTATCACCACCCAAAGGATACTTAATGTTCAAAATGAAAAGGCAAAAACCTTTAAAGGAATATATGAGAAGTTAAAATGCAGTGAATTGTGTTCATTTTGCAAGTCAGAAATAATTTCCCAAGAAAATAGTCAAATAGAACCAAAAGTGGTTGAGCTGGAATGATTCATTCACCTAGATCCAAGAAGATGAGATCTCATACAATATTATTAAGGTAAAACCAACTGTAGTTTTCTTAAAGAGGTTAATAGTAATGATTTGACTAATTATTTGAAGTTGATGCTCATTAAGACCACTTCATATAGCATTGTGAATGTTCAGGGACTGGGCTTCACATTATGCTGGACTGCAGAAATAATATAATTCCAGATCTGAGCAGGGAGTAGCAAAACCCAGTCAGGTCTGGTACCATGGAGGAAGACTGACAAGGGTTTGACTAATTATGCAAATATTAAATCTTCTAATTCTTTGCATATTGCAGATGAACTTTCACATGCTGCTTTAGTGTACTTGCTTGTAAGGCTTGGGGCGAGGGAGGGATGTGGGCAGTGTTAATATTTTTGGAATAACTTGTGAAAAACTTATTTGTCAGTACCAACCAAAGTGGTTAACTTTAGCTGTCTGTCCAGATTAATGCATGTTTTCAAAGTAGTACTCTGATTTTTTCCTTACCCACAGCTTTCAGAATGCCACTAAAACCATTACTAAGGAAAGAGCAATTCATGTTCCACCAGTGACACAGAGAACTGAGAGATCAGTGGTTTACTGTCCCAAAGTTTAATGGCCACCTATTAAAAGAGGAAATGAGTGAAGTGGTAAATAGAGAGTTGTTTGGACTACAGCTATGGTTATTATTCCTATTAACCCATTAATTGTGAAGTTTCATTCACATACGTTGTGAATTCTAGGGATTCTTGATTTCAATTTCAGCAGAAGCCAAAGGACACAAAAATCCCATCCCATCACCTGCCCTTCAAACAGGATTACAACCTGTGCCTCAGATTCTTTTTTTCTCTCAGTGTCAAAAGTGCCTTACAAAAGAGGCTGCCTTTGTACCTGTAGGCAACACTAATGCACATATAAGACCACCCTGTGGCATAAGGCAAAATCCTTTCCTCCTATATAAAGCTCCACCACTGTTCTATTTGCGTGTGTAATACCTGGGAGGTGTAGACAAGGCCTTTGCCCACAGTGTTAGATTTTGTATGAATGCAGAAGTAACAGTTTTTTACTTTGTTGGCAGCAACACTTCCAGAGAAAAGCCACTGTCACGTGGCCAGATGCAAGAGTCATATTTCTATATTTTAACCCTGTGAGGAACCCACTGGAGGATTTGCCAGAACAAGCACATTCTTTGGATGCAGATCTGCTAAAGACAATGGGTAGGAGTAGGGTCCTCCTTCAGTATCCAGTCTTATCCACTAAGATGATCCTCAGTGGGTAATTTGCAGATAGTATTGCAAGGGTTGGCTGAGATAGCCACTGGCTCCATAACCCAGAGCTGTAATAAGAGATGACAGACAGTGTGCAGATGAGCACAGCCATGGCCTCACGCTGGCATGTACCAGTGCAGACATTTCCCTATGAAGTCCAGACCACAGCTCCTGGGCACCTTCTCACACATTCTCCTTTTTTCTCCTCAGGGAACAACATAGTGTTAGTGACCGTAGGGGACAGCTCAGTGCTCACCTGCCCTTTCAAAGGAAAACTAAATATGCTAACATGGAAAATAACCCCCAAGGTTGGAGGACCCTGCACCTTAGTATACAGGAATGATACGAAAATGACCCACAGAGCAAACTGCAGTGACAACATAAACTGGAAATTCAGACCTGGTCTGGCTCCTGCCCTTGAGATACAGCAAGTGGGAATAGCCCAGGAGGGAAATTACACCTGTGAAGTGGCAGCAACAGATGGGAATTTCCTCACGACGTTCCACCTGACCGTGCTGGGTAAGGAATGTGCCGAAGAGGAGCTTTTTCTTTCTTTTAAACTAAAGAGGGTAGGGTTAGATTAGATATTAGGAAGATATTCAGTATTGTGAGGGTAGTGAGACACTGGAGCAGATTGTCCAGAGAAGCTGTCCATGTCCCACTGCTAAAAGGCCAGGTTGGATGAGACTTGGAGCACCCTGGTCTAGTGGAAGGTGTCCCTGTGCATGGCAGAGTGGTTGGAACTAGGCGGTCTTTAGCGTCCCTTCCAACCTAAGCAACTCTGTGACTCTATGATTCTTGCTGGGATAAACTCATTTCATTGGGAGTATCTCTGTGTCTCCTTTCTCCTTATTTCCCAAAACTCTTCTGCCTTCTGCTTTTTCTTTTTCCATTGTCTAGTTAGAAACGACAGATGTGAAGCAACTTCCCATGTCCACACAGGGGATATGAATGGCTGTGATAAGGCTCACCTGAGTGGGAGAGAATTGTGCAAAAGGGAAAAAGAGACCTGATCTTTGTCACTTGTGGGTTGGGCCCACATTGCTGCAATGGGATGGGACCTCCAAACTTTTTCTCCTCTTTTCACTGGGTTCATTTTGGGTGGAGAAGAAGAACAGCCCAGCCCAGCTGAGCCCAGCTAACTCCCTGCATCTCCCCTTGCTGGTGCTTTGCAGTCCCCCCGAGGCTGAGCCTGTACTGTGAGGAGCAGGGCAGCCCCGTGTGCGAGGCAGCGGCGGGGAAGCCGCCGGCTCAGCTCTCGTGGGTGCCAGAGAGCAACTCCAGTGCAGAGGAAAAAGGCCACGACAACGGGACAGTGACTGTTCTCAGCAGCTTCACAGCGTGTAATACCAGCGGGACCAGCGTGGCCACCTGCATGGTGTCCCACCCAGCTGGGAACTGGAGCCAGTCCATAGTCTGCTGTCCCTCAGGTGAGCTTCCCTTTGTGTGTTTGGTGTTCAGAGCCCTGTTCAGCTTTGTCAGCTCTTGTTCCTTCTAGGAGGGAAAATCTCTAAAATACACAGAAACCTTCAGTGAAGTCCTGTAAGGACAAGAGTATCATCCCCAGCTGCCTTTGCCCAGAAACATTACCAGCTTGTTTGTGTTCTGGACACTATTTCTTAATGCTTTCTTCCCTGAAAGGAATACTTATAAGTGTGGTAGTATTCTTCTGGTAGTAGAAATGCTTTTGGAAACAGAGACAATGCAGTCATGATCTTTGTGTTCAAGTAATCACTTGGAATGAGAATATCAGCATTTTTTTTTGGATCCATATTTAAATGTCATGGGAAGAGAGAGGAAGAGAGCCAAATCTTGTGTGGCTAGCAGAAAAAAATAAATAACTTCATTTCAAGTTGTGACTGTATGACACTGTACGAACATTGGGTTCCAGTCTTTGGTTTTCTTGTTGCTTTTGAGAACTACACAAGTACTGAGAAAAGCTGAGACCTTGAGAAGAGCTCAAGTGTGGCTTAGTGAAAATATATTATGAGTGTCCACTGTGAGATATGTGGAATCTACTTTTGCCTCTGACACAAACTCCATTTGTATTTCTCAGTAAAGTTTCATTACTGACTTTCCCTTCTGCTGAAGGACATTCTATTTCTTTTACAAGCATGCTGAAAATGCATGTATGCACTAAAGCAACTTTAATCCTCTACTGAAAAAATACAGAAACTGAGAAGAAGATATAACTGGGACTGTCTTTTTGTGTTTAGAGAAAAGCAACTTTTTCCTGTATGCCTGCCTCCTTGCTTGTGCTCTGACCATTATCATCTTGTTGGCTGTCATTTACTATTTGAAGTTCCACAGTGATAGGTATGTATGGATATTATGGTGCTAAGGAAAAATTGTCTAGTTCTAGAAGAAATATTAAAGTACTGTTTGTGCCTTGAAATAATATGATTCTGTCAGTCTGTGGTGCTGTGAATAACTGGGCTAACTACATCAAATATTTCTGTACTGCAGACACTGTGCATTGCAGACATCTTCACAGAATAATGCCCCTGAGTTAAATATAAATGGGAAGAAGTTGGCCAAGGACCCTGATTGCATTGCCTGCTAGAGGGGAGCTCTTCATTGTGATAGGAACCTGTGAGAGTAAAACTGTTCTTCAGATACTGTGATAGTCTGCCAGTATCTTGGTTAGATCAGGGCGTTGGTTCTGCTGCCTAATAAGTTCTACTAAATGCCAGAGGACTAAGCAGTGCCAGCCTGCTATATGAACAGAAGGGACAGCAGATTGTACCTGTATTTATTTAAAAATTCCTTGAGTGAAACTGGGGTCCAGTCCCTTTAGGATTTCCTATGAAGAAAAAAGTAATTCTGAGAAAAAACTACAGAAATAATTTGTGCAGTGGAAGGCTGAATTAGCACATGTACTGAAAACCTCAGCTAGGTTCCTCATTCACCTGTTCCAAACTGTTTTTCTCTCAGGCCTTTTGCCTCAGAGATGAAGAATTAGTTCAATACAATTTCACTACCTGCAAAATGTAGATCCTTACAGAGGGCTTTGATTCTAATCTTCTGCTTCCTTTTTATGTATAAGGTCTCACAATCATAAGAAAAGACCTCTTAAGAAAGCTAGTGTGCTATAATTTCAGGATCAAAAGTCAAGGAGAGAGAGACATGAGAAGGTTTTACTCTCAAAGACAAGAAAAAGAAATGTTTCATAAGCTTTTGATCAAAGAAATCAAGCTGTGATGCAGCCGAACCTGCTTTAATACTTGTTTTCTTTTTCACAGACCATGCCACAAAACCAAGCCTCCTCAAATTGCTCCTATACATTCCCAACAGGTAAGAAGAATGACGGAAATTAAACCATCACCAAACCAGGATCTTCTGGTAGCCCTGGAAACATGATCAGTAAAGGGAAAACATTAGATTTTTACTCTCCGTTTTCAGCAGGTACTACCATATCTTATATATTTACTCTGAGCTCTTTAGAGGACAAAACAAAACTTATTCTCACTTGGAGCAAACACTAGAGGCATGTTCCAACAGCAAACACTTAGCTACTGTCATCCTTTAATCTTAACAGGGAGTGAGTCCCACCACATTTTCCTTGTCATATCAGATACTCTGACCATGACTGCTCTCCAAATAATAATCAGTAAGGGAGACAATAGCATGGCTTGGGGACTCTTAAGAAAACTTAGTGAACAAGAAGATTAAACAATGAGATTAACAGATACCAATAGAAAGATAATATCTCTTTTTGGTGTCCAGAATGATAGTGTGTGAGTTTTGAAGGCCACTCTATCTTGCAAGGTCAATCCACAATCAAAGAAACAGTCATACTCAAGACAGTGGAAGGAGTGCTGAGCTGCAAACTGGGAGATATTATTGGATTCTCTATGTTGTTAGAAGTTTCCTGCGTAGCTGAGCGAGTCACTTGTCAGCTCTGTCTCTGTTCTCTGCTGCCAAATCCAAATAACAGACAAGATTTGTCACAATTATATTGTACCTGTGCACCCACAGTATACACTTGGCCCAAATTCTGTCATCAACTTTAAAAGATGCTTCAGAGATAAAGATGCTTCAGATAAAGAAACTTTATCAGTTCTAGTTATTACTATTCCTGCTGTTCCTGCCTCCCCGTTGTTGCTGACAGACGCAGTTGCATTAATGTAAAATAATGGTTTAAGTACCAGTGTTCTTGCTGTCATGTCATGGAACTTTTATTAGCATGTCTGTAGACTGAAACTGCAGACTGATGAGGAAAGAATCAAGGTCAGGTCTCCAGCACATTATTTTCTCTTTCTAGAGAGCATTAGACCCTAATATTTCTTTTTTTTTCAGGCCAACAAAAGTGGAGTAGAAGGGGAGAAAAAGGAGGCAAGTGAAACAATACCTCAGCTTCACCCTCTAAATCTTCGACAGAAACAGCAATCCATGTTCCTTGGTAGAAAAAGAAATAGAGGGTGGTTTTTTTTTTTCTTTAGTTGAAGAGGAGTAAATATGAGAGCACTATCTCCTAGTTATTTTCTTCAGTCCAGATGAAAGATTTGCAGAGTCTTGCCAAACTAAACTCTTCCTTGTATTCACAGTTTTTGGTTTTGTTTTGCTAGGATGACACGATGGAAGTGGAACCTTATACTACTTATGTGCAGAAGGAAAATGCAATTTACAACTCAGTGTCTGATCTGACAGTGGGGCAGAATCTTCCACAAGACCTGTGTCCAGAAACATGAATGATTCAACAACACCAGAAAAGGAAAGAGATACTTTATAGAAGATTGGTTATGGAAAGAAACTTCTGAGAGGATTTCTTCAGATTTTGGGGAAGCATGGATCACTAAGTCTGTTCAAATACCTCTGCTTGCTGAGTCCATAGTTCTTTTATTCCCCCTGTTTAGCTTTCTTCCTTGGGAAAATGTGTTATTGCTTGGGAAGATGTGACTGACCACACACCTGGAAAAGAAGTTGTGACCAGTCTTCCCTTTGCTGTTCTTGCCTTTGAGATCCTAGTTTTGTCAGTCATTTGTAATTGTTACTTTGATGCACTTGACACTATGATGCACACATTTGGGAGACGGGAGGAGTGTTATGTCTGAAGTAAAATGAAACACTCCTCCACCAACAGCCACTTTTTTCTAATTCATATGTTAGTACATGTGACCTGAGTACTGATCATCACTGAATACCTCAAATAGCAGAAGATAATGGTAGGGGAGACCCAGTTTTGAAAATGGAAATAAGGGATAAATTTAGAAGGTCATCCACTAAGAGGAAGGCTGCACTAGCATGACTAATTCACTTGTTAGGTTCATATCCAGTATTTTGAGATGCCATTATGGGATGTTGTCCAGAAGAATCTGGACAAGGTTAAGAAGAGGGCCAATGGGACTTTCATGAGGTTTACAAGACCAAGTGCAAGGTGCTGCACCCGGGCTGGAACAACCCCCGGTATCAACACAGCCTGGGGCATGAACAGATTGAAAACAGCCTGGCTGAGAAGGACTTGGGATGGGTGGGAGACTGGACATGACCCAGCAAAATGCACTTGCATCCCAGAAAAACAATTGTATCCTGGGCTACATCCAAAGCAGCATGGCCAGCAGGGGAAGGAGGGGATTCTGCCCCTTGACTCTGCTCCGGTGAGAACCCACCTGCACTGCTCTATCCAAATCCGGTGTCCCCAGCACAAGCAGGTCATTTACCTGCTGGAGTAGATCCAGAGGCCACAAAGATGATCAGAGGGATGAAGCACCTCTCCTATGAGGAAAAGCTGAGAGAGCTGGGATTGTTCAGCCTGGAAAAGAGAAGGCTTAGGGGTGACCAAAATGTGGCCTTCCAGTACCTGAAGAGAACCTGCAAGAAAGAGAGAGATGGACTTTTACAAGAGCATGCAGTGACAGGACAAGGGGAAATGGATTCACACTGAAAGAGAGTAGGTTTAGATCAGATATTAGGAGGAAATTCTTTTCTGTGAGGGTGGTGAGACACTGGGTCAGGTTGTCCAGAAAAGCTGTGAATGCCCCATTGCTGGCAGTGTTCAAGAACAGGTTGGATGGAGCTCTGAGCAGCCTGGTCTAGTGAAAGGTGACCCTGCTAGTGCCAGAGGGGGTGGACCTTGATGATCTTTAAGGTCCCTTCCAACCCAAACCACTTTATGATTTTGTGATTTCCACTGAATATGTTCATTCTGTGTTTCAGATCACTGGTATGATTATTTTTCCGTAAGGTTCTATGAAGATACAGCAGTCCTCTCTTTCTCAAGAGTATAAGCATTAAGATACTGTAAAATAATTATGTTACTCAAAACACATAGGTTACTTTTTGCAGAAACAAACATGAAATATTTCACAAAACAAAACAAGTACAAATATCCCTTCTATAAATGTGCAATAATATACAAAAATATAAAATGCTTGCTAATTATAGTCATATTTATTTTAACTACCACAACTGAAGTTTTCTTCATTTGTATGTCCAGATATTTTACTGATATTCTTTTCAATGTACTTGCAAGTTCACTTTTTTGTATGTAAATTAGTTTATATATCTTATTGTGTCTCATTTTGAGGTGACTTATTCTCACCTTCACAAAATATCCTTTGGGAATAAATGATATAAATTGTCCTCTAAATAATAGCAGTTCTCAAACTTCTTGGATTGATGCCTTTCTAGCTAAAGTATGAACTGGCTTTACAATAAAAGTAAGGAAATATGTTTATAAACCTCTGTTGACTACCTCTTATTTCAGTATTTTAAAAGACTGACTGACAAGCATGGTCTGATTGTAGTGTCAGACGAACTAGATTTTTCCTTTGGATTGAGAAATGTCTTTTAACACACATTGCTAGAGCTTTCTTTTGAGCTAAGCTCCCAAGGGCTATGACATAGTGCTTGGAAAACAGACTTCTAAACTGATTGCAGTTCCTAAATGTATGACTCATGTAAACTGATACAGCTGGTTATTTACTCTCACTCTAGCAGCTATGAAATAGCCACTCTTGTCCAGGTGCTCTCTGCATGCAAGTATTGCTTTTCTCCATTTCTGCATGTCATTTTAGAGTGGAAGGGATCAAAGCTGAATATCAAGCAGCTACAAGCAACTTTTAAAGGAGCTTCAGTTTCCAGCCACTGACCAAGGAAGAGAGCCAGTCAACACAGGCATAAACCTCTGAAGCTCCTCACTTGAAATAGGTGTTATACTGACCAGTGATCTTTTTTCCCACTCAAAAATAGAGTGCCATCACTTCTTAAGACTTTTTCTGTGCACTGGAAAGTGGTTTATGTTGTTCAGTGTTCATAAATGGGGTTCATCAGCTCTTGAAGGTAGACTGTTGCCAGTTTATAAGCAATGTATTATATTTACAGAAGTCTATCACCTGCTAACCTGCTGTCTAGCTGTAGGGTTTTATGATCCTTCACAGACCTATCACACTGGACTAAATCACGTAAGTTCCAGACCTGGCCATTGCTAAGTTGCTAATTGGTTGATTATTTTCTTTGTCCTTTACTTTACATCCTTACTGAATGTGTGCCACAGTCAGACCTACTATGGGCAGAAAAACAGGATTTTCGTTTGTGATGGTGATAAATAGTATTAAGAGTCTTATGTATGCACACATGTACAGGTACACTCTTGGTCCCCAGCAGCACAGAAGTCTAAAGCAGAGAGTCCCTTTGTGCACTCCTCTTTCTCCCCCAGGTTGCTTGCTGCTCCTCTCTGCACTGTGCTGCTGTTGTGGTGCAGACATCCTCCACACAAAAGTGCTGTGTTGGCTGTTTCTTAGCAGTCAGGCCAGCCTGCCCTCTAAACTCCCCAGTGTGTTGCAAAGCCACAGGAAGAAAGTCAGCAGCTTTTCCGCTCATCCCGTACAGAAAGGCTTTGGCTTTAACCACATTTACCAATGCTATATTCCGTGCTGCAACATTTAATTTTGGTAAATTTGCATCTCGCACTTTTACTGCTATATTTTATCTTCACACATGTTTCAGTCTCCTGACAGTTTATAACTGCCATTCCTGCTCTAAACAAGCAGTTAATAATCACAGTTATCTTATGACTGTAGAGAGTCCTGAGCATCCAGCTCACACGCACAGCACGTCAGCAGATCCTCTGCTGCTGTGCATCACTGAGTAGCTGCTCACCTATTCTTTAGGATGGCAATGGAGTACTAAAAAATGGATGCACCACAAATCCTGAGGCTGAACATAGCTTCTGTACATGCATCAATTCCTGGGCCTTCCTAACTGGAAATTGTTTCGTGGGAAGAAGGTCAAGCCCTTCATCACCATGATGACAACATGTAAGATTTGGTTACATTTTAAGTATCAGCAGAAAGGTCATTATATCATCACTTCCCTGCTTCAAAAAGTTTTCCTAATAACAGTGTCCAGTAAAAGTGGTGTTTCAGACCTTACCCCATCTCTGCATCCCAATAACTCTCAGGAATAATAACTACATTCTCCTGCCAATATCACCTACTCAGATTTGATGGTTTACTGCTTACAGCCTAGTTTGTAACCCTGCTGTCCATCATTACCCTCTGGTTCAGTGTGTGACTGCTGAAGTACCGCTCAGCTTACTTTCAGTTACGTATTAAAATGACCTCAGGATCTTCTGTATTTATCCTATTGGCTACAGAAATTTAAGTTTTCCTCTTAGAGCTGGATGACTTTCACACGAGCTTTCTCCTTCTAGATGTAGCAGAGATTTTTTTCATACAAATCTAAAGAATAAGTGTACTTATACAAATCTGGAGAATGAGTGTATTGGCAAGGGAATGCTAAATATTTTTTTTTAACCCCAATTTATTAAAATAAAATTTAAAAAATCTAAAATCTCTAGCAGAATAAAAACTGATTCTTATTTAATTGGTAGGAAAGAAAACTGTACAGTGCATTTATTCATCAGTAGAAAGATAAAAAATACATTTGCATGGAAGCTATGCAGTCAGATCGAGACCTATTCACAGAAAAGGCTAAGCAAAGAATTTTTACTACTAAATATGTTTCATATTGAATATGCAAGAAAGGCTTCCACAGCCTAACCTGTTCTCCTTTGCATTCACCACTGAGAAATCTTTTCTCTCTGATGGACTAAAGCTGACAGCTATTTTTGACCATGCATTAAGTTTAAAAATAATTCACCTCATGCTTTTTGTCATTTACCTCAGATAGCACTGTCCTCAGTAAGGAAACTGTATAAACATCCAGAAAGGTACCTCATCATTTTTATTCAATACCTTTGCTAAACCTCTTCAATGACATTTTCTCAATAGCAATTACATTCTTAAGGGTGTGGACATACTGGAATTACTGCTAATTACATACAGAAGGTCTTGTAATTTCCTTGTGGTCCCCATTATCTGCCTCTTGTCAGTTCTGAGTTTGCAAAGCATCTTGAATAAAGGGATCCCAAGTCAAAACTAGGATCCACCACCTTGTGAAAATACAAATTATAAACAGAATCTGGAAACCAAACTGGACAGGAAGCTTGTTTGCTAAGTATTATGATTTATACTAGCCAATTCACTCCAGGAGATACTGCTTGCATAAAAGCTTCCTCACTCATCAGTACACATGAATTTCTCCATTAAAGAATCTGAGAATCACACCTGCTTCTGTATAACAGGTACTAGATTTAAGTGCTAATGCTACGTAGTAATATTCCAGCCTGAGTCAGCAAACTCATAACACTGCATTTTGCTCTGCCAGTTTTCCTTTTTTGTAAGAGCGTACTCTTGTTACACCATGTGCCAGTCCTGCTGTTCTTCACCTTTATTCACTGAAATCCAGTTGTTATTATGTAGGTGTTAGCATTACCTTGACCAATCAGCAGCTGCAAAACACTGGTACACAAAGAAGCTCAAGGTGAGGAGATGCACACAGTCAGCTCTTCTGATAGCATCAACGTGCTTGTTGCAGAGTAGTTGAGACTGACTTGTAAAATGACTGTAGCAGGATACCTATTGAGAGGTTATTTTGATGGCCTATTTTATCTTCAGCTATCTTGATCTTCAGCCTCCCACAGCTGTTCAGTAATGCAGAAGGTGATATGTCACTGTGGTAAATTGTGGGAGAGAGAAGAAAAAAGGACTTCACAGCCTTGCTGCACAAAGTTATAAATGTGTTTATTCTTTGTGAAAGATTCTAAGGTTTTTCCCTTTACCTCAAAGCCTTTCAGACACATATTTTTTTTTCTAGCTTAGTATTTTCAGGTATATTTCAGTATATTTCATCCTGGGAATAAGAAATATTCTGGCTATATCCAAATGAAAACCGTAATTCCGGAACAGATTATGACCACTAGATGACAGTTTTACCTCACCCTATGAAACACACTGCCACAGAGAAGCATTAGTTCTTTGCCTACTTTCTTATTAGATTTGGGATAGTGACTAATTTTCCTACATTTTCTACATTTTCCTACATAGAGCTTCATTTGTGGTAGAATGTTCTCACAAAAAGAAAAAAAAAAAGTCATTTTCTTGTGCATAACAACATCAAGAAATAAGGCAATTCAAAGGAAAAACAACAAAAATAACATACTGTACACCAAGAAACTAATTCAGAAATCATAGGAGATTTCTCCATTATGTACACAACACTCAAATGCTCAGTGGTAAGTAGGTTCTGAGGGTATAGAGAAGAGAATAGGGAAAAATCAGTGGGATCTCTAGGGCTGGCATTGTAAAAGGTAAATGAGGGAGTGATTAATGACAATTCAAAGGACTGCAGATAGGAACAGGTGTTCCTTTTTAACCACTTCAACTTCACAGGGGAAAGGCTCATTCTCCTCTTCTTTATTTTAAATATCAAAGTCTCTCTACTGCCAGGGGTCCACAGAGCAGCTGATTCCTCCCCACAGGTCCCCATACCTCCTTGACTACTGCTCCAAGGCAAGAAGTAGGTGTGTGTGAGGTCCCAGCAGGGAGCCAGCAAAGGGCAGGGATGTCGGGGCTAGTTGCTGGTAGGTTCAAATCCACAGACTTGCAGTAGAAGCCTTAGGAGACATCCCATGCCTTCAGTAAAATTCATTCCTCAGTTCCACAGATCCCTGACCTCAGTATGAGTAACAGCAGAGCAGACCATCTGGTCCAGTGGTTACTCTGCTCAGAAAATTGGTCCTTATACTCTAGACAAAATAAACTTCTGAACTCAGCTCTGTCCAAATTTCCTACTCCTCTCCCGTGTACGTCCCTCACCTGTAAACCAGAGAGTTACAGAGTTCTTGACAAGGGGGGATCCTTTAGGCCAACCATTGACATCACATGAGACTTGTTATCAAGCTTAATCTCCATCTTTCAGTTCGGGCAGAGGAAAAGGAAATGGATGAGACATCACTGCATACCAGCCCAATGGGTAATTGTGATCAAAACCCAGTGGAAAACACAATGGAAAGTGGTCACTTTCTGATTCCATGAAGGGCTAAGCTGGGAAGAACCATGTAAACAAAGAGAGCTGCTGCTGGCCCTGCCTATTAAATGTATGACCTACGTATTACCTACCTTCTATAAGGGACCTTTCTTTCTTAAGGCAATTCTATGAAAGTGGCCAAGAATTTGTGATCACGGGGAAACATACGCACCCGTCAGGAGCATTTATTTCACAGCCCTTTGACTCTTGCCCTGCCCCTTTACAGCTCTCTCACAGTGAGAAGCAGGGACTAAATACTATTAAAAATTTGCATCCCATCACAGTCACACACCTTAATTTCCTTCACATTTCCTGTGAGTGACCAGTTCATATCCTCAGTTCAACCCTCCCCTCTCTGCAAACACAGAATTCTCAGTACTGAAATGCTGATGAAAATGCTGAATGCTGCCAACATGAGGCTCCTGTATCGTCACATCACAGACACACCGCGGATGTCTGATGACACGCACACTGGGCTATATAATGTGAAAAGCTGTTTTTCCAAACAGAAAGCAAACAGATGTCTGGGCATGGACTTGTGTGATCCATCATGTTCCTTGGCATGCTGTTTCAGGAAAGGGAAGTGGGTGGGTGTGAGGTCCCAGCAAAGAACAGGGACATCTGGGCTAGCTAGTCCTGCTAAAAGGTGGGACCAGCACAGACCTGCAGAAGTAACTTAGGGGAGGCTTATAGATGAATGACTGTAGTACCATGCTTTTTAGAAGTATTTACCACTGGCTGGGTGCACTCCAGCTGCCTCTTTCCAGCTCCAGGACCTCCATTTGAGGAAAGCAACTCAGCACATTTCAAATCTGCTATCAAGATGAAACCTGACTTAGGGAATATCCAAACCAAGAAGCTGTTGTAAATGTAGGAACCTCCACTGCCCCAGCAGAGCAGCATGGGACATGATAAAAAAGTGATTTTTAAAAAAAACATAATTTCCTTTACCTTGTTAA
>WEKY01059117.1:230945-270601 GCA_013390045.1 Picathartes gymnocephalus
TTGTTAATCCAATAAGGCTCATGTAAGTAGACAGTCATGGCTCTCTGGTTTAGTATCAGTATTTTAAGAGCAGTCCAGAATATTGTAGCAGATGAATAATATTGCCTTGCCTATCAATAAATACTTTATAGCCAAAGATTTTGCAGCACTTCACCATTATTTCTAAATTTAACTTTATTAATCTGCTTTGAATTATTATCAGTATTTAAAAATCAAAATATCATCAATATTTTCAATAGACAAGAATATAAAGGTAAAGAAAGATTCAGTGACTTGCACGCAATCACCAAGAACCACATTTTGCCTCCTCAAAAATCAGGACAGACATACTGAAAGAATAAGTAAATAAAAATAATAACTAGCATATTCTAATCTTCCTTAAAAATTTTAAAAATAATAAAAAAGCTTGTAATACTTTAATGATCAAAAGCCAATTTCTTCATATTGGGTAAAAACTAAGTATTACTTTTATCATCAAAGAGCAGCCACCTCTGAGCCTGAACACAGAAAGATGAGAAAAGTGCAAATTTATTTAAGAGTCACAGAAATAGAAAATGAAAATTATATCATCAAAATGAAACTGGCAAATCAGGTTTAGATGGGCAAGCTGTCCTTCAGTCCCTGACATTTACACCATGTCATAGAAGTGTGTATAATATCCTTACAGAGAATAACATTGAGGCTTTAAGAGAGAGAGTTTTAATGTCTTTTGGTATTTAAGATGTCACTTAGCAGCAAATAAATCACTGCCTTTTGTCTATTTGTTAGGCAATGCTTTCCACAGGACACTGGATTGGTTTGCTTGTTTGTTTTCTCATGGTCTCCTCACTTCGCACTGACCAGTGCCCAGCAGTGGTTTAGCTGCATGAGCTGAGGAGCTCCCGCCTTGGAGTGCAAAGGTTACACAAGACTCAGCTGCTAACACTCCCAAGGCTCAAAATCTACAAACACTGCCACGTGTATGTGGGGGTGGGAGTGTGGATTTCAAAAGAACTAAGAAAAAACCCTGCAAAACCAATGTACAGGATTGAGACTTTGGTTGTTCATCGTCTGCTTTCACTTACTGTTTCAAGCTCTATTGCACCAGCTGAAAGTAAACAATTATTTTTTCCTTTTTCTGTCTGTAACCATACAACACAGAAGATCACTTAGATGGCAACATGACAGCGAAAGAGAGATTTAGGGAACTAAAATACAGTAGGAAAACCCTGAAGAATTTTAGGTAATATTCCAGGTAGATTTATGCTCTCCTTGGTTTGCTCCTCAGGTACCATCAGAAGAAGGAAAAGTAGTCCTAGAAATGAAAAAGTTGCTTCTGGGGAGATAAAGAGGAGAGAAGGTTCGTAAAAATTTCCATGGCAACTTCTCAGTTTATAACCAGATTCCATGCAGCTTATTCATCCCATAAAGGGGGCAAATATCAAGTCACATACAGTCCAACATATGATCACTTAAATACTTTTAATGAAGGAGGATTGTATTTCCCATGCCCTGGCTAAAGATTAAAAGAAAACTATTAGGGCTGGAAGTGGACACCAAGACTTTTTGATGCCAGCTCTTTTTTCAAACCTTCATCCAAAACATACTTAATTTGGCAGCCTACGTAGAGGGCTGTGAAATCATAAAGAGGCACTGTCCAGTTCTTACCTCTGTAGGACAGTGGACCAGATCTAATCCTTGCAAATTGCAGCTGTTTTGATCAAAACTTTTTTGCCAACCAGACATTCTTTTCTTTTTTTCCCCCTGCTTTTCTGTTTTTGTGTAGTCTGGACCTGGAGGGGCTCAGATGACAGATTTTTTCCAAGAATTTTTGAGACTCTTCTCTTACCTGTTTTTTAGCCACATAAAGAAAAAATAAGAGATGGGGATTGCTGGGAAGGAGGAGGTGGAAATATCTTGTGCTGAAAAAAGACTGAATGAATGGCACAAGGGATGATGAGGCCTTGCCTTTATGCTTCTGGTTCAAATCTGATGTGACTGATGATTCCTAACTGCTTTGTTTATTACTGTAATGTCTAGGGACTAATCAAGATGGACAAAGATTTAGTAATTACCATACAAACCAGGAGCTGTAGACAGTCCTTGACCTAAGGAACTTATAAGTTAAACAGACACACCACCATGACAGAACAGGATGTTATCAGTGACGGTGGAAAGCATGTGCAATTGTGGCAGCATGTTTCATACTTTAATGCCCAGTCACACCTTCCTGGATCAAAGAGAGGATTTTCCAAAAGGATGTGAGATACTCAAACGCAGAGAGGAAGCTCACCTTAATTTACTGACTCTGTGAGCTAGTGAAAAGATAAACTCTTCACTGACAATTTCCATTTCCCATGCAACCTCCTGTAGAAACAAATGCTGGATCTTGTGCCATTGAAGTCAATAGTGCATTTTCCATTTAAAAGCTCAAAGCAAAAATAACAAACTACATTGTTATGATGACTTTTATTGGGCAGTCAAGGCAGTTAAGTCAAAGGCATGTAAGCCTCACTCTATCCCTATTGAGGAGTGGGGAAAGTAGGCAGCAAATATAATTTAAAGTATGAAAGATGGGACAGAAATTATCTACAGATACACAATAATTTGGAATTAGATTGGCAGGATACAATTCAGGGTCTGTTCCATCATCTTGAGCAAGACTGATCAATACACTGCATATGGTCAGAAGCCTAATAATTGCAGGTACACTGAGACAGAGCAGAATTCATATGTAAATTTAAACAGAATACTTCCTGCACTAATAATCCCCTGATCTTTGAGTGCACGAAATTCTCCCTTTAAAATTGTATTGCAGTACTGGCAGTGATTCTGCATAGGG
Source organism: Picathartes gymnocephalus (assembly GCA_013390045.1). NCBI lineage: Eukaryota > Metazoa > Chordata > Aves > Passeriformes > Picathartidae > Picathartes > Picathartes gymnocephalus. The sequence continues at coordinate 233,767 of WEKY01059117.1, forward strand.
AAGGCTGTGCAGAAGTTACACATATGAGGACAACAAATGAATTTCAGTTCCAGGGAGATTTGCAACATTTTTTCTGGCATCATATTCAAATGTTAATGCCCTATGAAGTCAAATTTTAGTCACTATGGTCTGCTAGGTGTTAAAAGATGATGCTGTAATGCTTGTATGAATTGTATTCCCCTTTGATCTGCAACAATTAAAAAAAAACCCCATGTCAGTAATGTGAGAATTTGATCTCACAGGAGAATTGAAGGCCAGATAAGCTAAAACCTAAAACAAGTAAATAATGTTCTTTGGGGAATAATATCTGGCAGTTTACTAAGGAAATTCAAAAGTATAAATATTTACAATAGGAGGTACACAGATTTCTCATATTATAGCTGAGTCCAATTTGGAATACATGCTGTTTTGCTTAAGTTTATTCCATTTGCTTTTGAAATCTGATCCATACTCTACATATAAACTTTATTATTTGCTCATCTTTTTTGTCCCAATGCCTGCTCTATTATTTTTCTAGTTTGTCTTTTATTGGAAATTTTGTGTGCTTTTAAGTTTAACCAAAATATTGCTTTGATAAAAAGCTCTGAATAAAAAAGCAGAGTCCTAAATTGATATTTACAAAACAGATTTGTGCTCTATATATATCTATAAATACCTACAGTATATGTATGTAACTGTACTACTATTTAATGCTGTTTATGCATTACTGGTAAATTTAGAGATCCTAGTACAAACCAGGGATAGTTTGCCATCTGAAGAGTCAAAATAGGTACAGTATGGAAGAAAATAACTTCAAGTGTTCATTACAGATGTATACTTTCAATCTATTTTACCTCATACCTTTCATATGTCTCTAAAAGAACTTGCAAATTAAACAAGAGTGAGTTTAAAAAAAAAAAACAAACCAAACAGCATGTAATAGGCAGGGCCCAAAGAACAAAGCCATTATCAGCACAGAGTGACACACCTGCATTAGGAGCACCCAATAGCCCTGCCACCCATCCAAGGAGGATCATAGTTAAAACAAACCATGAGGCTCTAGCTACGGCTGGGCAGACCTCAGCCTATGCAGAGATTTTAAACAGCTTTTAAGTGTGCAGATGCTGTCTAGACCTTCTCTGAATAAGCCTCAGAAGGGTCTGCTCAGAAGTAGACACTCAGAAGTGTCACTCTGAAGTGCCTACTCAGTGCCTTCAGCCACAGGTGTAGGTACATTCCAGGGTCACAGTTGTGTCAGTCTGATATACTTGATACAGCTGCCCAAGAGATGTATGGACAGCTCTGCCCTGAAAGCTCAGCCCCAGAGATTTGAATCAGGGGTATATCTGAAGGCCAAACATCATTTAAGTAGTTACAGTTAAACTAGGCATTAAGCAACCAGAAATGTATCCTTGGCCTGGCCCTGTTTTACTTGAAGTAATATACCTGTTTTATTGGACAGATCCCTAGATTGTTGCCAAAGGATTGAAATAAGGTCTTGTTATCCGCTGCAGCCTCAGAGATCCAGGAACACAAGGAAAACTTGTGGTTGTCTTACAGATAGCGGATGCCTTTGCTTTCAAGAATCACCATTCAGGCCAGGCAGATTCTGCTCCTCAGGGACTATCTAAAATAATGGATTGCAGAGGCAAGCACAACCAGGCAACAGAATCCCAAGGATTTAGTCTTGCATGGCTACATAATGATCAGTAGTCAAGTAGCTCCAAGGTATGAATTTTAGATTTAGAGCAAAGATCTGACAGCCCTTATCCAGCTTTGCTGGGAAGGGGAATGTGTATGATAATACCACTTTGTGGTGCACTACCTATGAGCAAAGCAGCTCCCCCCGAGCAGGTTTTCATGTGTGACAGCAGCCAGTGTAACAGTCCTACTCAGAAATTTCATTCTTAGCCACTGTCTCTAGTGTGCCTCATCCAGCTGGCTGAACAGTCTCTGGTTTGAGAGCATTCACAGCAGTTCAGAGTGTGTGGACATTGCACATTGCTCCCATGGTGTTTCTGACCTTTTGGTTTGTTCCTGCAGAAGTAATTCATGGGCTGTTTACAGCAGCAGTGGTTAAAGAATGACCTCAGCAGCAAGGTTAGGAATGACCCCTCTCCTATGGCAAGAGAAAGCTGCTGTATAGTCATACAACTGACTAACTAGAGCTAATTAAAGCCGACAGAAACCTGCGTGTGACAGGAAACTGGAAACGAATTGAGAGTCAGGAATATGCAGCACATGAAACTATGCCCATGAATGATGAAAACCATGAAATGATGAAACCACGAACAAGAGTTTTGAGAGGAACAGAGATGTCTATATGTTAAAATGCCCCTTGGAAGCCAAATCAGAACATGGCTCCAAATTCCCTATCTGGGCTGAGCCAATTCCAATACAGACCTTTTTTATTCCAGGTCACGCCTTTGGTGTTTTCAATACACAGAGTATAAAAAGGGTAACAAACGAGTTGTCTCTGTTCACTAGGAATCTCCAGCTGTTGGATAGTTTTTTCTTTGCCAGTTTTATCCAATGCCAAGAGTTGGCCAAAGACTAGAGGAACCCAAGAATAGGGAAGCTGTAAAGGATGGTTTCAAAATACCCATAGCTGTGTGTACAAGACAGACCCCTTCAGACTTCTGCCAGGTACAGTCCAGGCAATCTGGAGACCTTGGGCCAAGCTGTACAATGCAGGCCTGTGGTGGTTTAAGACCTGAGGCACATGAACACTGTGAGGTTCAAGGGGTTGCAGGGAGAAAAAAAGCACACAGAGCACAAAGCAGTGTCTCTCTGTAGCTGTGAGTTCTAGACCCACGAGTTACTGCCTTGTCTCAAACTATAACCTGGAGGCATAATCAGCTCTGATCTGTTTGTTTTCATCTCCTCCTGGGAGCCATTATACGATATTAACAAAATAAATCAATTTTAAATAACTGATTGTGTAAGCTTACAACGGAAGGGTTGTTTCTGGCATACCTCAGGGACTTTGCACAGTCCACCACCACCATGAATGAATGAATGAATGGGCCTTAGCTGTACTGCAAGAGTGTAATTTGTTTTAATAATGTCTGAATATACACTGAGGTAATATTTGTGCAATCCCTAATAGAGTTCTGGGGTAGAAACTCACATATTAAGAGAACAGTGTTTATTTACATTTAAAGAGCAGTTACAGACAGAAAAGAGGCTTTAAAAATGACACCAGGAGGATTGCATTTGCTCTCTCCCTGTGGTTTCACCAGGAGGATCATATTTACTCTCTCCCTGTGGTTTCAGTTCAGGCTTGCCTGCTGCACAAGTCAGAGGTGTTTTCTTTTAAATGACAGTTACAGAAACTCCATGGGATTTGAAAGACATCTGCTTTTTATCCCCATATTCACAGTGGAGAGTCTGCAACTGTATTTAAAAGCTGGCAGCAAGGAGAGACTCCAAATGCCCAGAATCTTTTAGCCCTTTCCAAGAGTCAGTCTTTTTCCTCTTCAAAAAGGAACATTTCAGTTGGTGGTAAGTGAAATCCATATATAGACTTGAAGCACCACAGGAAAAGAACTGTTCTCAAGTTGAGAGTGGGGTTTTTTACTGTTTCCTAAAGTTAATACCTTCTCTCATTAAAAAATGGCAGGATGCTTGAGAAAGGAAAATCATACCAAGGTCTTCAAGAAAGCCTTCTTGGGGAAGATTGGATAGAGACAGATAGGTACCTTAAATAAAGTTAAGAACAAATACTGCATGTCTGCCACTTTTTATTCTCCATGAGTATCCCAGTCAGTATCTCTTGCTCAGTCCAATACAAAACTATTTCGAAGGCATTTCCTATGCTACTTGTTTCTGCAAAGATTCTACATTTTCTTTTTAATTTATGGTAGGTCCTTGGAATGTTTAGTTCTTGCTCCAAGAACAACTGTTTTTCAAAAAAACAGATGAAATATCATTCACAACATGCAAAAAAAAAAATTGCCACAAGCCAAGATTTGAAGTCACAAATTCTCTGTTAATAGCCAGCTATTCACAGTCATTTGATAAAGGCTAACCTGTATTTAATTCTGGCAGAACATCTTGTTTGACCACACAAATCAAAAAATCAAAATCAAATTTAAAAAAAAAATTAGTTGCTGAGTTTTATGCAGTACATTTATGGTTTTTGGAAGGAACACTGATAACTGCTTTCTGCTCTCTGGGCTACCTGCTTGCTAGACTACTTGTTTCTCAGTGTAAGGATTCACTGCAATTCTTTTTGGAGCAGTTTGTTGCATCATGAAGGTGGGTCTGTGGCTCCTGGATTGCTGCTTCAGCAGTGGTGGAGCTCGTGAGCGTGCTGCAAAAGCATGATGCTGAAGATAAGGTTGAGATGGAATTTCCAGGCTCAGCATGGCAATCAGTTATAGCTGTCTCTCTCTTTCCAAACAGCAATATCCCTTCTGGGCAGCAGTTACTCATGTTTGGCTGTGACTCAGAAACAAATATTTCCAAGCTTTGGAAAGTTTGAATGTAATCATTTGGCTACCTTGCAGTTATCTCAAGTGAACAAAAATGTTTTTCATCTGTTAGGAACTACATTCAGCTCAAGGCCGCTGAAGAATCATTCTAACACTCCACAAACATGTGTGCTTCTCCCTTCAGCATATTGTTTTGTCAGATTCAGCATGTAGACTCCATAGAAACTGCTTAACAAAGTGAATAAAACTCAAATGCCTGATACTGCTGTGGAACTCAATTTCTTTGAGGATGACAGCCCTGTATTCCATCTGTTCCTGACACATTCTGGTAAAGCCACCAATGACTAATAAAGGTTCTTCCTGAGGAAGCAATGCAAGCAACATGAGTAAAACCCTTTGCAGGTTGTCATTTAGAGGCAGAGGCAAATTGTACAACTTATACCTGTAACAGAAACTTCATGACAATCTCTGTGACAATCCCTATGATACAGTAGTTTCATTAATCCACACTGACAGGAGAACAAAGGCCAAAAGAGGAGTTTTGGAAAAAATATTCACTACATAAAACCACAGAAGAATATAAACCAAGTTTGCTCCTTCTAAAAGAAACCTTGGCAATCATTCCTAGGTTACTATAATACATTAAATTTACAGTAAGCATTTTTTACTTCATAAAATTAACAATGCAATAATAGGAAATCTTATCACAAAACTGTGAGCCTGATTTAAAACAAAGATATTTATCTTTACATCTCAATTTAGGAGTATTTTACTATGATTATAGTTGATCAGAAGCATCAAGCACATTTCTGAATTGGAATTAGATCTCAGTATATATTTCCTCTTGTTTAGGAGAGATCATTGGAGGAGTTATGTTATAAAATTGGACATAAATGGCTTTTGAATAGTTTCAACTGTTTTTCATTTCCTTACATCTGTGCATGGACAAAACTGCAGTATTTTCCTTAAGTAGATTAGCATACAAAGTCCTGGTTTTAAATTAGGATGGAAAAGACCTGATTCCTACATCACTGCTGAAACCTGTCGCTAGATTTCCTTCTGTGGAGGCAGTGAAACAGAACCATTTTCATGAGATGCAGCATCATCAAAACTGCTAGAGAGCTCCTGAAATACCCCAGTTATTTTCTGCCAAAGAGCCAGCTCAATGCCCATGACAACAACCCCACCCTGGTATCACTTACCCATTATGCTTTATACTAAATATCTTTTAAATAGCTCTCATTAGAGGTTCTCTAAGGACACGTGGGTCACTGTATCTTAAGGCAGCTGTCTGGTGATGTGCAGAGACAGTGCCTGAAAACCAGTTTAGGAGTACAACTATAGATCAGATATATTTCTTCTAATGAAGAGCATGGAAGCAGTGAGCAGTGCCACTCCAGAGGGGATAATACTAATTTGATGGAGATTTTTAGTATGCTAGCCAAAATTATATGTACAAGGTCTTATTAATATAGCAAGTCTGAGTTTGAGAACCGTATGAGAGTTAAAAAATTCCTCTCTTTATTGTAGCTGCTTTAACACAACATTATGTTTGTCAGGTATTCTTTGACAGCAGTTATTTCAGTCTAAGCTCAGCTTAAGGATGTGTGTCATCTTCTAAGAGAAAAGTTGGGAAGAGTAAATATACAGCTTTCACCTGTTTTTCAGAAAACTCAAGCAGTGTTTATTGGTGTGACATTAGTAAAACAACATTCAGAATCTGAGCCAAACAGCACTAAAGTAAATTGGAGGCTTTTTGGCTGACTTCAAGGGGCAAATGAGATACCATGTACTGAGGATATTTTGTTAGTATTACAGGCATAAGACATAAAGACCTGCCTATGATCTGCATAAGCACTTTCAAGAGGCTCTTCCAAGAAGATCAGTGAATTCTAGGATAATAGAAAGAGCAACTGGAAACCAGCAAAAGGGTTTGCTAAAAAACCCTTTAGCAGTTATTTTTATATGTGAAGAAAAAATGCTGTTTCATCCACTGATGAGAGAAAGCAGAGCTACATCAGGCTAAACTCTAAACTATTGATTTGAGAGAGAATCTGCTCTTCCTCCCTTCCAAAACTACATATAAATCTAGGCTGCTTCACTGGAAGAACAGAGTGATAGAACTCTTGGTTCACTGCAACTAGTTAGAAATGCCTTTTTGTTTCTTTTTAAAGGCAATTTAATGCATTTTCTACTTTTTGTCCTAAATTACAAGCCCTGGAATGGATTTTTGGGTTTTGATTTTCATTTGTTTGTTTGCTTTTCACTAAAACAAGCTTTGTGGTTTATTTGTTGTTGGCTTTCACAGTCTGCTCTGGCCTAGAGAGATTCCTCATGGAGATTCTCCAGATTATTTTTCACAGACCATGCATTGTTTTAAACAATTCCCAGGACAAAAGACTTTGGTCTAATGCCATTTGTGAAATGGCAGTGGGCTGACTTTTCCCTACCCTTTCTTCCTCCCTGTTGCCTTATATTGAACCTCATTTCCCTTAGCAGTAAGCAGGAAATGAGTCACCGTCAGCATTTGAACCCTCAGGTAATAATCAGGTGCAAGCAATATCCAGCAATTATATTGGTACAGGTCAGCCTGAACTACAGAATTCACACGTGGATCCAAAATTTCACCATTGCTTACGTTCACATGAAATGGAGATTTGCTTTAAGCTCAGCTCTATTCACACATTGCAAAACTACACTGCATTTCATGACAATATTTTATGCAACTGGGGGCTTGTTTGTGTGTTAGACAATGAAATATAAGGAGTTTGTTGGCTCCAAAGACCAGCAGCCATGTGCACCAAAGCCAGGGCAGTCTCAGAAACAAATGTTATACTTGGTACTATGCAGAGAATAATCCCCTTCCATTTGGTCTCCTTCCTAAACAAGTTTAAAGACAATACTGACAAGATACATCTACAGAAACACTATGAGACTTAAGTAAATGAGGATGAAAATATACAAATGTAAAACTCAGTGACAACAAGCCCTACAAATCACATAAACAATGAGAAGTATTGCTTCATATTAAAAAAGAAAAAAATGTCTGCTTAAAGAAATCATGAAGATTTCTGGTTTGCTAGCAATTAGAAATTTATGGTAATAGTTAGAAAACTAGGCATGTTCTTAAGACAGTACTTTAATGTATAGAACATTTGTTCCACTAGGGCTGTGATTCTGTCTAGGAACTCTGTTTCTGGAAGAAATAATAATAATAATAATAATTCAAAGCACACGCCATTAGCCAAACTGGAGGCATCCATGTGTAATACTACAGTATAGTCAGAAAACCACAGAACCAAATTATTAATGCTGGATTGCTGGAGATGAAAGGACAAAGAACACAGGATGAGCAGAGTCTGTGTTAGGAAACACTACTCTGAATATCCAAACTTTGAGAGAGGAAATGAAATTTCCCTTAAAACGTGGTTATTTGCAGAAAAGGAACAAGGTAAACTGACATGGGTTTGCCCTTGTGAAGAGTCCAAGGTTCTGCATAGCTCTCTCCTGCTCTTTTTGCAAGAACAGTTTTCACTCAGGTGAGCCGGGATTGTGGAGTGCTCTGTTTGCTGGTAACCCCCCCGCCACACGTCCAGTCTCAGCCATGATGAGGTGGGGTACAGTCTGCAACAGCCACAGCTCAGGTAGCTATTGTCTCACTTCCAGCAGAGTATTTCCTGGTGGTAATGTATGGCAAGGAATAGAAAAAGTCCAGCTGAGTTTTCAGTGGGATCAGCACTTGCCTCATTAATTTGCTTATCTGGATTTGAAAAAGAGTGAAATTAATGGAGCTCTTAAAATCTGCCTTAAAGCTCAACTAACTCCTTTGGGCAAAGTCAATAAACACAAAGTCATTAAAGAACGATTTATCAAAGTCTGATAACTAACAGTATGAGCTGATAGTAACCTCAAAGCACAGCTACCTTAATCACCCAAAGCATAGGCAAATGAAAAGCAATTTGGAAACCTCAAACACATCAGCAGAACGGCTTCATTAGGTACATATTTTATCACAAGGGCATGCATGCTCTTCTGTGTGTTAGAGCAGGGGACAGAGTTATGTAAGTGAGCAGAAAGAAAAGCAATAAAATTCAACATTTAAGTAGAAACAGTGGGAAGTCTGTGAAAAAGTCTAGAAAGGCAGCTTTCACCATGCAATCTCAGAAAAGCTAAGAACTGGAAACACCTTGACTCCTACTGTGTTTGGGGGAATATGTGCCTGGTTTTGCATACTTTATAAATACACAAGATGACATCCAAGGTTTATACTCTGTGTTTGCAGGATAATGATCCCTTCAGAAACAATGGTGTTTTGGCACTCAAATCTTACTCATCTAAGTTTCATGCAGAAAGGTAGATGTTGTAATATCCCCCTTGCAGGATTCCACTGAAGATTTTGCTCTTGCAGGTTTCAAAAAAACATGATGCATTAAAGCTCTTAGTTCTTGGTAGAGTTTGGGTACTCAACAAGAGCTGCAGCTCTGCTGGGTTCTACTCTATAGAACATGGAATTTGTGCAAGACTAAAGCTGCAAAGCCAATGGGTTGCTTCAATGGCACACTTGAAAAAGTGTACCCAGCAGGCTCCATTCAAGACTGCATTCAAGAGTATTCAAAGATTTAAGACTTTAAGCCATGTCCTCGCTCTTAGGCAAAACTCATCATCATCATCTTTACTGTCCACTTCCATGGAGGTTTCCCAATGCAATTGCAGCTTCAGCTGAGCCCCACCAGACAGAGTGTCACAGCTGTTGCTGGGCTGGACCATGACAATTTGGATTCCTGGACCACAATCTGACATGAACAGAGGTGAGTGAACACAACATAGAAAAATCTTGTTTGCTGGACTCTCAGCTAGAGTGTTGAGTCGGCTGTTGGACATGATGATTGAGCAGTTCCATGGACACACATCTCTCTAAATTTACAGAAAGAACCTTGATGTCTGCACCTGTATTCTCACAGATCTTGCCATTCACTTCTGGCTTACCTTCATACTTTGCACATCAGAAACCTTTAAAGGGCAAAATCAGCTTCTTTTTTATGTTCATTCTTTCTCAGGTTCAATGCAAATAGTGGATTTTAAAAAATTTTGTTATTATAGATACATAAACAAGATTTAAAGTTGTGCTGATTTCTCAGATAAACACTTTACTTTTCAGATTGCTTCAAAACTAACCATTTTTAAACATGCTAAGGTATAAAGAAGCACAAAAGGATTAAGGAAGCTTGCTGGGATTCTAATGTGTGTATACAGACATTGCCTTGGAAGGGAAAAATAATCATTCTTTTCAGTGTTGCCTTACTTCTGCTACAGCCCTGATCTCAATGCATTACTGAGGAAATTGGCAGCACAAATGATTCCACCATCTATCCCGCAACAGATTTAAAGGAATTGAGATGTTATGCTGTGACAAGTTCTTCTGTCTGTGGCTTTAAGAGGTGTAGGACTTATTCAAGCCCAGGATAAACAAACATGTCAGGAAGTCCGGCGAGAGACCCCAGAGTCTTTGCTAGAGAAGAAATAACAAAAATAATCTCCTTGTGCTTAGAAGGGAAACCAGGGGCCCACAGTTTACAACCAGCTCACTACAGACATTTGGAAGGAATGGGCTTTCCAGGAAAGGAGTGAACCAGTTTCCAGAGAAGCTCGCCTTCCTCAGTGGCTGGGGATTGACAATACCTCTGTATTAACAGTGCTGGGAACTGCAAGTGCGATGTGAAAGGAAATATTTATGATGTTATTGCAAGCTACATACTTATAAACTGCAAATTCCTGTAACTTTCACTGGCAAGCCTGTTCTCCACATAGCACAGGCTCACAAAGCCTACATGCTTCCAGGGCTACAGTTTAAGCTCCAGAAAAGGAGCTTTCTGGCCTGGCGACAGACAAAAGTATTTGTAAGATAATATTTTTTCTTATGAACTTAATGCTTGCTTGAGCGTTCTAAAAATGAAGTTCCTATTAGGAAAAGTATGGCCTCTCCATCAGGCCTTGCCTGATGCACAGATATTTTAGTAGGGGGATAAGATACTAAAAGACAGCAACTGTCTGAGTCCACAAAGCTCTACTGGCAAACAGGAATTGAAGTCTACTGCTGTGGTGATTTCTGTAGCATCACAATTACTGCTCTCTAGGCACTTCATTGAGAGTGATTCCTGCCATCCACAGAACCCTGGCAACAATCCATGCAATATGTTGGTAAGAATAAACAAAGCTGAAGTATGGTTATTGTTTATTTGTTTATCTTTTGAACAGAGCTTAAGGTTATACAAAAAGGCTCCCTCTCCCTATGATATCAGGACATGCAGAACAGAGTTAGCTTCTGTAATATGAAAATAAATTACTGAAGAGAATGGTCAGATTCTCTGGTTGAAATGATTCTCAGTAAAAAACAGCACATCTCAAAAATGATAGGTCAGAGCAAACGAAATTTTATTTAGTGTGCCACAGTGATCTCCATGTCCTCCTGTCAAGTCCCTTTCCTTCAGGTTTGACATTGACTTCTATCCATTAATACTTTTTTTCCTATTACAGTTGGGTCAGAGCCAACCAATTGAGATTACCACTGAATTTCAACGTTTTCCTCTAAACTCTGTGTTGTGGAGACATGGGTTACACACTTTTCTAATCAGAAACAACAAAGCCAGGCCTTGGGGATCATTGGGAAGGTAACCAGTATCCCGACAGATTTCTACAGTGCAGCTACCAAAGGCAGTGAGCAGAGCTGCCCCAGTCTCATTCCCTGTGCCTGAGTGTGTGATGGCCCTAAGCCACTGCTGGTTCCTCTAGAGATGGCCCATTCCACTAGGAGAGCCCCACTCACACCTATTAGGCTCAGCTGGTTACAGAGAAAGTGCCAGAGTATAAACTTGCAAATTCACTTCCCAGTTCTGAACCTATTTCAGAGCCCTACAAACCATGGAATAGTTTGTGGAATCATTTATGTCTCTCACAGTGCAACAGCCTCTTAAGCCAACCCAGAGTAGCAGAAGAAGAAAGGGTTGGAGCTATGTAGCAAGACTTGAGGCTCCAGCAAATCCCTGAGTTCAAGGCATGGGGAAAGCCTGCCTAGCACTCAAAATTCTGACAGCTGGAATTCAACATGGGCATTTGGAATCAAATTGGTGAGCTCCTGGGGCAGGAATCTGTCTTATATTTATTCTGTACAGTACAAAACATTTTTTATACATCTACAGATGCATTTTACTATGCCAATAAAGCCTTCAGACTCTGCTGTTAAGTACTCTGTGATTTTTACAGAAGATGGATGAATGAAATTACAGTGTCTGCAGAGTTTCTGCACTAAACATCCATGGCAAAATATATCCCAACATCTCACACCCATCAAATCAAATAAACTGAATTTCCTCAGCACCTCCCTCAATCCTCCATATCACAGTGTCCACAACTTCTGCTCCTCCAGTTAGATCACTTGGAGAGCCTGAATTTGCTTTTCATAGGATCAGCTGATTTTTTTCCACCAGCAGCTAGAAAGGACTTACCTCATAAGTAAAGAGCCATTGGAATGACAGGTTTCTAATAGATTTGTTCAACTTCCAGTGAAGCCAGGTTCTGACCTGGCCCAAGCTGTAAGCAGAGCAGTGCATGTAGGAGAGTACAGAAGAGAACAGGTAACTCTGGTGGGCATGTTGGTGTGCAGGCATCACTTATATGCTCACAAATGAATATTCTGGGAGACCACAGGCTCACACATTATTTGTCAGAGCTGATTGCAATCACCAGCACCTGACTACTCCAAGAGCAATCAGCAGCAGGATCATTTCAGTCCTCCTATTCACTCACCACAACTAAAGACAGAGAAACTTTCTAAATATATTACTGCTTGTAACATAATTACCATGAACATATTTTTTACTGTCAGTTTAGCACAATGGGTTTCCTTGTGCCAGGTAAAAGCTGAAGCATTTTTTATGGACTCATCATCACTGGGTAACAAGCAGCCACTTTGCTACAGAGGCTTGCACTGGTCTATAGATCAAAGAAAGGTCACTTGTGCCAGTCACATTAAGAGACCTGAGAGGAGAGACAATACCAGGAGCTGCTCCTGAAAACTGAGCACCCACCCAAATATGTGCTGACTGTAAGGTCTAAGGCCATAAAAAGCATCCTAAAGTAAGGAAATTTATTTCCAACCATAAAAATGGATTCATTTAGTAATGTGCTTCATCAAATGCCAGGCAGCAGGTGAAAATAAGTCAGGGCTTAGAGGAAAAGCTCTCAGAAAACAACCAAACTATTTTTAAGTTTAAAATTCCACAGAAGATGATTTTTTCTCTCACCTCTCCCCCAGTCCTGTTTGTCATGAGCTCAGAGGCTCATCTCCAAGAAAAGACTTGGAAAAACCTTTCACCAAAATCTCTTTTCAAATCAAGAGAATTCTCTTAGCATAATGCCTGGGTTTTTTTCATTTCTGGATAAATAGAAAGAATTTCAGAACTGGAGGGTTGCTTTATTTCTACATAACTGAGAAGCTGAGATTTATTTGATCTGATCTCCAAGTGAAGTGTAGAGGGAAAACAGGATACTGTATCTGGCAGCAAATATGTGGCAATCACGCAAAGTAAACTCTTGATATATCTGTGATCTCTTTGTTGGTTTATCCCTGACTCAGTTTAAGGCTCTGGAAAAAGCTACCAAACCTCTTCATGTGAAGTGTGAGATGGAACTTATTAGTCACGGCAATTTGCTTCTTACGGGATGCTGACAGTCAGAGAGCACGGAGTACTGAAAAAAACAAACCTAGAATCCCGAGTCTCTTAGTCGTCCTTAGAGTTAACAGTGAAAACAGAGTTCCAGGTTAGTTTAACACAGAGAAGTCAGAAATGTTAAGGAAAATGTGAAAAGAAGTGAGAGTTACAAAGCTTTAGTGCTTGGCTTTTGTTATCTTCAACTCATAGTACACAAATACATTTTCCTTAAACCCATTAAATCTGAGGGATAAGAAAGCTGGTTCCAGATTGTTAAAGGGATAAAATTCTGAAAGGGTACATCTAGAAAACCAGAGGCACTTCCAATCTCTCCTCCAGGCATCAGTTTTCTTGCACCTTTTTCTTATTATACTTTAATCCTCATGTGACAAGACACTATTCACTGAGAAAAATGGACTCATCTATGCTTAATTATATTTTCAAAAATCAGACACTGTCCATTCTGTTCCTCCTACCTCATTCTGGACAGATGAAAAAAATCCTCTTATTTCAGGCTGACAGAACATATATATAGGTGTCCCACACACTTACACATCCCATTATTCTTTGGCAGAAGCAACAGACTTCAGAGTATTTGTCAGACACCTAAAAACACCACCAAGGCATATGGGTCTTGAAAGAAGCAGCAGGATGAACCAGGAGTTCCCTCCTCACCAAGTAGCCGGTCTCACCTGAATCCCACAGAAGTGGCCGTGCTGTCTGCCTGCAGGGCAGCTTGGCCACCACACTTTAGTTTGGGCCTCTGTCCCCCTTTCAGGAGAGCTCAAGGGAGCCATGGCCACCAGCTCTCACCTCAGCAAGGGCTGCAGGGAGTCCAGTCCCCTTTGCTGCCCCTCAGGAACAGCTCCTCACGCCCGTGCCTGCGCCTCACATCTGCTCCCCATGCCCTGCCTGTGGGGTGCTCTCCTCTTCCCTCCCACACATCTGTGGGGCCAGAATATTTTCTGGCCAAACACCACCACATAACCTGCCCAGCTGCATGGGCTGAAACCTCATGCAGAGGCAGTATTGCCCCGGGGTAGGGCAGAATGGCCTTTTCTGCAGGGCAGGAGGGTCAGGGCAGGGTTGGTGCCATGTGAAGTGGTGGTTTGGCAACTCAAGAGTGCTCGAAAACAGCTCTGTTTCCCTGCCTGCCCAGCTCAGTGCAGTCCATGCCAGATCTGGTGTCTGGTGCACTGCTAGCAGCACCACCCTACCCAGGCTGATAAAAATAACCAGAGCCATGTTTTCCTTATTTTTCAATTGCTTTTTCTGTCAAATGTGGGGTGAAACACCTCATATATCAGGGCGTCCTTTGCAGGGCAAAGTAAGGTAAAATTGTCAGCCATGAGGGTGAGCTATGCAAGAAGCTGCTTCATGCCCACCAACGGGACCTTCACCATGAGCCCATTTCTCACTGTAAGATTTCACCCACCTTAGTGCACATCCACACATTTTAGGGTGAAAAAAGGGCCAAACCAAACTTCAGAGAGATTTGGTTTTTCTTGGTTTCAAGGTATTTAGTAAAAATGCAAAAACTTGCAAGTTTTCATTTGGCTTTGTTGACTTTTTTTTTTAGCTTCCTCCCTTTCTTCTCCTTTTTCCTTTAAAGAACAGGCAAATATTTTTCGAAACAGCTCACTTAGCTGGAAAGTAAAGGAAGAGGCAATGAGAAATTGTGAGTTAAATGGAAAAAAGATTTTTGGCAAACTTTAAGGAAAACACTTCTAAATTCTGATCACTCTTTCAAGTGAATTCCTTTAGCTAATTACCTTAATTCTTTTCCTGAGTTACAAAACAAGCTGCAGAAACAGATGGACAGAGGATTGTACATAACTGTATCTAGCATTTCTCTGTAAATTCTTAGCCCTTGGTTCCTGCTTCTCCTTCCTTTTCCTAAGTTAAAATGATGCTGAAGGGGATACCAGGCTAAATTCACAACTCTGCTGAGAAAGTCACCGCAGCCTATGCAGGAATAAGTATGGTGCATAACTAGGTGCTCTCTTATGTAGTTCTTGAAAAGATGAAGCAGATTAGACCTAGGAAAGAGACATGGTAGAGGTGTTAGTCCTCCCACACTCCAGAGTAGCCCATAAAGAGATGTGTAATCTTGCTCCAACCTAGAGCAGCTCCAGCCTAGAGCAGCCCCTTGGGTATGCTTATACTGAGGGCCACATTTTGCAGTTTCCTAGGAAGCAGAGCAGAGAGCCAGAATCAGCATCCCTGCCTTCCAAAGTGACTGTAGAGATATTCCACTACCTCAGGAAGCTCTATCCTCCATAGCATCCTAAGAAACAACAAATAAATTCTACCACGGTCTAGTGCAGGCTCACTCCAGACATCTTTTTTCAAGGAAGAAATTTAAGAAGCCAGGATTCTCTTGTATGACTTTCCATGTCTCCCAGTTGTCTCAACACATTTTTGTTCTTCCTGACAGAAAAAAAATCACTGACCCGTCTGTCAATGCCATCTCTGCTTCAGTGAGCTGCTTCACGCATTTGTTCACAGAGGGCTGAATAATGGAGCAGTGCCAAAGTCCTAATCAAGAGAAAAGCTACTAGTAGTTACAGCTCCTCAGCATTATACATGTTTCTGAGTGTGACTGATTAAGACTGTTGTTTGGAACAGGGGAACTGTGTCAGAGGTGCCACATCCCATAAATTAGTTTAAGCTGAGGTAATGTATGTGCCAACATACAGCAATATGTCTGCTAGCTCAACAAGTTTGGCAAGCAAGTGTCTGGGAAAACAAGACCATTTAACCCAAATTAGCGTGGCACAACTAAGGAGACCCTTACAGGAAAAACTTTGCATTTTATTTATTTTTTAAGAGGAAAGAAAAAATCTGAGAAAAAGTGTTGGTGTGCAGACTCAGTTAAGTTAGACAGGAAGAACGGTCTAGTTCTCAAAGCAAGGCATTTGCCACTAGGGACTCCTGAGTTTTAATCTGTCCCCTCTGCTACCTCTGTAGTGCTCTGCAGAAAAGTCATTTAATTCTAGTCCAGACAGTGAACTTTGTATGCTGCTGAGCAGATTAGTCATACAAGTGTGTTCCTTTCTGTGGGACTACTCATGTGAAGAAGTTATCAATGGGGAGAGGGGGGAGCAAACCTGGCCCTCTATATGGAGTCACACAGAGGGAGAAAAAGCTACCACAATTTTTAATTGGTCTGGCCTCCTTGGAGGAAAAACTATCTAGAGTAATGCTGGAAGAAATTGTAAGAAAATTAAGAGACCTTCGTGATAGGAAGATCTGTTAATCGGAACAGTAGTCTTTTAAGTAACAGAAATTTTATTGACTGTTTCAAATACAATTAACTGGACTAAGGAATTGCAAATGCAAGGAATCAAATAAACCCATTTCACCAGGAACACTGAGTAAATGAGTCAGTAGGACTTGTGTCCTACTGTAGCACCCATCACTTCTTACAGCAGGTGACCAGGTCACCATGCTTGCTGGCAATGCAACCAGAGGAATTAACCCAACCAAAAGCCACCTAGAAATGTCATTTTTCTTTTGAACCAGAATTGGAGTGTAGTTTTGGAGCCTTGAGGAACCTCAACTAGAACTAGACCCTCTCAAAATTTATTTTAGTCAATTAGTAAGGGGAGGTAATATTTTCTGTGCCTGAAGCTGTGTTCCACTGAATCTTTTCCAGCAACTGACTGTTGTGAGTCAGGTCCAAGTGGTCTGAATTATTAGTGGTCTGAACTGAAACTGAGCAGGAACAATTTCAGTTCCAGATTAACCTGAACTGGAACGGAGGTAAAAAAGCAACTTGCTTGACCTCCTGATGTGACAACATCCTTGCTGATGCTACAATTTCCTAATCACATTGATTTACCTGAGGGCAAATCTGATGTGAAGGAATCATAGGCAACCATGTTTTATTCAGCATTTATAACCTTTCTGTTACTGTCAGTAGATTATCTGTGTCTTCACTACTTGTCTTTCTAGCAGAGGATCTCAAAATTAAACTTTCTGAGACCAAGCAGATAGTGGTTTGTTCTTCTGTAAGAAGAGTAAGAACCCAAACCTGGTCAGGAAGCAGGATGTGGGAATCCTGGTGCCAAACGATGTTTCTGCCCTACCCTACCTGTACAGTTCAGTATGCTGGCATTCTAGGCACTTGCAAAAGACCTGCTTTTCTCCATAAGGAGCGCAACAGGCAGGTCCTGAGTAATTCAGCCCTCAAGAGCACTGTCTTCAAGAGCACATCTTCCTCAGCCAGGCAATACTCAGCTGTATTTTGTGCCAATGACCGTACCCAAGTAAGGTTCCATTCTTTCGTCTCCCCGGACCCCTCAGATTAGTAATATTACATAGATTTTCAGGATTGTGATTTTCAGTAGTCTAGACCCGAGCTGGGCTGCAAAAATATGTTTTGCTAGGACAGGAAAGTGTATGACTGAATCACTACGTGGCTCTGCATCCCAGTTATATCCTGCATAAGTCTGATGTTACTGTGGTACTACCATGCCTTGATTATGACACCTGGATGATTCATAACATGAATATTCTCATAGAGAAGTTGGGGAGAAGAACATGTGAAGATGAACCTCATCAATGAATACATTGCCTTGTGCTGCAGACAATAAAAGCTCTTAGCTCACTTGGAATTTACTAAAGTTACAGTGTACTGGAGGACATGTATTATAGTTTATTCATTCTTTCCATACCAGAGAGGCCTCTCTCTGAGCAGAGCTTAGTCCATTTTCCATCTGGAAATATTCCCCTTTTAGAAGCCCATGACCTGGGAGGGTGGTTGTTCTCATTTCAGGGCAAAGAAAAGAAAACTTCCATGAATTCCAAGGACCTAGTATCACTGATTGTGTTGTATTATCCAGAATCAAAGAGCTTAATCACCATTCACACTAAAGCCTTTAGCACTGCTCAGGCAGAAAATTGTACTGTCTCCTGCTCTCATGTTCCTGCAGTCTTACATTGTCAAGAGCTTGAAAGTGCCTGAGAGAGGCACAAAGGCACAAAGATGAGGGTTGCAGTTTTTACAAGCGTGGGTACAAAGGATGGCAGAGAAATCCAAGCCCAGGTTCAGTCCTTGCTTCTATGTTATGATAGTTTTGTTTGCACTGTCCAGATACCAAAACTACTTCAGAAACAGTTTAATGTGGAAATCTAGTTGGGTTAATTGACCTTACTGAGAAGATGAGGCTCCTTCATATGCGGGACTGGCTCGCATCTCTCTCCAACATACTACTCTTAAGGCATGCTTGTCCATTATGTGGCAGAAATTATATTGGGTTATTCATTCTAAACTCAGATGGGGCATGAGGGACCTCATACTCTGTAAGTATTAAGTCATAGAAAGATCACACAGCCATCCAGCATATTCAGATATGCAGCACGTAATTAACACGTTACAGGAGACTGAGAGCTGCAAATGTAAAGGCAATTGCTGGACAGCCTGAAGAAGAGGTCTGTGCTTAGCAGTCATAAGTGTTAGGCCCACTTGGAATCTGTAGAGGAAAATGAGTTAAAGCAGAGGGCAACAACTGTGTGTTTTGTGCAGCACTTGGCTGCAGTGCCAGTGAAAGGAAAAACAGACTCAAGTTCATAAGCACTTCACGATCCCTCGCTTTGTTTTCCCTTCCCTCACCCTAACACCTTTCAAACTACCTTATTAACATAAACCACTCATTCATTACACAGAGGTTTAGTATTTGCAGGAGTTTTAGGGAGGAGTAATAGTTACACAATGGCATCTGCAGCTGATTTACATTTATTTATCCAACAGTGTTTTCAAGTCTCTTGCCCAAAATCCAAACAGACGCCCTCTCAGGGAACGCAGTGTCTAAAGAATGTGCACATGCAAGGCTGTCTGAAATTTTAATTGCAGAAAGATCAGGAAATTCAGACTAAAGTTTCGCAGAGCAGCTCTAACCCCTTCTCCCTGGGTGTATCACATTGTTACAATAGGGTCTTTCATTACATAATCATGCAGAATGGGCAACTCAGCTTGCTGTTTGACATGTAGAACCATCTCACACGTTGCAAAGGGTTTCAACTCCTTTTCTGTCACTTCAGAACTTCTATATTACGTTTACTACTTCTTTACTTCTTTACTACCTTTTGGAATTGTTAGGAGTGCTAATTGTGTTCTGAAAAACCCTACAGAACTAGTTAAAAGGGAGCCTGCATGTCTAAAGTAAGGACATAAATTCAACATGGTGCTAAGTATATTCATATCTTGAAGAACAGTGCTGGACTCACTGATTAATGCATTCACTTCAGTTTAGGTACATCTTTTAACAGTGCCCAGGTGAGTAACAGGACCCCACATATGAAGGAGGGGATTGATTCCAAGTTGTCCTAATTGTTGCAGTGCTGTACAGAAGTCAATAAAGTCGGTTGTCATTAATCACTTTTAGAGCTGACAAAATAATGTAAACAACTGTTTTGAGATGAGTTCATGAAGAGTGAAAAACTAGGGGATAACATAAAAATCCCCCAGATTTAGAGAGTCTGCAAATCTTACCCATCACTATGGTCCTCTATTCCTCTACACTCATTTGGTTTATGCCCAGTTCTGTAACAGCAGTTCAGGTGTTACTGCCATGTCCCAGGAATTCTGGATCAGTCACCAGGGCTGATACTCTGTTAGAGATTTCAAAAGCTCTCAGAATCATTTTATGTAGAACAACAAACAAAGCAAGCTTCTGCCCCTGCAGACAGCTTCAGTGGGTCTTACTGCTTCACCTGGCATGTATAGAATGCACAGAATGATTATAGAAAGGCTTGGATGTGAAAAAGATGCTTTGTTTTACCACATGGTTAATGTATGTGCTCATCTGGAAAAGCACTCTGTCTCAGCTTAAAATATTCTGAAGAGGCCAGAATGTTAAAAACAACAAAAACACAACAAAAAGGATATTCTCCATATCAGTATTGGTGGGTAAACCATCAATTTTGATAAAAGCAAATCTCTGATGTTGAGTGGAACTTAACAAAGTTTTGTTCCAGATTCAGCTTTTGAACCTTTTCTTCTCCATGTGAATGTAATAGTGCCTTGATCAAGCATGAAGTCTAAATGCAATACAATAGATGCAAAGCCAGATTGGATCTAATTACAAACTCCACACTTTCTGTCCTAGCTGAGGAGTATTCAGGTACTAGCTTTACTTCTCCTTTCCAATCTCTCAGTGTTAAGATGTCTTGTCCTCAAAGACCTTTCTGCACAAATGGAAATAAGATAAACTGAATGTTAGTATCCTAGGGAATTATATACTAATTTTACAGTAGGCTACATCTCAAGCACTAAACCAAGATTAATTTATAATAGCTACTGATTTAAAAAGGGAAAAGGACCAGGCCTTACATTGCACAAAACAAATGAACAAATGACTGGCGCCAGCCAGATGCTGGACCAAGAGTCTACCTCTCTCATTAACTTATGCTGCCTCAGACTTTCCAGGAAGCCTTCCCTAATGGCACTGCTATGGCAAAACAAATGTTTTTATTCAATCACTGACACCATACTCCCAGGATCTGTGGGGCACATCCCTTACTGCCAGGATTCCTTGCAACATTTTCAGCAGTTAAGCACTGCATCATGAAGAATTTGTTGGCAGAGCTGAGGAAGATTCCAGATTTATGGCTTGCATGTAATGATGTGCTTCTGCCCAAAGCAGTATGTGCTTAATCCTAGCCCAGCTGCTTCATGACATCTCATTACCAGAAATCAATGTTGAGGCAAATTTAGTTTAAACATAATATACAACAAATATATGTTGCATATGTTGCAAAGAGATGTCAACCTTTTGACTGGATGTGTCATAGCCTCTTCTTCACTGGAGACTTTGAGTCAGGAAGGTTTTCTTGGAGGTAAGTGCCGGCTGAGAGAGTTAAGGATTATTGTGAAATCCTGGGCCACACAAAATGGAAGACAAGTAATGATCATAGATTTTTCTCTGTAAAATATCTGTTTACATAGATAGCAACTCATTGGTTGCACAGAATCCTGAGACTCTACAAAGGTCCACACAAACATACACATTCCCACAAAAATACTGTATATAACAGTGAGACAGCTATTTATGGAGCATTTGTTTGCAGGGTGTTGGGGAAAATATTGATCAAACATCTTTCTTCTGACTAGACTTCTGTGATTAATTTTTATCTTTTTAATGATACTTTATTCCCTAACTCACTTATGCCAACAGGCCATTTGAGCACTGCAGAAAAGTCACAATATGTGATTAGAACCTGGTACAATAGAAATTGGCTTTCTCTCCAGGAGAAGAAGGAGAAAAAGAGAAATTCAGTGAGTGTTGGTAGAAGTGCCTCGGTTGAATTACTAATGTATGATGTAATGCACCTTGGCTCTCCCTTCCAACTTGGGAGCAGTTCAGGCTGCTGTTCCTGCCTGCGAATATTCAGAGCAGGCACCATAAAGGCATACGTGAGCTCGTAGCCAGGGAGAGGTTGTGGCTGAGGTCAGGGCAGTCATACAGACTGCTCTGCAGTGTTCCCTTGTTAATCAGGGTAAATCAATAGTGCTGGTTGGAGCTATGGAACAGCAATCAGGTCCAGATTATAACTCAGATAAGGTGAAAGCCTGTCTACTTCTTCCTGACTTTCCCCTCCCAAGCAATTTTAAATATAAATTAAAATAAACACCAAAAGTCAACACTTTGTCTGAAAAGCTTGTCTAACAGCCACTTTGTAATGCAGAGGCCTCTATCACTTTGGCCAGAAGCCTACTTTAACAGATACCATTTTGACTCACATGAATATTCCAGGAGCCTGTGGCTAAATCTAGAATAATTCAGGGGGAATTTTTCCAGTGTTTACATTAGGACAAGAATTCGCACTAATCAGTAGGTGCATTACTTTAAAGTTTTGTTTAGCACTAGTTTAACAGCTTTCCATATGTTTCTTCCCCACTATGAAAGCTGCACAGGGGCAATGTAAATCCACCTCAATACTACTTTAAGACTAGCTTTAGGGTTCACTTATCCACAGATTGCAGAGTGTGCCTCACTGCAGAATGTGCTGCAGTTGGAGCTGTTACAGGTGTTCATCACAATGAGAGTGAGCACAAAACAACCAAAGAGATCCAGGACTAGCCAAGTTTTCTTTATCACAGATTAGAACTACTGACTTCCAGGTGAAAGGCTCCATATTTTAGTAGTAATTCCCTCATTCCTCCTTCCTTTTGACAAATGGTCCTGTAATCTATTTTTTCATGGTGCTTCTGAAATCAGCTGGATTTTCCCAAAGTTTCCATGTTTCCAATGCAGCATGGTTAAGGGATTTTGCTGCAGAAAACCTTCATCACCTTGGCCTTTGGCTAAATGGACAGTGCTGAGAAGCTGACTCTGGCATTAGCCTCTTCAGGCAATAAAGATAATATGCTGTCAGAAACTAGAAGCTCTGAAGGAGCAAATAAAAGAGAAACAAGCCACCAAGGCTGGATAACAGACACACTAAAAGTCCTGATGGGACCAAAAGACAGAATGGATCAACTGCAAATGAAACAATGGGCGTCTTTTATGCATGACAATTTCTGTGATGGATGACTAGAAGACATAAATGTTACATTACCTGCTCATTTCCTAAGACTTAAAAAAGTGTTTATTATGTTGAAATGAGAAATAATGCATTGAACTTTATGGAAGCATTATTTGAATCAATGGCACACACTTGCCTGTAATACTGTATTCACCTCCAAAAGAGCCACAGAGGACTTACCAGAGTTAAGTAACCAATGTGACTAGGAGCAGAAAGTTTCTGTACAGGGGACACTGAGGCTATTGAGGTCAGAATGGAGATGCTTAAGAAAAATCAGGAAATGATCCAAAACCATTACACTATTACTGAATATTGGATGACTGTCACAGAGGCTGCGTAAATCTGTAGTATCAGTTTTGAGTACCATGGACTTAATCCTACTGCTGTCACATATGTGCAATGATTTTGAGGAATGTTCAAGTGGAGGGAAATTTGGCCCAGATTAACAACAAACTGACAAGCTAAGTAGTAGTCTGAAAAGGTAAAGTCCAGTTCACATCTCAGAGAGAAGAAAAGAAGAACCCAGGCAGCCACTGAGGCAGTCACTGTAGCCGGGAACTTGGTGGCATATAGGAAGGAACTGAAGACTTTATAGGGGAAGGAAAACCCACACAGAGGCAGAGGGGGTGACTGAGAGAATATACTATGAGGTATATTGTGCTAGGCACAACTGCTTCCTAACCAGTGGAGGGGAAAAAGGTGGAAGGACATAATTTCAAGTGACAGCCAGTATTTAGTCTTGCCTACTGATCCTGCAGCAGCTTTCCTGATGCAATTAATAGGAGTAACATATGGATACACAGTGTCAGAATAGTTTTAACTAATTTGTGTGTCATTTCTTAAAGTTTTGGAAATAAAAAATTGCTTACAAAAGACGAAATGAAGTAGAACAAATGACGAGAGAAACGCACTTCTCAAGTGGACTGCCTATGATTTCACAGGTTATTTTGAAAGAATTAAAATAAGCTAAAATAAAAGAAAGTGTGATAATTGTTGAAATCAGCTAAGTCCAATTCCGTGTTCAGTTACACCAGTAAATATTTTATTGTTCTTTTCTTGTTGCTTTCTCCTGTGGTACAGGTATGACTGAATTGAAAATAAATGTGTCCAGCAAACCTTGTTTCTTGTCACACTTCTCAGTAGATGTTTTACAAACTTTACCAGCAAAAGGAAGAGTCACTGCAGGACACATAAGGGAAAATAAAGCCTCTTTTGGAAGAGCTCACTGACAGCAATGGAACCAGTTCAGCTGTAAATCAAATGGGAATCCTTACTGTAAAATAAAACAGTGTTCTACCATCCAAACACAGCTGAAACGAACTGTCATATAGTAAATTGCATCATAACCAGAGAGTTTCTGTCACCCTATCTATATCAACAGTCTTGAATATTGTGGTCCAAGTTGTCTCATTTGTTACATGTGCACAATGATTTTTAGGGCTTTAATTTGGGGAGATTTGGCCCAAAACAAGATAAAACAGATAACTTGATAATTTTGCCTCCTTCTGCACAAAATAGATTTGCTCACTCCAAAGTAGCTGCCTTTCAAATGCCTACACAGTTTAGGAGACCATACAGTAGTCTAATTCCTCCCCAGTGAAGTCAGGCTGTAACCATGGCAGCTGGGAGTGTAAACCTCTGATGCATGAAAATGTCCAGGCTGATAAAGCAGATTGTTGTACAAGTCCCAGTGTGGTGTGCCTGTGTATACATTAAGCATGAAGGCCTGTGGCTTTAGGGTGGGAGTGAGGCAGAGGAGAACAGACCACCAAAACCTTCACCAGAGCAACTCTGGGTAAGCTGCCAGCTGGATCCCAGCACTGCAGGTGCCCTGAGGACACTGCTGTGAATAGGCTGAGGGTCACAGGGCAAGGAGGCAGACAGGGTGGGAAGGGATAATCCAGAAAAGGAACTTCGCCCAGTGCACACTGGCTCTGGCATAGTACAGCAATGATGTCCCTCAGGGGGACAAGCACTAATTCCAGCCTGTTGGTCTAAACACTGCATTTGTTGCACAGAGAATAGCACAGAAAATGGCTCTTTTGCTCCAGTGAATGCAGGGTCTGGGGCCCAGGAACTGGCAGCACACCTATCTGTAGAGAAGGGGAAAGGGACAGTCTTCCTTTAATAATTTTTAGTCTGGCATTAGGTCAAGCTTTTCTTCATCCTTTTCCAGGGAAACTGGAGCCTTCGTTCCTTCCTTTCATTAAAATAAATGAATGTATGATTGATGACCCTGGAGCCTGATATCTTCCACGTGTTAAAAGATTAGCTATAGCAGTGGCTACTGCCAACAGCACATGCTGATGTGTTGCAACTCTAATCTCCAGGGTCCTTTTTAAGGGCAAGAAGCCCATTTCCATGGCCTAGTCAGCCACTGACCTCTTTACTTCTGTGAAGGCCCAAGCAGCAGTGATTTTGTAAAGATGGGTCTTTACCTACCAGGAATCAAGTTGTGACCCATCTGCTCATCCCTGTGAAGCTGCTGAGTGAGTAGGGAGCAGTGACATATTGATTTGCACAATGGTAGGTGCAACAAAGCACAGGCAAAATTGAGGTCAAAATTCACAGAGCAATTAAAATCTTTCCTCTTACCATCCAGGCACACTGGTATGCTCTGAGAATGAGTGGTTCCTCCAGAGTGCCCTTTGGAGAGGGTACTGAACTGAATCTGAACAGAAAACCATTTTGAGCTGCTATTTTTTCATCTCAGACCACACAGGAAACTATTATGATGATTTTGCTGAAGCTGAGCCAGGATGAGCAAACATTGACTTTTCTGGTTCAGAATAACAGAACAGGACTTGACAGCTTCACCAGGGACCTTTCTGCATGGGAACAGCTTGTTTCTAGCAGGCTCTGAACCTCACAGCTTTAGGCATTCATCAGCTTTCCCATTTGTTTTGCCCAAATGTGCACTGTGATGCTGCTTTGCTCTGCAGAACTTTGCAGCAGGCTGTACACCACAGCAACTTTTTCATCTGTCTAAATTGATGCTCCTGACTGGAGAAACTTGCCAACTTTTTTATTTCTCTGTCTGAAATGTCCTGTAAGACTGCTGAGATCCTTCTGTGTCTGCTCCTTCCAGTTCAAGCAGCTGGCTACACCCTTGAGTGCAGCTTAGATCCCAGATGTAGATAGTTATGTTCCTGCACTGTACAGGCATAGGTTAATCAGGGAAGGCAGAGAAGCCTCTAGTCCTCTGACACTGGTGAGCCAGATTTTCCTTGCCCTGTCAAAATACTGTAACTACCCACTCTTGTGCTACAGCTTAGCTCCAATTTTTTCTGCTCAACAAGGCAGATTTAGAAAGGTACAGAGAAACAGTCATGCAGTAGTGCCAGAAATGTAAGTAGTACTGCAGCTCTAGCAGAGAAGCAGATGCAAAAATTCTTCCCAATCTTGAGGCTTAGCATGTAAAGCCATCCTCATTGCAATGATGGCTCCCAGCCTTCGCTGATACACCGATCACACCAGGGCCAGACAACATCTCTGTGAACATCGTGCTCTTTCGCTACACACACACTGTGTCATCCTTACCCTGAGGTCCAGAGCAGCCCCAGTTGGCCACAAGTCTTCCTGGGCTTGCCTTCATCCACCCAGACAGGCTTAATTCTGATGATGAAGAGGATTAGAGGACCACAGTAAACCACAGGATGGAATCCATCCAGCTGTCCCAAACCAGAATTATCCTTATATTCCCTATTTGTTTAGACCTGTGCCTTCTGTATGGCAGGAGATAACTGCAGTAACCAGTGAGCCATCACTGGAAGTTACCATAAACCCCGGAGATTTACATTGGGATAAGCAATAGCTCATAGGAGTTGTAAAAGTTGAAAGTTCTGGAAATGAAGCAACTTATAAATCTGAATGGCTTAGCCTGAGATGTATATCCCAATTAACTACTCCTGGGTATTTCCTTCCCATTCCCCTGCACATACAGGTTTTCTTTTCAGAAATCCCCATCTCATCAAGTCGACTTTATTTTAAAATAAGAATAAAACAGGAGCGCAAAGCTGGAGACTGTGTGCAGCTGAAAAGATCAAAAAGTATAACATTTGTTTTCAGAATTATTTGATATATAATGGATTGCAAGTTCAGTAGAGTACCAGCTTGCAACAACTATGCTCTTTATCAGCAAGAGACGGGGAAGAACAATGACAAAATGAGTCAAAAATGCAGATCTCCTGGAGAGAAGGCTTCTGGCACAGTAGGGCAACATAAGTGTGCTATATATAGGACTGGTCCTTGGGTGAATACACAGACCGTAAAGACGACCTCAAACAGAACCCCTACTCAGATACACAAAAACATACATAGGATAGCTGTGTGGTTTGAAGCCTGGGCTGGATGCCAGCAGTTTCCAGTTTCCCTTTTTCCCAGTTCAGTTGATACCGACAGCCCCCAGCCTTTGCTGACACACAGGCAGTGATAGTGAGGAAGTTATGATCTGCTGGGAAATCACCCACAGCTCTTTTTGTCAGCCAGTCGTGCCAGGGGCCCTGGGGACAGACCCTTGTCTCAGGCTGTGTGCTCCTCACAGCAGAGGCTGTGCCTTGCTCTGGGCACATGACCCCCCTCAGTGCAATTCGTCTCCCAAAGTGGGAAGCCATAAAACATTTCCACACTCCCCTGAAGTGTGTTCTCCTGTCCCACGCTAAACATTAATGTACTCCCCAAATTTAAAGTATTAACCTTTGAAACTGAAAAGGAGAGGTTTTTTAATACTTTAGCTATGGATCCATTCTATGTTTATGGCCTAATATCTCCCATATTCTGATGTACTGTTTTACTGTAAAAGTATTAGATTCTTATATCTACATGAGATCATGGAGGATTGTGAGAGACTTACGCAATGTGTATTCTAACACTGACACAAAATATTTGTTTACTGGGGGGAAGCAGGGGAAAAAAGTATGGATTCTTTGTTTTAGTAGCAATGAAGTTGTTAATGGAGAGGTATTTAAAATATGTCCCCTGGCAACATGGTGGTTCCACAGAAACAAAATGCTTTTGGATTCTGCTCTACACTTCATAAATTTATGGTTTATTCTGGACAACAATCCTTGAATAATATGATATGGTGATAAATTATGAATACTGGGCAAGCCCCCCCCCCCCAATTAATTGGCTAAAGCATGATGCTAAGAATGCCAAGGTTGTGAGTTCAATCTCTGTATGAGCAATTCATTTAAGAGCTGGACTTGATGATTGCTGTGTTTCTTTGAGAACTGAAAGAAATTAGGTCCAATTTACATCTTTACAGATCCCTTCAAATGTTTTCCTGATGAATTGAATTAATCTGGTGTATTCATCCGTCTTTCTGCAAATCTAGAAAGTAGTTGAACTTTAACAAAATTTATTCTGTCAGTTCTGAGACAGAAGCACACAGCTCTCAAGACAAGGACTACATAAAGGCTATACTCTACATTTTCTTGGGGTAGGGGAAAGTGTTAGTATTTTTCTAAAATGGTTTCATTCACTTTGCCCAAAAATTGTAAGCAAAATAGTTACTTGGTGTAATGACATTGTAAGACTCTTCCCCCTGCTTCCTCCCACTTCGGTAAAGACAATTTCCACTCTATGAAAGGTCTTCTTGTGCACACCCCTGCATAAGAGATAGCATGGCTGGTGAAATAAATAAAGCCTGCTTGCCTTCTGTCTCTCCTTCATAAAGGCATTACTTTGGATCTTTTTCTCTTCTTAGTTGCATAAAACTTGCAGGAAAACAATTATCTCTTGAGATTTCCATCAGCTTCAAAAGTTTACTTGGTGAAGATGGAAGCCAGAGTTAGAAAAGATAGACTATTAACTCAGCTGAGAAAAAAAAATCAACCTCCTTTTACTTCATATTAAGAAAACATACCCGAGAATTTTTGCCAGAAAAAAATTAGAGTGAGTTAGGGTAGGTTAGAAGCAACTTAGCCATTGTTTAAACAGTGGGAACAAGATGATGAGAGCCTCCACATTAATCCTGGTTTATTTTTATTATTTCCAACATGGACACATACTGCTGATATTAAACCCAAAATCAGCATTCTCCTACACAGGCATGTCTCATTCAGCTGAATACTTTTTAAAGAGATTAGCAATTTAGCTCTAAATGTTTCACACAAAGCAGAAATTCACTGTGAAGATGCCATTCTTGGCTCTGTAATTCCTTCATGATCTCAAAACAAATTATTTCTATTTATTTCACTGCAAGTAAAGGCAATAAAACCTAAGGATGTGGCGATGTCTTCTTGTATGACTCAAAACTAACTACACTTCTTTATTCCAATCAAAATATTTTAAGCCACTGGAATGTATTGTAGTCTGGTTCCTTTGTGCATTTGGGATCAAAAATGGCCAAGATACTTCATTTTTTAAATAGTCTTCTATATGGCAGAGCTGATTTTTTTCCTCCTAATAAAAAGTTAATTAAAGTCTTCTGTATACAGCTGGATTCATTTCATAACACAGCATGTGAGGCATGACTCTACCACAAAAAACCCCTCAGTTCTTTCTGTTCCTCTTTTTTTTTTTGTTTTTTTTTTTTTTTTTTTTTTTTTTTTTTGTTTTTTTTTTTTTTTTTTTTTTTTTTTTTTTTTTTTTTTTTTTTGGTTTTTTTTTGGTTTTTTTTTGGTTTTTTTTGGTTTTTTTGCTTGGTTTGCTTTAGCAAGGGAAATTTCATCATGTGAAATGTGCACAAGGATAAATTCTGCACTCAGTCCTTCCCACTTTCCCCATCCAACCACATTCATTTAAAAGACTCATCCCCATTCCACAAGGATATTCCTTTCCAGCAAGCCAAACCTTCTGCTTTGGCACAAGCACACTAGAAAACTGGGTGATGAAGCATAGAGCTGTGCTCTGATCTCATACCATTTGTTGCTTTGGGCTATGCTCCCAAGAAATTCACTTGGCAGAGAAGGAGGAGACATTTCGTACCTCTGCCACATCCCAGGCTGATTCTCTCCCTCTGACCTGACTCAAAGAAGGATTCCACATCATAGGGAGGTGCAGCTCAAAGTCCATTCCACTCATGACTGTGGTCAACAGATGTCACAAAACATGGTCAACACCATTTCCATCCTGCATGCTGTACCTAAGAGAAGAAAGGAACAGAGCAACAAGTTTCACTCAGTGCACCAGCCCAATTTTCTACCAGTTTGTGCAAAAGACCTTTTTTCACTCGAAGATTCATCACTCGACAGAGCAAAAATTTAGGGTCCTCAGGGGCACAGAGAAATGTGTATGCAAAAGAAAAAAAAATATCTGTCTTACTGGCATCTGTCAGCATTAGTGTCATAACAGAAGCCCTATGATCAGTTTGCTGAGTGGATACAGTGTGACCATCTTTTTCAACCTCAGATCTCTAAGTTTGCAAGTTGTATACTTAAGAGAAGGAGATTTCCTTTTAAGAGGTCAAGATATTTTACAGAGGAGGAAACAGATTCATGCTGAGATGATGCAAATGTGGTGAACAATTTAGGCAACAATAGAGTGGGACAGTTCTGAGAAGAAAAATCTGGTGGATTTCTGGAAGAGCAGTGTTATGTTCTAATTGTTTGGAAACTAGACGGAAAATAGAAGAAAGTTCTTTTTTTTTTGTCTCAGTAAATCCATCATAGGTCAATCAGTTCTTTCAGTAAAAAAGAGAAAGATCATCTGGTTCTTCATCAGCTGTGCAGTACATACTCTTCCAGTTACTGTCATTTCCTAGCTCTTCAAAGGATTTAGTACTTTCTTTTTCACCCCTTCCAAAACAGAACAATAAGGACTATAGAGACCAAAATTATTCAACTACATAGTACAGTTTCCTCAATAAAAACCAGCTGGTACTGCACAAAACAACAGCACAGCCATGGACTAGCTTGCTGTTTGCAGTCCTGTGCGCTCAATAGTAAGAACCATATTGCTTTGTTTAAGCAGAATGCAACTCAGCATGAGTCACGAGATGAGAAAAGTAGATAATGAAGATACAGCACCCTGCAACCTTTTGCTGAGTTTTAATTCCAATGTGAACAGTTGCACAGACTTAATTAGAAAATGACAGAGCACTGCTGCTAGAGAGAGAGACAGCTGACACAAAGCATTCCAAGGTGCCTTGGACAAAGGTCAGTCAAAAATTTTATCTTACATAAACACCATGAATGCAAATTTCATCATTTTTATAGAGTCAGATTTTCTGCAAGAACACATGTACTTCTAGTCATCTATTTGTTCACATCCTCAAGTGTGGTAGATAAATCATTTGGCTAGGAGAGCCTAAACCAAACAACAGCTTTGGGGACTGAATCAGCCATGTTTCCTTGTTCTTCTTATATTTACCCTTTTCACAGAGATATTTTCACATTTCATCTTTAGGATAACTGCTTACTTACTAGAGAAAAAAAAGTTCCAGATAGCTGAAAGATTAGCAGAGAGAGATGAAGCTTGGTGGGCTGGGAAAGGTTATCTAAATCCTGAATAAAACATAATTTTTATGGAGGCTAAGCAAACTTATCTGGAATATGGAGATGAAAAATACAGGACCACTTGTGTAAACAGTGATGTCATCAAATGGCCACATGATATGTGCCAAGTATCATTCTGAGGCCACAGTGGGTCATGAGATCAATAAATCCAAATGAAACCTGAAGGTCACTTATCCTTGTTTCTGCAGCAAGAGAACTAATGCAAGGAGGAATCTCATAAGAGCATTTTACATGCATAGCCATTCAGCCACTAATTATGGATGAGGCTGTTGCTTCCACAACAGCTAGCTACAGAGCCCTGCTGTGACTGGCAAAGGAGAGAGCTGTTCTGCAGAATGGCTGCAGCTTGGCATCACAATGCCAACACTTTAGGTTTCTCTGGGTAGAAAGACAGCCTTCTGATCGTGAGAGATAGTCCAGGTCTCTTAGAAACTACCAGAAATCACCTCTGCTGCTGGGACCAGAGTCTGACCCGGGTGGCTGCATTCCACCTTCTGTGGGTAGCCTGGCCTCAGGTTCCCTATTCATCTAAACTACCACAGTTTGGTATCCAGATAAAAGGTTTCAGTTTATTCTTATCTCTGTTATGAGAGGTAGGCTTAGTTTGATGTCAGAAAACCTCACCAATTTTGGTTTTGTTCAGCTAGTTCAGGCATGGGATGGCTCACACCAGTGTTCCTTTATGACTAAACCTCAGTGGTTAAATGGGTAAGATGGTAACATTCCAATTTTAGATAAATTTTGTTTATAAAGCACAGATGAAACTTGCAGTGGCCTTTTACCTTAAATGATGCTAATTTTTGCAACCAAAGTGGTAGAGCTTGTCAAAAAGTACTTGAGGATCTGGCATTTCTGACTGTGAAATAGAAGCTATATAGTCTCTGGTTTTTACATTAAACTTACCAAGAATTTCAAGCAGCAGAGAGTACAATTGGTTTCTTTTCTTCACTTTTATGGAAAATACTCTAGTGATTCATTCTTTGCAATTTGCTGCAATGTACAAAATCCTGCTGCAGCTTTACCTCTATGCAAACTTACTCAGACGAAACACACCAAGAGTCAATTATCCATTAAATGCAGAAGAGTTTATAACAGCAAAGTTTATAATAGCAAAAGTTATAAAGTTTTAAATAACAAAGGCAAGAGGCAGGGGGCAAAATCCTTTTGAGGCAGAAGTTCAGTGTAGTCAGCAGAATTAGGCCACAAAACTGTATCCTCTTTAGAAAAGTTGTCTTATTCAGTGAGATGCTTCCCAGCATATCCAGTGGAAAAGTTGTTTTTGATGGGTTTTAACCAGTGGAGAAGTCATCATTTGTGTGGCAGGCCCTCAGGACTTTGGTCAGCCACAGTCTTGAAACCCACACTCTCCTATGGTTAGATGATATAAATATCAAGCTTTAAAAAAGAGTAAAGCAGAGACAAGCACTAGGAGCAGGGGTTAACTTTTCTAAAAATATTTGCCTAAATACAGTGCAGCTATTTCTAAAACACAGAACACAGATTTCAACAAATAGACCTAAAAACTAGAAAATCATTGGACCGAATGTTGTAAAAAATTGTGCCCTGGCGAAATTTTGGTTTTGTCATTCCCTCCAGCTCTTAAAAAAGTATCTCCAGCTTCTCAAAAATAATTCCTCTAGCTCCTGACAGGTTCTTTCACAACACTGTTGACTCAGGCCACCACAGAAATGCCTATAAATGCTCACGTTTAGCATGTATGGACAGGTTTACATCTGTAGAGCTCAACATGCTCAGCAAAAGGAAGGAAGGAACAGATTTTCATCATCCAGATGGGGAAGATTCTTATCATACAGCAGGCTTTTATATTAATACAATAGATTTTACTGCAGCTAGCTCAAACCTCCTGGGCTGAGCACAATCCCTTATGAGAGCAGGCCTGTTTGTGTAGCAAAGCTCTGTTTATCACAGGCAAGGGCACTGTAGTCTGGCCAAGTGCAACTAGTCTAAACTGACAAAAGTCTGTAGCAAAGACAGGTAGATGGATTCTTGAGATTGGCAGCAAAAATTCCCTAAGCCTAAGAAAGATTTTAAACTGAGAGTTTGATGAACATACAATCAGCTGTTGAACGAAAAGAGCAGATTACACTGTGGTGTCCAGGGTGGGGTAATCACATCTCTCTTTCCCACTGTAACAGAGAAATTGAGTAGACTACAGGGAATATGAAAGGCATCAGCTTAAAAACTACTGAAATTGGGGTTTTCTTCCTCACATCTTTACTGCTTTTGTCTCTCTGGAAAATCAGGTTTGGTGAATCTTTGGACCTAGTTAGATTCCTCTTGAAGGAATTAGGAACATAGATAAAGGTATGTTTCTTCCAACAGAAATATCTTCCTAATGCCTCACTTAGTCACCATGAGTACATAACTCTTCTTTGGTTTCCATCCCTGCTTGTTTATCTGTTTATCATACCCTTTCCTCAGCTGTGGCAGCACCAGGAAATGGAACTTTCTCCTTGCACTTGGAAACTGAATAGAATAAATTCCTGAAGTCCACCTTTCTTCAGTGGTTGACCTGGCTGAATTACAGCTAAGCTGGTACCAGGCATAACCTTGGGTCATGACACAGAGTTGTTCAGTCAACATACTGTGACAAGAAGCATGAAATCCCTGTATATCCCATTGGTTCTAATTCACAGGCTTTTTCAACTTTCTTTTTCTCATGTAAGTGACACCAAGAATTACCACTTTAACCTCACAGACTTCATATCCTTATCCACCCTCCAGGAAAACGGTGTCATCCAAAGCTATCCAAAGAGTAAGAAAAGAGCTGCAGAAAAAATGTATTAACTTCTAAAGAATGCACAGCATTGGACAGCCTAACTTTGCTTAAACTTACTCATGTTATTTATCACCAGCTGGGGCCAATATTTTTTCATGGAGCATTTGGGAAGGAATTGTCATTCATAAGATCTGTCACTGAGATACAGAAGGACTGCAGATTATAAATTGTGGTAATGGAATGATACTGGTCTATCCTATTTTATCCCAAGAAAGGATAGTCTAGTTCTCAGATGGTCTGGTTCTTGCTCCCCAGTCAGCATTCTTCATTTCCAGATTTCACAGGAGGACCCTCCTTTGGGTGAAGTGCAGTGTCCCCCGTGTTTGATAGCCTACAGCTCACTATGGTTAGAAGCTAGAATAGAGGATGACCACAGTGACCACACTGTGAAATAAGGTGTGAACTGTGCAGGGCAGGGCTGTAGCAACACAGAGTGGAGGAGTCAGATCAGCTCGGGCTATAAAGGAGGCATGTGGCAAGTGAGCCTGCTAGAACTGAAATATGTCAGTCTACTATACACACATGGGTACGAGTCAAGGCAGACCAAATCAATGCTGAAGTGAAAGTGCCACCCATTTCTTCATCTGCAAAATGGATAGATTAACACATTGGTACTTTGCAGTGAGGTTACCAGAATTAATGCATTAGAGCTCAGCTGCTGCAGAATGATGTCTTTCCTGTAGCTAAATAACAGCAGCCAGTGAAGTGCCCTGTAGAATGACTATCTAGCCAGTGCTAGATGCTGGAAGGGACAAGATTGGGGATAGAGAAATGGGGTTTTTCTTGCATAGTAATTCCTTTAGATCAATCATTTCCTTAGTCATGTCAGGCAAGTTTGGCCAGTGATATATTTGGAGTTGAAAGGCTGTGGGTTTTGTCTCCATTGTCTCTGCTTTGGCACACAGGGATAATGAGTTTCACTAACCAACAGTACATGTATTCATTAGCATCGGCTGCTGTTGACCATGGGAGTCAACCTGATTTCTCCATGCTCTTTTTTTGGAAACATTCAAACGGGGGTGAGGAAAATTAGCTGACTCTCAGTAAGCGTTTTAAAAATTGTTCCCTCCCTGCTCACTGTCCCAAATAAACAGCAGAAAATTATATTCTAAGTGCTCAAACAGCTTTGATTTTGCTCAGATGTTATGAAGGAACTTCATCACAACAGAAGTAGAATTAGTTTACATTCTTTACTTTTTAATAAGGCATTGAAAATATTAACAGTGGCTCTGCCTGAGTAGCCTTTAATATCAGTATCTCATCATTTGAGCCAAGTGCAATGCTGATTTTAAAAGCAAGCTACAGTCTAAAAAATGGCTCCATGAAAATGCTACTGATGTACCTTATATTCACTCTTGTCTATCTGCAACAGAAAAGATAAAGGTTGAGGCAGTTAATCTTTTAGCTTTCAGCATTATAGAATTAAAAATAATGGAAATTCAGTAGCTCAATTTTCTCCTCATCATGTCAAAATCTGCAAAACCACAAAACCTCATTTCTGGCAGTGCCACCTTTCACAGCTAACTGGTGTTTAAAAGAATACATTTTAAGCAGTGTTAGAAGTACTCCCTTTCACCTTTACTCATCACCGTTTTTGTTTACTTGTTTCTTTGTTTCCTTGGTTTTGATTTGGGTTTTTTTTGAAGAGGAAGTCAGGACAAGCAGTCTTTTTTCTGTGTACTGTTTATCACTGTATTTAAAGTACCTTCATACCCAACTTGGGGTTATACTTGACTCCACCCTTTCAGGTAGAAAAAGAGAATACACAAGTTTTCAGATGAAAGGCTTTCCCACTCATTACTAAACAAAGAAGTAATGAAAAGATACAAGGCCTTTTTTCTTTTTACCACCACCACTCCCATCCCTCCCCAGCAGAAAGCACATCAGGCACAAACAGCATAGTATAAGAGGGTTCAGGGAGAGGCTATTTCACTAGTTGAGGAGATGAGGGCTATTTGCAAGTATTTTGAAGATGGACTGATCACTGTCAGAGATCACCGACTTTTGCTTCCTTTTGATGTGTAAAATAGCAAAGGAAAAGGAATGAAAATATTTTGTGGGGATGCTTCCTGAAGTAACAGAGTTACCTGAGAAAGCACTGTTAAATATTTTTAAGTTAGGACAGCTAATTAAACAATTAAAGGTTGCAGATCTTGCCCTGAATATAGGGTCAGGTGCTGAAAGACTCTTTTGTAATTGGTAAAATGCTGTGGCTAGACAGAAAGCAAATTACATGTGTAATCACAAGCCTTGAAAAAATAGTCCCATGTGAAGGACTTTTAAAAAGAAAAAACCAAACAGGGAGCCATTCAGTTTTCAAATCGGATGGGAAAAAATTCTCTTATTTTGAACAATTTTTTCCCTGCCAAAAGAAACAAGATGAAAATCAAAAGGGTCTAAACCAGTTATTTCAGATGTGCACAGTGCAGACCCAGCATCCTAGGTGAGATCAAAAGCATGACTCCACAGGATACTTCCTTTGCAAGGTGACTCAAGGGAAACAGAATGAGAAAACCCAAGACCACATTACACAACTTGACAAAAACAACTGTGATCTTTTAAAATGACAGTTTGCAGGAGAAAAGAGAAAGAGAAGGCAACCACAACCCAAGCTCCCAAATGAGTTCAGTTATCCATGCCTTAGTGTTCTGCTTAAAC
The DNA here is from genome assembly GCA_013390045.1 of Picathartes gymnocephalus. Lineage (NCBI taxonomy): Eukaryota > Metazoa > Chordata > Aves > Passeriformes > Picathartidae > Picathartes > Picathartes gymnocephalus. The sequence goes on from WEKY01059117.1 coordinate 270,338, forward strand.
AGAGGACCTTGGAAGTAGATATTAGGAAATGTTCAACATATACAAGTGTTGGTCTGCAATAACTCGGTACTCTGATGGAAAGAATGGAAAAGCAAAATAAACAGCTGTATTGAAAGGACTCACCTATATATGTGGGCAACAACTGCAGATGCCTTCGTGCCCCATGGCAGCAGATATCAAGACTGTATAGAAAGTGATTTTCTTGGCCCATTTATCAATGCTTTGGGTGAAGGGGCGGATGCATTCACTGATGACACAAAGCTG
>WEKY01059123.1:0-21726 GCA_013390045.1 Picathartes gymnocephalus
AGGTATGTCAGCCAGAAAAGGAAAGTCAAAGATGTGTCCCCTGACAAACAGTGCTGGTACACTGGTAACAACGATTGAGGAGAAAGTTGAGGTACTCAACAACTTCTTTGCTGCAGTCTTCAATGGTAACCTCTCTTCCCTCTTTGAGTGGATGGAGAGCAAGATGAGGACTGGGGGAGCAACAACACCTTAAGGGGAAGTAGCGACTGATTTTCTCATATTATTTTGCATGCACATGTAACTTTTATCTATTAAACTGTCTTTATCTTAGCTGTAGATTTTTTTGCACCTTTACTGTTCTGATTCTTTCTCCAATCCCACTGGTAGGAAGTGAGCAAGGAGCTCAGCCAAAAAAAGTAAAGGAACATATTTCATGCGTCAGACCACAGAATACAATTTCCTTTTCTAATCTTCTGAGGAATAAGGCAAGTAGCATTATAAAATGACATTATAGGAAAAGCAAGGTAAGGATAACTTTTTGTTCAGAACACACCACTTAGATGAACATTATCTACTAGAATAATATGATGAAGCACAAGGCATAGCAGATAACTTAAATCAATTACAATATTAATTCCACTCATTATGCATATTATAAGCAATATGTGTTTCAAATGTTTGATTCAAGTATGCTTGGGAAGAGGAAAATTATTTATTTGCTCGTTCTGTACCACAATAGTTTTTACTTTGTTGTGCTCCTTGTATTGGTGTTTAAAACAGTGGAATTAAATGTGGCCATTTAGTGTTGTAAATTGCAATACCAAATGTCTCCTCTATTGAGGCTATCATGCAAGTATTAAATACAGTCCTCACTGTTGCAATCAATACAATTATTTACTCCAGTTAAAATCACATTACTTTTTGAGACAGAAAACAAACAGTCAACCAAACAAACCTGAGCAGTTGCATGTGGTTTTTTCCATGTATAAAGCTCTTCAGATTTTGCAAGATGATGATAAATGGGTTTGATGTCACTACACACAATGGACCTGGAAAGTTGCACATTTACACTTTAAGGTGGTCATTACAAGGCCTATAGAGTACTATGTAAACTTTTGCCTTAATACTCCATTTTATCATATAATAGAAAATTATTTTGTGACTACAAACAGATAGTAGCATATAGAGGTGATGACAATGATGACAGTGATGATGAGGCCTTATTTGCCTTATATGGATCAGATTTGTCAAGTGCCATAAGAATCATAATGTGTTCAAGGACCACGGTTTAGCTGAGCAAGGATATCTCAGATCATCTGCTGATTTAAATAAAACAAAACTAAAAAATTAGTATAAAAGGCCTCATTTTTTTCAGTATATCCAGATCTCCCTCTGCACCTTTTTCCTTCCTGCATTGATAGGGTTGCATGTAGGTTTTATTTGCTAGACTAATACTGAGAGGTCACTTTCTGGCCTTTGATAATAAAATACAAATGATTTCTTTACATATTCAAAATTAAAATCTGTACTAAGGTGAAAATCAGAAATGGATAATGAGTAAAACCAGGCTCAATTTTGCAGTAAGAGACCTTCTTAGCTACCAAAATATAAAAATATGCTCTTAAAATTAAATCTAAAATGGAACAGATGAAGGCAACTTTTAAACATTTCAGTCAATATGAAGGCTGACCAGTAATCCTTTTTTTCACATAGTCAAGAAATATAGTCTTGGAATTTCACATATAATCATTATTTTGGCTTTCATATTTGCCGGGTTTTCTTTGTATTGGTGCACTATCAGTCTGAACAGCACTAAGCAGTTTTGTCAAGCATGTTCAAAGAAAGTAAAGTTTCTCCTAAGAAGTTCTGATTGTTAGTTTTGGCAAGCACTTTATAAGGCACCTGAAAGAATCATTGATCTAAGGCCACCAAAGTTACAGAAAACCAGTTCCAAACTTACAGATAAAAAATCAGCCAGGAACTGTAAGGATCTGCCCTTTACTCGTGGAATGCCATTTTGCCAATTGTCAGATCAAGTCTGCAGAATTCAGAACAAGAATCCGTCTTTTCCCCAGTGCTAAAGGGTTATTCTGAACCAGACTGATGGTGGCCTATTTTGAAAACTGCTTTCGGAGTAGGTAAGCCTAAAATTATAACTTCAGTCCAACCATTTGTTCTGAAAATATCTTGGCTCCACCAGGCCTGATAGATCTGTGGATACTGCTGTCGAAAAGACCACTGTAGCAACAAGGCATCATAACCATGGAGGGTTCTGGAAAGGAAAAGGGAAAGACGTGTATGAGTGGGGTTGAAGGTAGAAGAATACACTTTTATTTTAGTAATCGTGTGCTTATTTATTTAAGGAATTTTTATGCTTATTTATTTCAAACTAGAAAACATTTACGGAAAGACCATTGTACTTACACCACAACTAGAAAATATGGATAACTGGAAGATATGGATAAATTTTCTTCCTTTAGTGTCAGAGGGGCAATAAGAATCAGCTTTCTTGAAAAACATGCATGTGGAGGAACTACATGAATATTAGCAGAACTGGCCTCTGAATTTTTCCCTGACAGGGTTATATTAATTCATTTGTGCATCTATAGAAAAAACCTCAACACACTAACTTGATGGAACTACTTTAGATTTACACCAAACAGAGAGAAGAGGATAGCCCATTGTGTAAAAAGGAGGGAGTCCTATTACGATGTCATTTACTCTTCTTTAGCTGCAAGTGAGACCTTCACTTCTGAATGTGAACAAAAGTCAATAATTTGTGATATTACAAGGAATATTAGCAAAAACACCAGCCTGCCTAGTGAGTTCTTAATTGTCTGAACATTTTCAGTGCCATTAAGTATCTCCTGTGCAGAAAGCAAGAGATTTTTTTCCTAAATGGCCTCTAAGAAAACACTTCTGGGACAGCATATCGCATTTAGGACACTCCAAAGCACTTTTACTCTGGACAGAGCCTTCCCTTATGAGTGTGCTGCATCCTTTTTTCAATGTTCTTTCTTAGTGCTTTTTACCACCCCATCAGAACCAGAGACCAGAACTTCCCTGATGCCTCATCATTAGGTTTTAGCTTTTCTTCACCTCCAACATTTCACTCTTTGTTATCTCATCATGGAGGTTCAGATTCAGAACATGGCATGGAAAATTTCATCCATTTCTTCAGACTTAGACTAAGCTCTGTGGTTTCATACTGTGCTGGATGTACTTTCCCTGTACCTCCATACCCTTGCATTCTGTCTTTGCTTCACTCAGAGATCAGGCGGCATGAAAATGCCTTTCTCCTTTAAATTACAATTTGGGAATTGTACGGGGAAAACACAGGGAATCATCTCAAGCTCTTAAAGTTTTCTTCAGTATTTCAGGACATCTTATCTGTGTTTAAAAATGCACCTGAAGCTACGTGAAGAAACTGATCAAGTTTTGTGAAGGTAAAAAAGGGACTTTCACAATAATAAAGGAGTTCTCCAAAACATGGCAGCTCTGGGAACCTAAATTCTTTAGGAAATGTAGGAGATCTCCAGCTTAAGTGTACAAATCAGCATTATGTGATTAGTCAGGGAAGTACAAAATTAAGGAGAGAAAAAATAAGATATATTGAACTTGAATCTTAAATACTTTCACAAATTATCTCAGCATTTGGACATTGTGATTAAATTAGTACTAAGTATAGGGGCTGAGGCTGAGCCATGTTGGAAAAGGTACTGGTTTATGCCTGGATAGCATTCATTCAGTATTGAAAAACTGCACATGATGCTTTTTTCTGGGGTACCTAAATGCATCTCTTTTGTTAGGTTGTAGATGAAGCTCAGAAGACTGAAAATAATTGAGGATTGGATCCTCCCAAAATTATTTTGGAGAGTACATTTGACCCATATAGAGAATATAAAAGTCTTGTTATTTGAGTACATTTTCCAGGAATTCATGAAAATTTTCTTTTTATGTTTGTTGTCGTCATGAATATAAGCACAAGGCTTGATAACAGAGAAACAAAAAAGACAAAACACATGCAGAAACAGAAACAAACAAAAAAAAATTAAGGTTTTGAGTATAGTTCAGATGCTCATGATATGAATCAAATTGAAGCATGCAACCAAAACACAGTAAGTATAAAGACAAATGAGCACTAAGCGATTACTTCAGCAAGAGAGTCAGAAATAGCGAATCACACGATGATTTGGGTTGGAAGACACATTAAAGGTCATGCGGTGTCTCTTTAACTAGATCAAGATGCTCAAAGCCACATCCCACATGACTGAACTCTTCCATGGGTGGAGCATCCGTTTCTCTGGGGTAATTCTTCCTGCATCTCACCACCCCTATCATAAAAACTTCTTCCTTACACCCAATCTAAGCTATATTCTTTCCATTTAAAACTTTCCCTTTGCCCAGTCCATGCAATTCTTAGTAAAAAGTTTGTCTTTCTTATAAGCCTATTACACATATTAGATATAGAAAGGCTGCAATAAGGTCTCCCCAGAATCTTTTCTCCTCCAAGGGGGAATAACCACAGCTCTCTCAGCCTTTCTTCATAAGAGAGGTGCTACAGCTCTCTGACCATTTTCAGGACCTTCCTCTGGACTCACGCCACCAGTTCCATGTCCTTCCTGTGCTGGGACCCCAGAGCTGGATGCAGGGTTCCAGGTGGGCTCTCACCAGAGCAGGGCAGAGGGGCAGAATCCCCTCCCTCCCCTGCTTCCCACGCTGCTTTGGATGCAGCCCAGGACACGTTTGGCTTTCTGAGCTGAGTGTATATGGCCAGATCATGTCCAGGTTTTTACCCACCAGTATGCCAAAGTCTGTTTCCACAGGGCTGTTCTCAATCTCTTCATCATCTAGAACAGGCACAATATCTTTTATATTAATGCCAGGGTCCTGGTGACTGCTAAAAAGTTCCATTGTTTATGCCCTTGATATAATAATTTCAAATAAATTTGAATGTAGATATCAATGGAATTTATTCAGCACCACAACATTCAAGAACTTTCTGGTTTGGTGCTGTCTGGTCTACCGAGCAGCAAGGTATATAGCAAATGTGTCACGCAACGAATTTTAAGTCCTTTTTCTTGGGTCTATGTCATAATGAAAGAAAAACAAATGAGGCTTTCTGTATATAGAGGAAAACCTTCCAATTTTTACTTTCTAAACTTTACAAATATTTTGTCTGGTCTTCTTTATAATCATCCTTATTCTGCCTGATATTTCATTTCACTCCTGAAAAGTACAGTCAAAATCAAGTGAATATCATATAGTCTGTCAAGTTATTTTGCTAAATTGAGCCTTGCTAAAATTTGCAGTAGGTTCATCTACAAACAGCAGTCTGGACAGTAATGTTTCAATTATTTTTTTAAGTTCTGTAGCAGGAAAAGGTGTAGAAACATTGGGTTTCTAGGAAAAGACTGAATTATGTTAAGTTGGCAATAGAAGAAGTGCTGAAAAATACTATAAATGTGTCAGAAGCAGCAAAAGCCCAACATAAAGGTGTTTATCCTTTCTTGTGTTATCCTCAACACAAGAAAGACATGGACCTGTTAAAGAAGGTCCAGAGGAGGCCACAAAGAACTCAGAGGGCTGGAGCATTTCTTCTGTGAAAACAGGCTGAGAGAACTGGTGTTGTTCAGCCTGGAGAAGAGAAGGTTCCAGGGAGACCTCATTGTGGCCTTCCAGCACCTGAAGGAGGTTTGCAAAAAGGAGGGAGAGCAACTTTTTATATGGGCTGGTAGCAGCAGGGCAAGAGAGAATGGTTTTAAATTGAAAGAGAGTAGGTGTAGGTTTTTAGATTCTAGGAAAAAATTCTTCGCTATGAGGAAGATGAAGTACTGGATCAGGTTGCCCAGAGAAGCTCTGGATGTCCTATCCCTGGAAGTGTTCAAGGCCATGTTAGCTGGGACTTAGAGTAGCCTGGTCTAGTGAAAGGTGTCTCTGCCCACGGCAGGTGGGCTGAAACTTGATGATTTTTAAGGTCCTGTCTAACTCATACCATTCTATGGTTCTATGATTCTCTCTTCCTGGAGAATGACCAAGATAATGCACATTTTTTTTAGCTCAGCAATTTTTCAGGTGTAATGATATGTAAAGTTTGACTATCATTTGCGATCCTCTGAAACACACTTATAAAGGCATCCTCAGATCTGTGTTCCCGGCCTTCCTTTGGAAAATCTGTTCTCTCTTCCCTTTCATATAAGGAGTAAAAAGATCTATACTCATGTTTTTTGTATCCTCTTGGGACACCGCTATTTCTAAAGAAATTAACATATAGGCCAAATTTATTGTCAGGAAAAGAATAGTCTAATTTGCTCTAAAATATTCATGCATTTTAAAGGAGGGGGAAAAAAAAAGGAGAGAGAAATAGGAGCTTTCTTGACATAAACCTTTCCAAAGAACAGTAATGGAACTGGTATGACTTTTGTTGAGATTAAATATTCATGAAGTAGGTTTTATTGTATTTAATTAGAGGTGAAGAAATAAATTTTAAGGAATAATTTTCCAGGTCAGGTTGGTCTACATATTTTTTTACTGCTGTTTTCTCCAAATAAATCAGTAATTCAAAACTATTCCTCAAATAGTTACAAAGAAAATTCTTTGTCTATCACACATTTGCAGGCTGTTTGAACAGAATATTAAATGATAACATTTGAATGGTTTTAACCGTTCACATGATGCAGCTACTTTTTTTCACTAGGTGTGCTTTAATTAGTAAATTAAGCCAGAATTATTCATTGTGAAATTGCATTGATCTCCTAATTTGGTTTAGGCTGGTTTTGGTGAGGCAAAAATCCCAAGTAAGTAAATGCAAACATGACATAAATTCACTTAGTTTAATAACTGGACCATTTTCAGAAACTAAAGAGGATATGCATGCATCTGACTCCTATTTTAATTTAATATAAGCACTGGAATAGTAAAAAGATTAAAAGAAACCATGATTGAAAAATATATGTAAATGAAGACAAAGTAATCAAGAAAAGTAAAGTAGTCAAGCAGAAAGTAAATATTCTTTATTTCCAATCAGAAAGCAATAGAAAAATTCAATGTGATCAAATTATTTGTTTTACACAGCTCTGAACACCAGTGGCAAATAGCATAATGGCAAGTCATATTAAACTGGAAATGAAAGTGATGTCATTATCAATTATTTGAAACCCAGAAGAACCTGAAAGCCATTAGGATAATGAAGAATATCACTATAATTGGATCTCTTAAGTCAACAGCTTGATCACAGCTCTGCAAAAGAGGTCACCATGTCCTGCATCTACCAAAAGCACAACACTTCAGAAACTCATAAAGGATTTCTTTCACAGGCTGGAAAAAATGAGAATTGAGAATTATATTGTAAAGGAGAAACCAGGAAAATGCATTCATGGCACTTGTGTGGCACAGAACAGCGATATCCAAATTTGCTGTGACAGACACTCTGGAATCAGCAGCAGATATCTGCATCATTGAGGCAGCACGCCTAAGCTTACCTGCCCTACTGAGAGGCATTGCTGCACACCTCACCCCTCTGCAGAAAACAGCAAGGTGTTGTCAAGATGAAAGCCAACAGGCTGCACTCAGGGGTGAAGGCTGAGGGGGCTGGCCAGCGTCCATGCAAGGTTGTTCCGTAACACCATTGAAAAGTTATGGCGACCAGGGAAAGAACCCAAAATGCAGAGACTGTACCCACCTTCAAAAGGGCAGGGTCTGAGGAACTACAGGCTTGTCAGACAATTTATTGCAAGGGAAGACCATGGAAGAAGTCCTACTGGAGCACAACTCAGGGTTCACAAAACAGCCAGCATAGACTGACCATGGGTGAACCATGCCAGTCCCAGACAATTGCCTTCTGTGACGACATACATGTATTTGTGGCTAAGTGGAGAAGTGTGGATGTCCTTCACCTTGACACTAGCATGGCTTTTGTCACCATCTCCCACAGTATTCTTGTGTATTGGGTTGTTATGGTCTGGATGGGTGCACCACCAGAGAGTGAAAAAAAAGTTTGGACAATTTTACTCAAAAAGGGGTGGTTGATGGATAATTTACTACTTGTTGACTGGAAACAAGAGAGCTCCCACAGCAGCCTCCTATCAATGATCTGGGTAGGTGACAAGGTGCATGCCTGTGATGTTTACAGGTGATTCCAAGATGCAGGGGACCGGTTGATGCTTCTGACAGCAGAATTGCTGTTCAGAGGAACCGAGACCAGTGTGAGGAAGGGGCTAACAGGGCCTCCAGGATATTAGGGCCAGAGCCCTGCAGCTGTCTCCAGAAGGCAGACCCCCGGAAGTGATGCCAGTGGTACAGGGAGAAGGCTCTGGGGAGAAGGCCCTGATATCTCTCTGCATAGAACTTTGAGCAGAGCTGGTGTATAGAATTGTAGTTTTCTGCCATTTGAAATGAAATTTGCCTCTGTACCAAGCATCATCACCAACAGGGGCCCTGTTCTCAACACAAACCCTGTAGAGTTGGCACCACACCATCCAGCTGCATAATTTCCTCTTCTGAATCATGCACTTTTGTGGAGGTCCTTACTGCTTCTCTTGAATAATTCATTTCTGTTTACATCATTTTTGCTTTGACAGCACTGACAGAAGGAGTCGACTTCCCATTCTCCATGATGTCTCCATGCACTGAAAATTTCTTGGTTACTTTTGAAGTAGCACTCCTATGAACTTCAGCACCATTTTGTCTTTTCCCACAGAAAGAACAACCACGTCCTAAAGGGTACCATAGCTCTTTTTAGCACCTAAAAAATATAAAATTTTAATTTTAAGAATCATTTTGCTTAGTCTCTTGTTTTTACAATTATTTGGGATGCACATGAATTTTTACACTTTCTTGTCCAGAAATTATCCAGGCAGCTCTCTAATTCTGTTTTGAGTTGAAAGCAGCCTGGTTAACTGCTGGTGACAGCCACTAGCACATGCAAGCTCTCATGGTTTAGAGAATTGTGAAATAACTACATATCTCCTGCTCATCATTCACTATATGTAAGCTTTACTTGATATATAAAATTCAGAAAGTGTAAAGGAAAAAATGGTCCTTGTAGCCTTTGATATATTATCTGCATTTATTTTCCAAGGTGCAGGTATTCATCAGTGACCACCAAACTCTGTGATTTCTAGACATCTCTTCAGGTACTACCAATTCCTCCTCTGACTAGAACACTCCAATCTGATGTTCAAAGTGCTCCACACACATGTAGGAGCACAGAATACAATGTACTTTGCGTTTACACTTCACGTAGGAGCCACCCCAGCCTCCGTAAATTTTGGCATGGATTACTTCTGGTCTTTAATGTCTGCATCAAACAGCTGGCAGTACAGGAAGTGAAAAGAAAAGTGGCAACAGCTGCTTCTTTCTGTTTGGGTTTTGTGACAAAGCAGCTGACTTCCATTGTATTCATAAACAAACCATGCAACAAAAGTAAAGTTACTGAAATACTGAAGACTTAACAAAAGACATAGCTGACAAATATAAATTTTCCATAACATTCAGGTTTGCAACAACACCTTTCTCCCAGGATTGCTCCCATATCTGAGTTTCACCACAATTCTGCTGAGCTTAATATTTTCTTCTCTTCAAAACAAGAGAAAAGAACTGTATTGTTTCTTCTGAATAAGTCACTGTCACTTGCAATGACTACACTCCTAATTTTTGTCTAATAAGGCACTTTTGTAGATAGAATTAGGAGTTCAAAACCATGAGAATCTGAGCAAGGAAAAATAAAGCAATTTTACAGTTTTCAGTAACTCAGACAGTGCTCCTGCGTGACCTCTCCTGTAGTCATTATCTGTGTATGCCACAGCATTCCAAACACATTTTTGCAGCATTGTGATGCTTATTTTCCCTGACATCCCCTTTCTTATGATAAGTTACAATTTAGCCTCCCATTTTTGCAAGGCTTGGATTTTGCTACTTATGCCAGGCAGGAGCTCTGTACCTCCAAAACTAGGCTCAGATTACATCTGAAACAGAGGGACTTTTTAGCTCACACAGTCAAAGTTGTATCCTGATTTTTAGAGTCACCTGTACAGGACCTGGACCTTGATTGTGCCCTCCAGCTGTCTTACAAATTTGCCCCAGATTTTCTTCTCAGATATGAACATTCTTGCTAGTTAGGCCAAACTTACTTCTTCCACCACCCTGCTTCAGCAGGCAACTACATAGAGGTTGAGGCTGTTGACTGTTCCAGAGTGAGAGAGAGCAAGCTTCTGTGGAGGAAGGTGAATGTTGACAGAAATGTTCTACACAATATACAGCAGCCAGGCTCTTTAAGAAGCAAAGGAATTGCTTTTAAGTAAAGAATGCGTGAGGGAAGAGCTGCATTCCAATGCACTTCTCTGTGAAGCTACTTGAATTCATCCTTAAAAAAAACCATGTGACAAAAAAAGCTCTCATCAACTCTAAAATCCATGGTAAGCATAATTTCTCAATATTGCATAATTTTCATTACACAATCTGTCAAAATTATATTACATTTTAGTGATTCAAAACAAAAAGTACATGTAATAATTTTTTGTGTTATATAATATCTTAATAAGTTATGCATATTGTATTATATCAATTTAATGTAATTGTGTAATTGTGTATTAAATTTAATGTATTTGTGTACAAAATTTCAATGCAATTAAGAGAAGAAAAATATATTTAGAAGTTTGGGATTTTTAATCAGCATTTAAAAGCTTTCTACAACATATTGGAGTAGTAAAATATGTTGAAAAGGGGGTGACTTACTTGACTGTAATTAAAAAATATTCAGGCTGTATAGCAAATTAAAGAATTGGGTATACATATACATATATACATATATATAGTTTTTTATCTACAAACTCCTGAAAAAGGCATTGGCTGCGGCAAACTCACAGCAAGAGAGAATTTAGCCCTAGACATCTGAGTCAAAATGTTTAATCTTCCACAAACTCTTCAGAATTTACAGACTCTTGATAGTATTTAAATCAAAGGAAAAGATTTCTAAACTCTTGCATTTGAACAGCAAAAAAAGATGACTTCTCAAAGTGCTACCAGGGAAAGACTAATGCATCAAGCTCTGCATTTCCTTACCAATTTATTTGAGGACTTGAATCTACTACTAATGTGAAATAGTTTTAAATGGTATCTATAGAATAGACAGCTATGTATTCTACTAGACTAATCTAGACAAAGGCAAAATTTGCTAATCAAAGTGTGTCCTGCATTTCTGTCTATGGCAGAGTAAATATGCCCCATAGAGGATAGTATGGGCCCATGTTTTGGATTTGTGATGAACAGGGATTGTGGATGCCCTGGAAGGGCACACCCCTAGGCTTTGGCTTCTCCCATGGAAGACCAAGGATCTAGATGTCAGTTACCCCAGTTACACCCCCCCCGTTTGCCTTGTATGGCCATGTTCTGTATCCCGTAACCCCATTGGCAGTCGGCCCCTTGGCCGGCTCGCCCCCCAGTTTACCATACAAGATTGGTTTCTAGTGAGTTCTCGGTTCTGTGTTTCCCCACGGGTTCGCCCCTCTGTCTGTTCTCCCCATCTTACTTCCCCATTGCTGCATGTACTTGTCCTCCCGCCTGCCCTTCCCGTTGACTGGTCCCTGCCGCTTGACTCCCCCCCATTTGCACCCGTACTTAAACCCTGACCCTCCATCTTCCCTCGTCTTTGTCCCTAGAACCTTGGGAAGTTTGGATGGGCATTGAGATCCGCCACTGTGTAGGCGTCGACCTCCACCACGAATAAACTGGAAACCCATACAAAGACCCCTTCTGCCTCCGTAGCCTTATTTCCCCCGGCTGTGCATGCAAGAGTGCTGTGCCTTCTCCACCCCAACCAGAGCGCCTTCCCCGGTGGAGACGCTTGCAGGAAGGTTGCAGTGTCGAGCAGCCTGCGCCCACGCTGCAGCAAGGGATGGTACCAGAGGGAAGTTGTTATTACTGCTGAGCAGGGCTTCAGCAAAAGTTTTTTCTTCTTCTCTTCCCCCCAGCAAGGAGAATGGGGAGAGGCACTGGGGGAAGGAAAGAAGCTGGGACAGGAAACAGTCAGGACAGCTGACTTCAACTAGCCAAAGGAATATCCCATGCCATATGGCATCATGTCCACCAAAAGATATGAGGGGGGAAATTGAAGGGGTGCTGTAGCTCAGGGTCTAGGCTGAGTATCTGTTAGTTGGTGGTGAGCAATAGTATTCCATTGCATCACTTACCTTTCTTGGGTCTTATTTCTTTTCTTTGTTAATTTCCTTTTCACTACAATTTATTAACATTATTTTTAATTTATTTCAATTATTAAACAGTTTTTAGCTCAACCTGCAAGTTTTCTCATTTTTACCCTACAAATTCTTTCCCCTATGCCACAAGGGGGGAATGAGCAAGTGGCTTTGTGAATCTTAGTTGTCAGCTGGGGTTAAATCATGACAAAATGCAGCTGAAATAGTGTTGTGGTTGAGAAACTTCTCTTTCCACTATAAATTCAAACAACTCAAAAGTGACATTTTCAAAGGACTGTATAAAAAGCTGTAGGGATTTTCTGAGTTAAGACAATGGCATCTGAAAGATATTTGCCATTTCGTCTGTATCAGTTCAGAAGGTTTTCAGCAGTGAATTGAAGAATGAGCGATACCTTCTTGGCATACATCTACCAAATTGTTGTTTGAAGTTTTCATTTAGTCATTCATTCCAAAGCATATTAGCATACCAAACTATCTCTGTAATGGAAGTCTGTATTTCATATGGCTCAGAACTTGGCTTTTAAATTATAACTGTGGAAACACTTCATCATCACAATGTCTAAACAAGAAAAAAATTGTATAAATTTTTTTAATCCCTTATGAATGCAGTGATTGCCTGAACAGACTAAAGATACTAGGCAGTGCCAACTTACAGTTTTGGGAAGAAATAGCACAGCAAAATGTATTTGCTATCCTACTTGAGGGTGAATTGAGGGTGAACGGAATCCAACATTACGTAGATAAGTATTGGAAGAAGAGCTTCAAGGGTCCATCCTTGCTCAGAATATCCTTGTTCAGAAACAGATCACAGGCTTTTTAAACCTACTTTTTTATTTGGTTTGTTTAGTATCAGGTGAGGGTTAAAAGACTGGCTTTTCTCAGACATGGAGACTTTGGGTTCAGCCTTTCCTGTAATTTTCTTTGAATATATAAATTCATAGAATTGTAGAAGAATAGAAGAATGGTTTGGGTTGGAAGAGACCTTAAAAATCATGTAGCTCCAACCCCCTGCCATGAGCAGGGACACCTCCCACAAGAACAGTTTGCCTAAAACTTTACCCAACCTGGCCTTGAACACTGCCAGGAATTGGACATGCATTACTTCTTTGGGCAACCTGTCCCAGTGCTTCATCACTCTCACAGTAAAGAATTTCTTCACAACATCTAATATAAAACTGCCTTAATGTCTCAAGACACTCCCCCTTGTCCTGTCATTGCACACCCTTGGAAAAAGTCCCCCTACAGCTTTCCTCAAAGCCCCCTTTAAGTACTGGAAGGCTGCGCTAAGGTTTCTCCAGAGACATCTCTTCTCCAGGCTGAACAACTCCAAACTGCATTAAAGAATCAATATAATTCTGTTAGGATGCAAGAAAAAGAACTTTTTGCACCCACTGTACATTATTTAAATTTTTACATCTAAAACTGACTAGCAATTCATGCTACAGTCCTTGCAACATGATATAAAGGCTCCATTCATACACAACAGCTGCAATGCAGAGACCAGTGTACTCTAATGTAGAAATTATTACCTTAAAAATTGGGATACCTCTTGAATAGTTCTTGTGACTGTCTCTCTGCAGACAAAATGTACTACTCTATAGTCTCACTGAAAAACAGCCTGTCTGTACAGGACCAGAACTGTATGTTCTACTTCACTAATTCAAAAACCAGGAAATACAAATACTACAACTTATCCTTAAAAAAATTTTTTTTAATTATTATGGAAGGTTTATTTGAAGCAAAGAAATATATTCAATGAATAGTCTCCTTTGCAGCTGACATGCAACCATAAATTTAATAGGATTTTTTACTTCTAATTTATTTTTAACAAAAGATTTCTATGTGATTTGGTACTGCTTTCCTTCTTCCCCTCCTTCTCCTGATTCTCCATCATTATCTAGTTGTAACTTTCTGGTTGATCCATCATATAATGGATTCAAGACACAAATTGCAGTTTGTCTTACTGCTTGAAACCCAAGAGTTAACATCTTCCAAAATCATAATTCATAGTGCAACTACCAGTGCAGGTAGTCATATCATTGTTTTCATGTCAACATTCAAGAACTTTTACTTCAAATTCACAAGAGACTATGTGAATAATACTAGTCATACATTTTGCCCAGAGAGATTGATTTGAATTTTTTTATTATGTTATTCATCACATTTTTTCAGAGTACACCCAGTATAAAAGCAAATATAATTAATATATTCAGAGTCTGAAAATTAGACCTGTGTTTAGGAAACAGAACTTGTAATCACAGCCATGTGATTAAGTATTATCTTGTGAAATGAGATTAGTTCAGACGGTTAGAGCATGGTGCTAATAACGGCAAGACTGTGGGTTCAATCCCTGCATGAGCCATTCACCTAAGAGTTGGATTTGATGGTTCTGTTGGGTCCCTTTCAACTCAAAACATTCTGTGATCTCTGAACTGCCAAAAAAATTCTCTTTTTATTACATGAATTAAGATTTCATATACCTTAAAAGATGATTCACACAAAATACTTCAGCAAACAGGGATTTATTGTAATAGATCCATAGTCAAACAACATCTTCAATATGTCATTGGATTAATAATGTCACATAAGAACAAAAATCAAAGTAGAACATAAATCCACAGTTATATGGGAAAAGAGAAGTTAGGCCTGACTTGTTCAGACTTCAATACCAATTCAGTTAGTAATGCTCTGCATGTTTGCAAACAGAGAGTCCAGTGCAGTTCAAGCATTAAGCTAGCAATATGGATTGGTTTAAAAAAAAAGATTCCTCCAAAACCTAACTCTGTATTTAAAGGTATACCTTCTCCATTTTCAGTAGACACACACATAGACTGGCAGCATGTTGATTTTGTTCTGTTTCCCACCCCGTTAGGGTTTTCCATGCAACACCTTTTTACATAGCAATTTGTTAATAAGCTATTTGGCATTATGCTTAGACAGAGAGGGTGCATCATTGGATTATACAGAAGAATTAATTTTCTTGAGCTGTACCATTTTTTTTCTGTTAGAACAATGTATGACAAACTGACTGTACATTCTCTGATATTACTATGCTCATCTCCAGAATCCTTCTCAAGAATAAAAATACACCCTGTCTTTTATTAACTTCAATTTTAAAAAAATTCTGATTTTGTTGCACTATCTACAAGAATAAATAGGTATATTATTAGTGCTTTTCAAGTGCTGAAGAAATTACCAGGTATCATTAGTAGTGTCTGTATTCAACCACTAATGACTGCAGAGATGCTTATTCAAGCAAGGAACATTTACATGCAGACTGCAGGAACTAAGCAAGACTTTGTTATGTCTCTGGTAAAAGGGATTCATTTGACTGAAGGAAGACTGACTTTAATTAGCTGTGCAAATGCCATTAATTCCAATTAATCTCACGGTGCCAAAACCAGAATCCAGGGAGAAAATAAATTGCAATAAATCAATATAACTCTTGTTTCTACCAGGAACAGGTGCTTACAGAAAGAGGAATGTCTTTTATAGTTGTCTGCATCAAGAACTATTTAAACAAGATAGTAATTCAATACACCAACCCTCTCAAAGGTTTTATAGACTATTTATATATCTCCTGAATTGCTTTTCTTTTAATGGAAAATAGTTAACTTAGTATTTTTGAGAAGTATTCCAGGAAAAAATCTGCTCAGAATACTCACAAGTAAAACCAAGTTTTATTTTGCAGGGAAAAATGAGATGTGGATTTGCAAGATAGCTGGTTCTATTTGCAAACCTTAGATAAGCAGTATTTTGCACTTACTTTTCATGGGACAAATCAAGAAAACCAACCAGTCAACTGATTCTCCAATGTATCTTGAAAAGCTGTCTCGACAACAAAACTCCTGGGTTTCTCTTAGACAGATCCTTGAAAAACATGACCATGAAATTTTAACCCTTGAGGATTTTCATGCTTCTAGTAGCAAGGCATCAGATCTGTCACAGCTTCTCAGATTTCAAGAGCAGTCTCAAAACCAGCACCAGCTTAAGCCTGAAAGAAGCCAAAAAAACCCAAATTAATAACCTCAGAGATGTGCCACTGAAGCGAAATTAAAAGAGTGCTCTTTGTGGGGAGGTAAGCACAAAACATCTTCCACATTTGGGAAATATTGTAGCCACCATTTTGCAACAGTTTCCCAACAAGAATTTTTTCATACCACGCTGCACAAGTGTGTGATGAACGTATAAAGGAAATTACTAAGTATACTGCTCAGGAACAAGGTAAGAAGGAAATAGAGAAATCAAACAAACAAAACCCTCTCCAAGAAAAGAGCCAAAGGACTTTATTTTTACCCTAGAATATGAAGAACAAACCTCCAAGATTTCAGAAAAAAACAAACCTACCAAATTGAACTACGAAGCAGAGTTTCACAATGCACACCAATAAACATAACAAAAAATACAGTCTGGCATTGGCTTTTTGGAGTGTTTATACAAAACATTACCACTCCCAGGACCCAGACACATACCAGCGTTAGAGTTTGCAACCACACATCACTCAGTAATAGAACACCTCGGCCACCAACATCTTCAAGTGTGCTTCCTTCTAATAATGCTGATTTATTTACTCACTGAACAGGATGCATTTGAAAAAAAAACAAAAGTAGGTCCCACTTATCTCCCTACTCTGATTTATAGTGCCTAATCACAGGTAGGTGTGACCCAGAATACTATTTTACAGCCGAAACATCTATAGTACAACACGCACAAGCTACCCTGAGTAGAACACTATTCAGGATATGGGAAGAATAGACAATGTTCTGAAAACATTCCGTGGGAATAAGATAGTAATTTTCCCATCCTTTTATTTTGCATGATGATATTAAAGTATAATAGAATCACAGATTCATGGATATCCTGAGTTGGACAGTACCTAAAAAGATCATTAAAGTCCAGCTCCTGTCCCTGCGCAGAACAACTGGAAGAATCACACTGTGTGCCTGAAATTGTTGTGTCAATGCTTCTTGAACTCTGTCATGCTTCAATTTGTGACCACATCCCTGGGGAGCCTGTTGCAGTGCCTCACCAACCACTGGGTGAAGAATTTTTTCCTAATATCCAACTTAAACTTCCTGACACAATTTCATACCATTTTCTCATGTCCTATCACTGGGTACCCCAGAGACACTTGAACACATGCAGAGAGATGATCTTTGTAGCTGTGGGTATAGAGCTGCTGCCCGTAAAAATCTTATGAACAAAACATTGATGAGTGCAAAGCCTCTGTCCTTCTTGACATGTGTACCAAAACAGAATTAAAATCCTCTAAAATACTGTAAAGTATCCTCTAAAAGTCTATACCAAATGAGTTTATTAAAGCTATATTTAATGTAGTTAATAAATATTATACTGTTTTTTCCAAAGTCCTTTTTTTTTCCAAGAGAAAATATACTGCCTTCTTTAGATCAGTACCCTTAGTCATCTAATATCTTATAAACAAGATGAATGCTCCTGTCTGAGAAGGATGAAGCAAGAACTTTTGCTCTTTACAATAGTTTCTTATCATGAGTATGTATCATGCTTTGTTTTCCCCTAATAAAAGCCGTTTTCAAATCAAAATGGCTTTTTCGTATTCAATATTGTTCCATCTTGACCTCTCCCATTTTTAATATATGATTTAGTATCTTCTGTTCCTTTTAGTATTGAACAATAAGAACAATGCTCAGTGATATTTTAAGGTTTTATGATTACATCAATCACCACAGATTCTGTTTACTAGGCTAAGAAAAAAGAAAAAATGAAAACAGTAAAAAGACAGAATCAGAGGATCAGACAGCAACTAGCATTTCACTTCAGAAAAAAAATATTTCCCTGATTTCAGCATGACTCCTAAAAATGAGCAAAAGTGATTGCGGTTTCACTAGGAGAATATGACATGTAACTAAGTGTCTACTATTAGCCAGACCAGTGCATTAGTGCCTGAAATACAATTTAGCCATGGTGATATCCATGTCATCTGCCTAATTATTAATCCCTGATTGGGTAAGAATTTATATTTCCTAATTATGTTATTGAGACTTGTCACTGTAAATCTGTATGGAAACTGGAAGGTGAGAAACTTTTTAGTCATCTGTGAAGGAAGATACATGAAAAATGTTTCTTGTTGAAAAATGTGAGATCCACCACTAAAGGTTGGATGGAAAAAGAATATTGGATTTAATTTCATGGGAAAGGGAGCAGAGAATTCTTCATCAAAGAAAAATTTGGGGGTTTAAGCTACCTCAGAAATACTTTACTTCATAAACAGCTCTTCTGCACACAAAGTGAATTCTGCAGTATTCCAAGGCAGCATCCAAAAAATGAATTCAGACTGCACACATGTGACTTTCAGTGTAGTTTCTAGAATTTCTAATACACTTTGTTAGAATGATTAGAAAGATTAGAATTTTTTCCTGGTCCGTCCTTGGCTTAAATGACTAATTTAATCGGTGAATTTAAAATAAAAATTAAAAAAAAATATAATGTTTGCCAGTTTGAAGACAGCCATACTGTTCACAACTGCAAGATATCTGAGAATGACAAAAATATCCAAATTTACTGGTATATGTGATTAGCAATACTTTCCAGGTTTAGAAAATGAGATTAAAACCGTAACAAAAATTCACACTTGTTACTTATCACAGTAAAATTATTTATACAACAGCACTGAAAATCTTCCACATGGATGGTTACATTCTGATGGTTATAAACTCCATGGGATGGCAGACCTGAACTTAGCAATATTTACAACACAAGAGTTAGTGTCCCTGAATGAGTTACTGCTTTTAATTTTTTCTAATAATATACCAGCGGTTTAAAGTCTTGTCAGGTTGATTTTTCTTTCCTCCTTCACTTTTCCCGGGCTGCATTATGTTTGTGTTTCTCAATATGAGACTAAAAGACACAGCTGTGTTGACCAAATGTACGATAGGGGACTACAACAACATTCATCCTCAGGTTCTGTAACTGTCAGAGTCCATAGACCTAACACCCCTTGTCCAGCTTCCTTCCTTCTGCAACAGAACACAAATCTGGATTCTATTAGTTGTGGGAAAAAGAAAGAATACATAAACACGAAAAAATAGAAAACCATACACAGCCTAAGGGGCAGTATTTCTGTCTCAAATCTGGAATTGTCCCACAATTTGTAACACCAGCTTAATCTTAAACTGGCTTAGAACTACAGAATCTCATTGATCTATGTCCTTCCTTACATTAAATTATGAATTAGAATTTTATCTACAGTGCTTATTACACAAAATTACCTCTTTAAATATCACATGCTGTATCAGGCTACACAGAGGAGTAAATATCTGTGCAAACTTTTTCCTCAATAGATCCAATAAAAACCGTGCACTGCTTCTTCATGGTGAAAATATTCCCAAGGCTAGGAGGGCTCAGAAAACATAAAATCTACATCCATAAAGTATTATAAATCTGTGGACTGGGAGTGAACATTTCACAAATTAGAATTCAATAGTTTTGAGGAACTCTAGTTCTGACCTTCATAACCTATCTAGGTTCATTACTTCCATAAAGAATTCAACTCATACCTCAGCAATATTCCTCCCCCTTGAAACTATTCCTTCCAGCTGAATACATGTAGCTGATTTATCTTCATGTGTGTCATCTGCTCTGAGGATGTCAGCAGTATCAAGAGTGGCAAAAAGTTTTTTAGGTTTTTTTACTGAATGTTCAGTTCTTGACTTTACACAAGAAAACTCAACTACTCTCAATGTAGCAAAACGTATATGTTTTAGAAATTATGATGACAATTACAGGAAATGTATACCTGTTCAGTGAGAGAGGAACAGCTTTTTTTTTTTTTCTTTTTAGTTGTTCAATAATAACATGTTTTATATTTACAAAAGTTCCAGAAGACTTTTATAAATACTAATTTATACTCACCTCTCTACTTATATTTGTGCAATTGGTGTTCTCATGGTAAAATATTGTGTCTGTATAACAAAAAAAAAAAAAAAAAGATTAAAGAAGCCCCAAGATTATTGTTTGAGATAGTATTGTGTATTTACTATGGGTTAAAAAAATTCTGAAGACCCTTCCCAAAATAACCTGATATTTCATTAGAAGTTGTTTTAATCTCTTGAACTCTTTATCCTAGTCATCATAAATTGGGGCATTACCTTTGGCAGTACTTTGACACTAAGCATCTTCATGCAATACAGAGGCTCTAGCGTTGCCACTTACTGTCCCTTATTCCTCTCCACTTTTCTGGGGCTCGTAATATATAATTTCTTTTCTCTTCTCATGCTTTCCCTGACTGTACATCACTTGAGATGTCATTCGTGCAAAAACACTCCTAAAATATAGAGGTGGACACCAGACTCTTTCACAGTCCCATGGTTTATTATGACACCATTAGTATATGCATCTCAATATCAAATTGGCTATACATCAATAATCCAGGTATTTATCAAGTCATATTTAAGAACACCTAATTCTTTGATGAAGCCAATCATTTTGTTTTGTTTTCCCAGTATTCCAAAGGAAAACAACACATCTGGATTAACATTTTTGAAACAATATTGTTAAATCTGAGAATTCAGTGAAAGTTCCCTGACTTCCTAGAAAAATCACAAGATTTAAGACAAAGAGCATATTTTATAAAGGTACTTCAGGACAACTGCTATGATAACAAATTTCTTGCAAGAAATATATTGCTATCTCTTTCTCTTCAGACTTTAACAATGTCAGGTAGTTTATATGTCTTCCAGAGAAGACTATAAATCACTCTGAGTCTAAAAGCATTCCAGTTAAGTTGAATTCACCCAAAGCTTTAAAAGAGAATCACAGGAAATACAAATGACACGGAAAAAGAAACAGATTAACATTTCCCATACATATATTATACAATCTACACTGACACAGAAAACAATACTTCCAGAAGGATGTGGATTCCATACCATAAAGATACCACAATTAGTCATGGTTAGTCAAAGTATGCTGAAAGTCTGAGTTGCCCATGTCCCACAAAGAAAACGGAACAGAATGTCATGATTAAACTATTAAAAAACTGTAAGATACGGTATTTTTTTCCTCTGTGTTTGGGCAATGGTTAATGAGGGATAATCTACAGATATTGAAGCCTTGGTACCAGTTATCACCAGCACCTATGTCGAGTTTTCTCCACTATTATCACACACTTCAGGGAGAATGAACCGAATTACTATGTTATTCCTGTCTGAGATTAGCTGCTTCTCTCCCTCTTTCTCTAGCATTTGGTTTACACCTCTCATGATCTGATTACTAAGCTTCTTAGAAATGCCCCTGTCCAAAGTAAGGTGCAAACGAGATCATATGCCAGTGACAATAGTATGGGGTTTATTTGATGGTAAATATTGGAGAGAAAGAGACAGAGACAGAGACAGAGGCACAGACAGAGACAGAAAGAGACAGAAAGAGACAGAAAGACATAGGAAATAGGTGGGGAGTACAGAAAGAGAGAAACAGGGACAGAATAAGGAAAATATCACCACTCTGTGGATCCCAACAATGCTCCACTGATCCTCTCCAGCTGCTCTTGGTGGTGAAGGTCCCCCCCAAAAGCACAGAATCCGATGGGTTAATATAC
>WEKY01059128.1:0-17671 GCA_013390045.1 Picathartes gymnocephalus
ATGGAAGACTCCAGACAAGAGGACACAGATTTTAGCTGAGTTGACAACACGAGCAATGTTTTTCCCGCTGATGTCACTGACAACCTTTATTCTAAGTAGGAAAGAAAAGAGTGGGAATGATGGACTCTGGATGCTGCCTCACTAACTGGTATTTCTGTGGCTTTGGCAGCTCCCAGAATGTGCCCCAACACACTTACCTTTCCTTCTACCAGGAGTGTGGCACAAACCTCCAGGCCATCCTACATTCAGCATTAATGAGTGAAACCTTTTCCCTGTTCCTGTGACAAAAACCCATCCGGGGACATGAGGTGATGTCACTGCCCAGGGCAGGCATGTGAGCTGCCCTGAGGGTGATGAACCAGTGACTTCACCACCACTAGCATGACTTCACCTGGCCATGGAGCAGTTCCCACTGTTCCTAGCCTAAAGCAGGGCTCTGCAGGACTGACCTTACTGCTCAGGTGTACCCTTGGGCAGAGAGCACCAGGAAATGTTGCAGCAGATCACCTCCAGCTGGAAGGAGTTCTGGCAGGCACGGCTTCATTTCAGGCCAGAAGAGATTCCTTAGTCTTGCCAGACCCTTAGGATCACCCTGTCATACCACTAAGACATTTCAGTAGTAGAGAACAGAATCCCAGAATGGTTTGGCTTTAAAGCTTATCCCGTTCCACCCCTGCCACGACAGAGACAGCTTCACTATCCCAGGTTGCTTCAAGTCCCGTCCAACCTGGCCTTGAAATAGTTACACACCAGAATCAATTGAGAGCCCTGCGTGATACAGGCACAGCTCATGTGCTGGGTTACTTGGGAAAATGGAAAAAGCTCAGCCTAGTTAATCTACTCCCACGTGATAGCCTGGAAGTCTCGGGCACAGGGGCTGCTGCTCAGCAGCAGGAGGATGATGCTTCTACAGTATCATGGAATGGTTTGGGCTGGAAGAGACCTTAAAGCTCATCCCTGTCACCATTCCTCCCCTTCTGTGAGCAGGGACACCTTCCACTAGACCCGGTTCCTTCAAGCACCGTCCAGCCTGGCCTCGCTCCAGGTGCTTTCTGGTGAATCTCTATTCCCTGGATTACCCCTCTGTTCCATGGGGCCCGGTGCCGCGCTCAGGGCCGGCCATTCCCCGCGCTCTGAGGACTCGGCCATTCCCGCTCCAGGCCCGTTCCCTCTCCCGCACTCTGAGGGCTCCACCATTCCCGCTCCAGGGCCGTTCCCGCTCCCGCACTCTGAGGGCTCCACCATTCCCGCTCCAGGGCCGTTCCCCCTCCCCGCGCTCTGAGGGCTCCACCATTCCCGCTCCAGGGCCGTTCCCCCTCCCCGCGCTCAGAGGGCTCCCCCATTCCCGCTCCAGGGCCGTTCCCCCTCCCCGCGCTCAGAGGGCTCCCCCGTTCCCGCTCCCGACGCTCTGAGGGCTCGGCCGTTCCCGCCCCCAGCCCCGCGCGAGGGGGCGGAGCCTCCTGCCCTCACTCCTGCCCTTCGCCAACATGGCGGCCGCGGCAAGCGCCGGCCCTGCGCACGCGCACTGGGAGCCTTGGGAAACGCGGGTAAGGGCTTAATTTGAGGGTTCCTATTAATGAATATTTTTTTTTGCATTATGTGCATCTCAGACCGTGTTTGACGCAGATGATGAAGTCGGGCCTGTTGTCATTAACACCCACGATGTGCTGGTGCTCCCAAATCGTGGAGGTTTTAGAGAATCCCAGACTGGTTTGGGTGGGAAGGGACTCTAAAGCTCATCTCGTTCCACTTCTTGCCACAGGGAGAGGACGAGGAGATGTTTGAGCAGATCGCCTCCAAGTGGAAGGTGTTTGGGCAGGCACGACTTCGTGTCAGCCTAGAAGAGATTCCTCAGCCTGTGTGGACTCTGAGGATCACCCTGTTATAGTAATAGGACACTTTAATAGCAGATCACAAAATCCCAGAATTGTTTGTGATGGAAGAGACCTCAAGGCTTATTCTGTTCCACTCCTGCCATGGGCAGGGACACCTTCCACTATCCCTGGTTGCTCCAAGCCCCATCAACCTGGCCTTGAATGAAATACACAGCAGAGCCAAGTGGGAGCTCTGTGGGATGCAGGCACTGCTGGCAGTGCTGGGAACTCCGGTGTGGCTGGAGGGCTCAGGGAAACTTGGGAAAACTCACCTTGAGAGAGCTCAGAAGGAGGTTGTGTAGTCCAGCTCCCCAGTTCAAAGCACTGTGCGCTGGTAGTTCAAATCAGGGCACTCAAGGTTTATCTCTGTAGAAGTGTGAGTTCTCAAGGAAAAATAAAGGTCTCCTTCATTGCAGAAGGAATTAATAAGCCTAAGTGAATGTGCCCATGTGTCTCAGAGCTCCCCAAACTCTTGGCAATAGTTACAGTCTCATGAAATCCAGCTGCTTGTGATGAGAGGCACCAGCTGGTGCTCTGGGAAGGGATGGAAACTGATGTCAACTGAATATTTGAAAAATTTCAAAATATTTTAGGAGTAAGAGCTTCAGAAACTTAGATTGTAAAAAATAACAGAATTTTTTTTCCTGTTCTGGGAATATAGTTGGGTCTGACTGTTTTGCACAACAGGGAGCATCGGTTTGAGGACAACTGTGCTGCTCCTGTAGCTGTTGGGTGCTTTCCTATTTCTGATCAGCTTTAGCACCCAAAGGATTCCAAGCTCACTGAGACCAGGCAGAAGCAAGACTAAAGCACATGTGTAATGAGCAAATCTAAGATCCGATTTCCAGTCTTTAAACACTTTGTCTTTAAATACAGCACTGAGCCCTTGGCAAACAGATGGTTTGACCTTCCTCCTGTCTCACTTGTCGGAGCGGTTGGGGCTGCGCGTGGCTGAGTGTTTGTGTGGGAGCAGAGCGGGCTGGCCGTGCCATCTGGCAAGTGGCTCTGGACGCGCTGGATCCAACTGGCAGCTTTGGGAATGGATCTGGCATCATCGACACGAGAAGCTCCCTGGCAGCACCTGTGGGGTTCAGAGCCCGAGCGCTGAAAAGCAGCTCTTGGAAGGAAAAAGGCTCCTTGTAGTGGTGTTGTGCTGTTGGATCACAATCCAGAATAAAAGCTGTGTTTAAGGAGCAGTCCTGCAATGGCTGTGACAAGTGACTGGAGCAGACCAAAGGGAGTTTGTTTTCCTTCTGTCCCTGGCATTCAGGAGCCAGGGGGTGGTGCAGCCAGTGCTTTGTACCGCGTCATCCTGCCCGAGTCAAGGAGTTGATGGCAACAGTCACAATCTGTGTGAGAGCATCACATGCCTGGGCAAGATGAAAGGGACCCCAGGGAGCCCTTGGCATCTGTCACTGGCACTTTGGAAAGGGAGGAGAGCACAGAATGTTGTGTGGGGTTTGACCTGGGGGGCTTTTGTAGCCAGAGTGTGTGGGTGAATCTGCTGGTCCCTAACAGGGCTGGGGGTTTTTGAGTCACAGCCCCTGTTGTGCATTGGTTCTGCTGCTTTGGGGGTGGGTGGCAGGGGGGCAGTACTGCAGATTTTAGGCAAATGGAATTGCAGCCATGGATTTATGGAATGACCTGGCCGGCTGGGCTGTGTTGGTGCAAGCTGTCCTGCTTTCCCTGGACAAGGAGATGACTTGTTGATCAGATGGCGGGGTTCAGATGGAGGGGTTGTGCTTGGAGGGCAACAAGCACAGCAAGGCACAACTTTCCCTTCTGTCCCTGCTCTGTGTCAGTGCCTGCATGAGTCACATCCCGTCTGTCCCTTTGTGGAGCTAAGAGGGGAGATACGGGATTGAAATGGAAATTTGGGCCATGCTGGTACAGCCCACGCTGGCACCAAATGTGGATCAGAGCCAAAGGTTCCTGCTCCTCCTGGTCAAATAGCTGTTGTCTTTGGTGGGCAGGAACACTTTGAGCCTCAGGCTGCTTATTGCATCCCTGTCCTTTCCTAGCCTCATCCCCTGGGACAAACCACCAAGTCCTGGTGTCCCATGGAGGGAATTCCCAAAATAAGGTTAGGAAAAGGGGAGGGAGTGTCGCTGTTGCCCTGCTGGCAAGCAGGAATAGCAAGACAAAAGTGTAGAACGCAGATCAAGCTCCAACTGCTTTATTTCAAAGTCACACGTCTTTTATAATCCATGTGCACAAGTATCATGCTATTGGTTAGAAAGATGAACACACTATGCAAGTATTTATTAACTAATAATAGCTCTATCAACACCAGCTGCAAGAAGATGTTTTCATATTTGTAAAAGCAGTTCTCACAACAATCCTAGCAGAACTTTGAGAAAACTTTCTCTCTTGATGCAAACATGCCTGAGTTCTCTACTCACGCTTTTGCTAGTGTCCACAAGGGAGGGATGAACCCTGCAATGTGCTGGCCTGTGCACCTGAGGAGCTGTTGGTAGGAAGCTCAGCCTTTTAGAATCCATAGATTGTTGAGCCTTTATTCCCACAAGATCTTGGGGAAGTGCTGGGCTGGATGGAGAGTGTGAGAGCTTTGTCTCTGCCAACGCCAGTGGTTCAAGGGGGGATCTGCTCAGGGCTTTGCAAAGTGGTGATTGCAGCTCAGATAGAGTTGAGCCCAGTGAGGGTTGCTGCAGAAGTGGGAGCAATGCACATCTTTGGGAGAGGTGATGGTCCTTAAAGCCCTTGTTCACACTCAGGAAATCCTTAGCGACGTGAACTGGGGGCAGTTACCATCTCTTCATGTCTCTGCCTGGGAAACGAGGGAATGTGGCTCAGCAGAGTTGTGGATTTCTGCAGCGCTTCACAAGAGGGCAGAAAACAGCTGCAGAAGAGCGAGTGGCTCTGGGAGCCTGACAGTGACTTTCTGAAAAATTCTTAGGGAAGCTCGGGTCTGCTGGGAGGCAGGAGCGTATTGCAGGTTTGCCAGCAGAGCTGGCATAAACATGGAGCAGCGAGCAAAGCCAAGAGCAGCGTCCCTGCCGAGAGCACCCTGTGTGAGCAGCTCTGCATTTCATATGAGCAGTCACAGCCTTCCCCATCCCTCTGTCTCCTGGGGATGGCAAAGGGGATTTATTCCAAATACAAGTGTGGGGAGAGCGGGAAGGACAAATGAAGCTATGGGACAGTGTTTACTCAGGGTTGTGGGAGGTTTGAGAATGCGTAGTTGGATGTGGTTATTCCCTTGCTCAGCTAAAGTTCAGCCCCTCTTGTCCCAAAGGCTCTTCTCCTCCTGTTTCCCAAACAGGGATTGGGCTTTACCCCTGGAAATTGGTGTGCTGGAGGGAGAAGGGAACTCTCCCTGGGGCATACAAACCTCTGGCTCTGCACGGTGGTGTGCAGGGAGACCCGTCACCCTGAGTGTGTCTTGCTTAGACCCGGCCTAGGCAGGGAAAACCCTGCCATGGCCACGTCAAAGCAGCCAGCCATGGCCCCAGGGAGCTCCGAGTTTGCCAGCTCCAAGGAATCTGTAAGAGGGATTTGTATGTGTGAAATTAAAGTCCTCACCCACTGAACAGGCACTTAACCCCCGCTTCCCCAGCTCCTGCACCCAGGGGCCTGGGGGACGTGCCGTGTGTCTGGCACCACAGGCAGGAGCAGCCAGCAGGCCCAGCTTGTCCTTTTCCACAGCTGAGCCCCAGGCAGCCTTTCTCCCAGCGGGGAGAGTCAAGTGAGTGTTTTTGTGTCTTGACAAGGAGAAGGAAGCTGGAAGTGCTGATTTCCCCCTTTTCCTAACAAGCTCTTTGAACCTTGGGCTCTGACTACTCCGTACCAGGTTTCTCCAGGGCTGGGATGGGTGTTGGATGTTGTTTTCCTTTTCCCCCATTTCTAACAGAGGGAGGGCAGCCTCAGGCTTTGGATATTTTTTCTCTCCTCCATTGATTCGTCTGTAGAAGCAGAGCCCAGGAGTCCTGACTCTCATCCTCCCCCAGACAACACCCAGCCCCTCGTGGTGGGAGCAGATGGGGAGCCATGGAGCAGATGGATGCCTGATGGGAGCTTATGGTGTGACCCCACAGGACCCCCCGGGATGCTGCAGGTTGCAAACCAGCACAACAGGGAGCAGGGCAAGGATGGATCCAACACAGCAAGAGCTAATCTTACGCTGCCTAAGTGCTGGGAAGAGCCTGGGGGAACACAGCAGCTGTTTAGACTCAGACTTGAACTAAACATTCTGCAAAGTGAAGTCTTATCTCTTAACAACCCTCACCTGTGAGGTAGAATTTGCCTGGGATGTCCTGGCAGCCAGGTTGACTCCCAGGGAAGTGCAGAGCCTGTGGCACCTGGGCCACCAGTTTTCCCTCATGGGGACCTCTGGCCTGGAGGTGGGACTTGCTCATGTGGTTCTGCTTTAGGAAATCAGTGTCAAAGTCTTTAAAATAATTTACAAACCAGTTTCGCTTTGCATTTTTTTAAAAGGAACTAAAAATAAATCTTTAGTTGTAAAGCAAAATAAAAACACTGCCATCTTTCATTGCAGTTATTATACAGTAGCTGGCATTCTTTAGACAAAGCTTAAAATAACCATGAACATACCAGTGAAAATAAATGGGTGAGTCATGTTTGTTAACGCGGGATTAGAAGTATTGCTCTTGGCTCTCCTCCTGCATAGCACTGCCTGCTCTTTCAAGCAGATACAAGGTTTTGGCTGGGCTGGTGAAAGAAAATTCATGATCCCTCAATTCTAGGTCATCCTGAGAGGGACCTGTGTAAGGTGATTTTAAACCAGGGATTATTTTTTATTGATTTGTCAAATCTCTGGCACTGTGGTGTTGCAAATATTGTGTCCTGTGAACTGATGGTGGGAATTAGATTTATACCTCACTCTTTTGCTGTGTAAGCCTGGTTTTGAGGGGTTAAATCCCAGAATGGTTTGGGTTGGAAAGGACCTTAAGACTTATCCAGTTTCACCTCCCTGCCATGGGGAGGGACACCTTCCACTCTCCCAGGTTGTTCCAAGCCCCGTCCAGCCTGGCCTTGGACACTCCCAGGGATGGGGCAGCCACAGCTGCTCTGGGCACCCTGCGCCAGGGCCTCACAACCATCTGAAAAAAGACTTTCTTAATAATATCTAATCTAACCCTGCCCTCTCAGTTTAAAACCATTGCCCCTTGTCCTGTCACTATCTGCCCATATAAAAATTCTCTCTCTCCTTTTTGTAAGCCCTCAAGGTTCTGGAAGGCTGCAGTGAGATCTCGCCTAAGCCATCTTTTCTCCATACTGAACAAAAATGGGGAAGCTCACTCAAATATTCATCTCCAGAGGTGCTGTGTGCTGGGCTGGCTCCTGCGTTTCTCTGCTCCCCTTTTATGACTCTCCTCCCTGGGGCTGGAGTGGACACAGGAGCAGAGTGGTACCAGCATGGCAATTCCAAAAGTTGCTCGTGGACTTCAGGCTGTGTGTGGTCCATCATCTGCTTTTTGACTACAAAGACCCCAAATTTCCCCTTTGGAAGGACAGCTGGCACTGGCATTTTGCTCTCTGCCTCTTGCCTGCAGCTGGGCGCAGAGAGGGGCCAGCAAGATGTCGTCAAAATCTCATCTCAACCACTTTGGGGCTGCTGGAGAGGGTGGAGCTGCAATGGGAGGGGAGAGCAGTGCCCCTGGTGATGTGCTGGTGGGCATGGCCAGCCAGCTGGATCTCTGTCAAAGTGCTCTCACTCCCTGTGGCCAAAGCAGAGGGAGTTTGGACCAGCAGGGTGGACACCGCAGTTGTCCCTGCACTTTGCTGCCATGGGGATTTTGGGGTGCTTTGAGGATACATCAGGGGCCCTGTGTGGAGCAGCTGAATCTCCAGGGCTTAACGCCTGTGACAGCCCAGCTCTTCTGAGTGTACCTCTGGCAGGAATTACCTTCCCAGCTGCCTGGAGGTGGCTGTCCCAGCAGGAGGGACAGCTGAGTGCTCACACATCTGCACCCCGCAGCCGGGATTCACAGCCAGCGCCGGCAGCACGAGCTGGGGTCACAGTGGCTGGAGCCAGGCGGTGACATGCCGTGTTCGGGAGGCGACAGACAGCAGTGACAGCTGGCCTTTTGTGACCAGACACGTGCAGACAGTCAGAAAGGACTCCGGGAGAGACAGGGGAGCTCATGAGGAAGGTGCAGAGTGAGGATTCAAGCAAGCAACTGGTCAAGGACCTTTCTGAAGGACCTGTAGTGAGACATGGAGTCTCAGCTGAAGCAGAGATAGAATAATGGAATCCCAGAATCCTAGAATGGTTTGGGTTGGAAGGGACCATAAAGGTCATCCAATTCCAGCCCCTGACATGGGCAGGGACACCTTCCACTCAACCAGGTTGTTCCAACCTGACCTTGGACACTTCCAGGGATGGGGCAGCCACAGCCCAGTCTCTCTCCAGTTTCCTGGAACCTTTATTCATGGAATGGAATTATGGAATTGTTTGGGTGGGAGGGGACCTTAAAGTTCATCCAGTCCCAGCCCTGCTGTGGGCAGGGACACCTCCCACTACCCCAGGTGGCTCCAAGACCTGTCCAGCCTGGCCTTGGACACTGCCAGGGATGGGGCAACCACAGTTTCTCTGGGCGACCTGTGCCAGGGCCTCCCCACCCTCACAGGGAAGAATTGCTTTCTAGCATCTAATCTAGATCTACTTTCTTTCAGTTTGAAGCCTTTCCCTCTTGGTCTGTTACTACATGTCCTTGTAAAATGTTTCTCTCCACCTTTCTTGAAGACTCCCTACAAGAAAACGGCCCTATAATCCACATAATCCATCTGCATTCAGGTGTGGTGGCCTGGGTGTGTCCCAGGATCCGTCTCTGGGAAGGTCTTGAGTGGTGCAAGGTGGATCTTAGCTCTGCCTTGGGGTGATTTGCACCTGGACTTCAGCATCCTCCTCCTCCTCTAATCATCCACCCCTGGGCTGGCAAAATGGGAAATATGGAGTACATGTTACCCACCCCACACCATAATCTTTGTATTTTCTGGTGTCAGCCTCCTTCTGCAGGGGATTTCCGTGTCTTCCTCTTTTCATAAGAGGAATTCTTTAAATATCCTAGTCCAAATATAGGCCAGCAAGTGGGATTGCTTATATTTCTAATTAAGGAAAAACCCCAACCCACCAGGGCCAGGTTGCACTGCCTGGTACGGCATGATTATATCTCTAGTGTGATGCTCTTTCTTACTTATTGTGTCTCTAGACCCTTGGCTCACATTTTTCAGGGCAGACACAAGCTGGGAACTCCCACCTTGGGAGGAAAATCAGAAAAAAAATCACTGAAAAATAATCTGTGAGTGCTGGTGCGTGTAACTGACAGAAAGCATTAGCATTGAGTTCCTCAGACAGAGCTTGGCTTCATTAGACAAGTTAGTAGTGATGCATATTAATTGAGGAGCAACACATTTTTGTTATTTATGAGGGAGAAAAAAGCATTTTCCTATGAATATTTAATGAAGCATCCCCTTCCCCCCCAATTCAATTTTTTCTGCTTGTTTCAGCCAAGTTCAAATGGGGCCCTGGGCAGAAGAAGCCAAACTCATTGCTGTGCCATCTGAAAAAACAGCCCTGGGTTGTGACCTCTCCTGTCTCAGGGGCTTCACACTTCCCTCAGTGGCTCTTAATTCTTTGATTTTTATTCCTGCCGTTGTGCTAAGTGTCAGAGCTCCCAGTCTGGTGTGAGAATTCCCCCATCGTGCTCCTGATGCTGCCTCCACATGGTGCTCAGGCACTGAGAGACTGTCCAAAATCTCTTTATTCCTGCAGAGACTGAAAAGCACAGTTTGAAATCCCATTCCCAGCCTGAGCTTCTGTATCAGTTGGAGCAGGATTGTGGCATTAAGACCAACAAAAAAATAGGTCGAGATGCCTGCTACAAGAAGAGATTCAGCTGACACTGGGTGAACCCCAGATCTGCTGCTCTTCTCAGTGCCAGGAGAGATTGGAAACCAGCACTCCCTAAACAATTTTTAGCAGAAATGCCTCGAGAAATGATTCTTCTCTTCCTTCCTCCAGACTTTGATTTTTATCCCTTTGGATTTCTGGTGGTGGGTGGAGGAAGCCACAAGAAATGTCAGGGCAACCCCTCTTGGCTGGAGGCACATCTGGACATTTTGGGATGACAGTGACCTTTTCTAACATCCCCTGGCAAGGCAGGGGCGGAGGAGAGCTCCTTGCTTTCCTTCAGCCCCCGGCAGCCTGGCCTCTGCCACCTGACATCCGCAGCAGCCTGGCACTCGGGGGGCGTCGGGCTGCTGGCTGCTGATCCAAGCGGAATCAGACCCTTGGCCAACGGGTTGGCGGCTCCTTCCTCTGTCTTCCTTTGGCTTCCAAACAAAAGAGAAGAAGCCAGAGGCTGCTGGCGGTCCCAGCCATCAGGGCTGTTCTCCTGCTTCCATGACAATGTGTTAATTGCCTGCCTGGCCAGTGGCTCTGCTGGCTGGCTGCTGCTGGGGCCTGCTGGGGCTCTTGTGTTCTTTTTCCTCTTGGAAATAAAAAATAAATATCTGCAAAAAGCCCTGTGCTTTCCCCCGTCCCTCCCAGTGAGAAATGGGGTGGATCAGATTTTTGCCCAGAGACCAGGAGAACAACTCAGCCCCCAGCACTCCTTCTCTGTACAACCTGGGGGAGCAGAGGACACAAATTCCCTCTTTGCCAGCACTGAGGATGGATGCTGCTTCCTCCCGCAGGGTTCCCCTCTCTCCTTGCTTAACCCTGCGAAACAAACAGGAGCTGGCACCTTGCAGGGAGCAGTCTTGCAGAAGAGGAATTTGGACTCTGCTGGACATCTCTCTCTGCACTGAGGAGCACTGAGCAGCACTGAGAAGCACTGAGCCCCACTGAGGAGCACTGAGGAGCACTGAGCAGCACTGAGAAGCACTGAGCCCCACTGAGGAGCACTGAGGAGCACTGAGCAGCACTGAGAAGCACTGAGCCCCACTGAGGAGCACTGAGGAGCACTGAGCAGCACTGAGAAGCACTGAGCCCCACTGAGGAGCACTGAGGAGCACTGAGCAGCACTGAGAAGCACTGAGCCCCACTGAGGAGCACTGAGGAGCACTGAGCAGCACTGAGAAGCACTGAGCCCCACTGAGGAGCACTGAGGAGCACTGAGCAGCACTGAGAAGCACTGAGCCCCACTGAGGAGCACTGAGGAGCACTGAGCAGCACTGAGAAGCACTGAGCCCCACTGAGGAGCACTGAGGAGCACTGAGCAGCACTGAGAAGCACTGAGCCCCACTGAGGAGCACTGAGGAGCACTGAGCAGCACTGAGAAGCACTGAGCCCCACTGAGGAGCACTGAGGAGCACTGAGCAGCACTGAGAAGCACTGAGCCCCACTGAGGAGCACTGAGGAGCACTGAGCAGCACTGAGAAGCACTGAGCCCCACTGAGGAGCACTGAGGAGCACTGAGCAGCACTGAGAAGCACTGAGCCCCACTGAGGAGCACTGAGGAGCACTGAGCAGCACTGAGAAGCACTGAGCAGCACTGAGCAGCACTGAGCAGCACTGAGGAGCATTGAGCAGCACTGAGCACCACTGAGCTCTGTGATTGCATCCCCCGTGCTGATGCAATGGCTCAGGGCTGGAGCTGTCTGGCCAGCCCCACCAAGCAGTGCTGTCCTCGTGCTCCTGCCCTGGGTGACTGTCACCCACAGCAGGCAGGGTTATTACGGGTGACAGCCTTGTCACCCTTCTGAGAAATCACACACCAGCGTGGTATCGGTTGCGCTTAAATTCACTGAAGACAATAAATGACCCATCTCTCTGTTTAGGATGGGATGTTTTAATACAGAGAATGGTGTTGCTGTTCAGAATCCTGCCTTGGGAGAAGCTCCTGGCTCCCAGAGCCAGCGGTACCCGGCAGTTTCTCCTCACCTCGGCTGGCAGCATATTTCCCTGCTGCCCTGGAGCCACGGTGGGGCTGGTGGTTGGCTTTGCTCAGTGCTGTGCGGAGGTGGCAGGGCTCTGCTTTGCCCGCAGGCAGCTCTGATGAGGTTTGGCAGCCCAGAAGAGCAGCCTCGACTCCTTGCCAAACATTTCTCTTTCTGCTTCACGTGGTTTGGCTGGATTGTAACCCCAGAGGTGGAAGCAGACTGAAAACACTTTCAGAGACGGGAGCATGTGGGGACGGTCTGGGTGTCTCTTCACTCCCGTTTCTCATTTGTAGCTGCACTAAGGTTTAATTTGGTCCTCCAGAGGGGAATTTCCTTCCCCTGTCTCCCTTCCCAAGTGGTGCAAATGATTGCTATTTACTCCTGACATGGGGTTTGGGGTCAGATTCCCATAAAGTGTGGCAGTTTGTGAAATCTAGGGGGCATAATGATTCTGCTTTGGCTGATCTGAGCTCAGATCTTCTCTGTTGCAATGATTTCTTCTGGGTGTGCAAACCCCGGCACTGTCTGAGGCACAGGGTGACTGTGATGTAGAAGACTGAGATCACACCCAAAGCCCACAGAAACCATCAGCTCTTTTCCTGCAGACTCTGGGCAGGCAATACCTTTTTGACTCATTTATAGCCGAGTGTAACAGTAAAAACCACCCACCAGGAAGTGGAGGTTGGATCCCAGCCCAAGGGGTGTTGAAGTTCATCTCTATTAAGGATGGAGAGACTTGCTGGAAGAACCTCACTTATAACAGCACCCACCCTGAGCAGATGAGGTGGTTTTCCAGGTAGTTCTTTCCTGCAGTGACCCTATAGACTTCCATAGGGAACACTTGTGCAGCTGTTATTACTAAAAGGTTGACAAATGTGGGTATGTAACAGGATGGAAGCCCTCAGCTCCTAGACTTGCATGAGTCTGGATGCTGGGCTGTGAATTTGAGGATAAATCCTATATATTCATCCTGGAGAAGAAAAGGATTTGGTGTGACCTGATGGTGGCCTTTCAATACCTGAAGGGAACCAAGAAGAAACATGGAGAGAGGACTGTTTACAGGTGCCTGGAGTGACAGGACAAGGGGGAGTGGCTTCACACTGAGAGTGAGTAGGGTCAGATTGGATATTAGGAAAAAATTCTTCCTGTGAGGGTGGGGAGGCCCTGGCACAGGGTGCCCAGAGAAGCTGTGGCTGCCCCATCCTTGGAAATGTTCAAGACCAGGTTGGATGGGGCTTAGAGCTACCTGGGGTAGTGGAAGGTGTCCCTGCCCATGGCAGGGGGTGGGACTGGATGATCTTTAAGTCCCTTCCAACCCAAGCCATTCCATGATTCCATGACACTTGTTGCACCAGGGCTTCCACCAGCCTTCCCAGAGCTGACCATGAGTGGTGAGAATGGCTGTGCAGGGCGTGGCTCCATCCCACACCCCACTGGAGTGACCTTCTCCTGTGCCTCTTGATTTGTGACAACAAAGTCCCCAGCAGGAGGAGATGCATTATGGTGTCAGGGCTTAAATACCAACCTGCTTGGTGCTCCCAGACTTGTCACCACTGGCTGCGGGACACGGGGAGCCCCCTCCTCCCTCCCTGTCCTGCGAGCATGGACTGGGAAGGGCTTCCCGTGGCAAGTAGAGCAGAAGGAATTGAACAGAGCATGTGTTCCTTCTAAAGATAGCACGCTGGGGTTTACATCAAGGATCCTGCCATGCTCAGCATCCACAGCAGCTCCATGGCCCTCCCTTTGTGACAGGTCCCCGGCACGCTGGAAGGACGCAGACCCGGAGTCCCTGGGACTTCCCTGCCCTGCTGCAGTGGACTAGAAAACGTACACACACAGGGTGTGAAAGGGGGGGGTGGCTCGGGTGCTGCCAGGTGCGGTTTGGGGGTCTGCAGGTGCTGCTGTGAGGTGGGGTAAAGCTGTTCAGCTGTACCTGAGCCCAGCTGTGTCCCCCGCGTGACACAGAGCCTCTGCCAGCGGGGAGCAGCAGCCCAGCCCTGTTTTATGGCGGTGATGTCGGCTGGTGGCTCCACGTGCCACTTGCATCACCTCCAAGGCTGCCAGAGTACGTCCCCAAGGTGCTCTTACAGGAACTGCGTGATTTCCTGTTCTCTCTGTCCACCCTGGGTATCAGTGTCAGCCTGGGATTCCCCACACGCGGGGAACCCCGCGGAGGCTCCGGCTCCAGGCGCTACCGGAGCAGATGTAGGATCTGGGCCCAGGATTTCTCCGGGGTTGTTCAGCACATTAAATCCAACCGTGCTTGCTCGCCTGAAGGTCCTCCATCTGCCACACTCAGCCTGAGCTCACCAGGCTGCTGCTGCTCAGAAGGGACATAGAGAAGGGGATGGGAGCTGGGAGAGGTGTTTCTGCTCAAAGTAAATCCCAAGCCATGTCTTGGGTTGCTGTGTGTAACCCTGCAGCTCTGCAGTGACAACAGCGAGTGTCACAGGGTCCCTGCAGCCACCCAGCACCCTGGTTTGCATGAAAATCTGGAGGGTCTGGGTTTTTTTGGTGGACCTAACTGTGGTTCCTGGTGTCCTTATGCAAGGATCTGTGGAAATATGTAGTCCTCATGAAGAACTGGCCCTATGGCAAAGGTGAGAGCCAGGGCCTGATCCCCCTTTTGCAATTAAAAGGAAGAAATCAGCATCTCATATGTAATTCCCCACCCCCTCAGTTCCTGGTATTGCAGGGCATCCCTTCCAAACAGCAGCCCCTGCTGTGAAACGAGATGAGGCTGACAGCATCGCAGCCATCAAAAACCAGGAAGAGAGTGGAAAAGACACAACAGTGTACCTGGGGAAAAAAATAACCCTGTCAAGTCCCATTAAAGCAAGAGAATCAGCTGCTGCAGGGCTGAGAGGAAAGCACTGTCTGCTGAGGTCTCGTGGGGTTTGACACACGTCCAGCCATGCCTGCAGAAGGGATTTGTGTTCTCCATGTGGCTGTGGCAGTGCTGGATGGCATCAGGCTCTTTCCAGTTTGAGAGCCGTGGTGTTCTGACGGGAAGGAACGTCCCTGGCTGTGGGTGTCCCTGTGGGGGAAGAGCAGGTTGGGATATGGCAAAGAGTGGGAGGTGATGGAGGGGGACTGGGGACATCCCTGGGGTTTCTGGTCCACTGGACAAGTTCTTGAATTCCTTCTCAGCAGCAGCAGGTACTGAGCACTGCTGGGTGTCCCCATCCAAGTTTGCCATGTAGAGGTGGGGGAACCCCTCTCTGTATGCCACAACTTCATCTGAACATATTTCTGGTAGGATCTGGGGCCAGCCCAAGCTGGAAAATGAAGCCTGCAGACCCTTTTCTCTTCCCCTAGGACGGTGTCAGGGAGGTGAGCATTAAACCGCAGCCAATGTAAAGGCAATAACCCTGGAACCTTCCCTCAACTGCCTCCATCTAACATGAATTCTCCCCTGGGCTCAATTTCGAGTTTCCATCAATTGCTGGATTTTAGTCTACCATTCTCTGCCCTCCCCGTTGGGATCCAAATATCCTCAATTCTGCTTTTTGTCCTGGTTTTTATGCTTGGTTGTTTTCTCAATCCAAACACGGTGCAACAAAACTGCATTTATCAGGGATTAGCTGATCTAATCCCATAAATATGGTTTTACCTGACTGTCACGGGCAGGTCAGTGTGCAGGGCTTTCTCCACTGCTGTTCTGGGCCAAAGCATTTGTAGATCCCTCCCTGTCAGGAAGACAAGCTTTTTCTTGTTTTTAGGATTACTTTGATGAGGGTTAGGAAAACAGTGGAGATGCCTGCCTGGCCTTCCAGGTTCAATATCCCCTTTTTTCACTTTCCTGTCTCTGCAACCTCGAAAATCACTGCAGGTTTAGTAGAGGAATTATTATTAAAAATAAATACAAGCCCCGCTTAACAGCCTGGCATCAGCCACCACTGGGCTCAAGTCCCTGTGGACGGGATTTTGAAGTTTCCTGAAGCAGCACTGAAGGTTTATTGTCTGCTTAGCTTTGCCTCTGTACCAATAACCCTCCCAAATGCCAGAGACAAATATCTGCCAGCCAGGAGGAGCTGGCCACAATGTGTCTGTTCACGGCAGGCTGGCAGGGGCACGACGTTCCCTTCCATGGATCCGGCTGCACCTCTGGGTATGGAATTGGGAAGGATGGGCAGGGAGACAAACTGGATTGGGGATGGGAGCTGTCACCTCCCAGCTGGGCGCTGGGATCTGCTCCTGCCTGGTATGTGATGCTCTCAGGTGGGCACATGGGAGTGCTGGAAGTCGCTGTCACCAGGCACCGGTGACACGGAGAGGGGATGGAGGTTGGCTCCATTCTGGGCACTCACATCTCCCAGCCCTGAGACATCATCAGCTCTCTCATCCCAGCCTCTCCTCCACACCACGGACAGGATGGAGTGGAGTGGGATGAATGGGATGGAAGGGATGAGATGGGATAGATGGGGAGAGACAGGATGGGATCAAATAGGATGGGATGGGAAGGGAGAGGAAGGGAGGGATAGGACAGGAAGAAATGGGATGGGATGGGATGGGATGGGATGGGATGGGATGGGATGGGATGGATGGATGGATGGATGGATGGATGGATGGATGGATGGATGGATGGATAGATGGATGGATGGATGGATGGATGGATGGAAGTGATGGGATAGAATAGGATGAGATGGGAAGGGATGGGATAGAGGGATTGGAAGCGATGGGATGGAATGGGATGGGATAAGAGGGATGGCGTGGATGGGAAGGGAAAGCTGCTTTCTCCCCATGTCGGTGGTGACTCAGCTGGAAGATGTGAGCGCTGCTCCCACTGCACAGCTAAGGGTGTGGCTGGGGGAACTGTCCCCACCTTGTCCCTGACACTGCGTTCACACTGCTGAGCTTCTGGCTAAACAGAGAAACAGCAGTCTCACAGCAGCACCTAAAAACAGAGGTCACACATTCCCTATCACCTCACACCTGGTGAGAGGGTGTTGGCCCGGTGTTGGGAACTGGGAATGGATCCTGCTGCAGGATGAGTGATGGAAACGGGGAGAATTCCACCATCCTTGTGCCAAGGAAACCGAAATGAGCTGTGGGTCAGGTCCCAGCAGCCGTGTGTACTTTGTGGAGCTGGGAGGGGCTGTGGTTCAGTGGTCCCTGAGGGACATTGAGGTCAGATGTACGAAATCTGGCTGTAGTTCCTGAGCTGCAGGAAACCCTGTGCCTCCATTTCCCATCTCTGCAGCAAGGTTAGCACTCCCAGCTGGAGCTTTTTGGAACAAAACTGGTGTTTCAGTAGGTGTGCAGGTAGGACCTGACACGGGAGGTGGCAGAGCCTGGTGGGGCTTTTGGGTGTTGAGTAGGAGACACTCTCCTGGTGGGGGTTACCAGCATCACTCCACAGAATTGTCCCATTGTACCCAGGACTGATGAAAGGCCCCGAGGTGTCTCCTCAGGGACACATGTTGGATGCTGGAGGTGATGCAGTGCATTCCAGGCTCTCCAGGAAAGCTTCCAGCAGTTATGGGCATCTCTTGTGCTCAGCAGGACCCATGGCAAGGAGGGACAACCTCTCCTTGGTGTGGGATCCATGGCAGGAGCTTGGGATATCTGCTGGAGTCAGTTTGCACCCTTCAGTGCCAGACTCTGCTGAGGGTTGCAGGGTGGGTCTGTTTGTTTGTTTGCTGCCCTTCCATTTCCAGCCCTTTCTGGAGAGTTTGCAGGATGTTCTGTGAATCTGAGAAGGGGTGATTGGGTTTGGGTGGAGGCTCTGCCACAGCCAGAGCCTGGTGCTGCCTGATTCTCACAGACACATCGCAGCCAGATCTGAGGCTTGACCCTGGGTTTCTGTGTCAGGGCTCTTCAGCTGCATTGCTGAACTTGGCAGAAAGGGTTTTTCTCAAAAAAAAAAAAAAAAAAAAAAAAAAAAAAAAAAAAAAAAAAAGAGCGGCGTTGTCTGGGCGTTTTTTGTA
>WEKY01059128.1:17678-37646 GCA_013390045.1 Picathartes gymnocephalus
AAAAAAAAAAAAATGGAGCCTGGATCTGTCAGGCTTTTGGGAATGTCAGTTTGAGGCAAGCAGGGCTGGTAATCAACGGTGCCAGATTCAGTTCATTCAACTTGCTTAATGGAATTTCTAATCAATTTTCTTAACAGCCCCGAGTCTGAATGGCCTCCTAAGGACTTAAATTCTGGAAGTGCCAATTCTCCAAGCACCCTAGGAAGAACAAAGGCTTGTCATTCTCCTAGCAGCTTCCTTTGCAAAGCAAAAAACAAACCTCCTTCTCCCAGCTGTGACTATAAAATGAACAAAAAAAACCAAGGTGCAAAACATTTTGTCCTAAATCTTGTTGTTAATGATGTTGGTGGAAATGACAGGCTTTGAATAGATAGTAAAGTGGGTTGTTAGTGCTTGGAAGGATGCAGCTGGTGCTTGTACAATGGCAAATGAGCCGGCTGGCAGCGGGCTGGCCGTGGGGTTACCGAGGAGAAATGAAAGATGCTATCAGCTTCCTTCAGTGTTTCCCTATCAGCTGCTGCAGATGGACATGTGGAGTTTAACCAGCTCTAGATAGCACGGAGGTTAAATAGACATTTCTCTTAGATGAGAGCATTCCTCAAATTGCAATTATGCCTGGGAAAGAACAAAGGCTTGTATCTCTCGAATATTTCTGCAGTGGAGAGATTTGCATCTGATTTTAATACACTCAGCTCTGTGAGAGTCTGGCTGGCAGCTGAAACCTGGGAGGTTTTCTGCCCTATGGAAAACACCCCCATGCTTATCACCCCCCTCCAGCTCATGAGCAGGAGCCAAGTGGCACGGGAGGAGGAGGGGATGTGCATTGGTGTCTGAAGTGCAGGTGAAGAGAGCAGCCGGGGTGGCTGTGTGCCTTCCCAGCCTCCCCAGGGACAGAATTCCCGTTCAGTGAGGCAGAGCCAGATCCTGCAGCATCTGTGTTACAGCAGAGCTAATAACCGAGGGCAGCAGGTTTTCTGGCTGAGCTTATGACGCTTGGCTGAGCTCCAGGGACCTGCAAAGATCACACTTCAATCCTCAGAAGTGAACCTTCCCACCCCCCCAGCAATGGCTAAAACCAGTCTTTTTTCTTATTATTTTGTCCTCATGTATTTATGGTTGGGTCAGACTGAGATGAGGAGCAAAATGTTCACCCAGAGGATCCTCAGCTCTTCATCCCTGGCATTGCTCCTGGGTGTTCACCTCTGCCCATGGGACTGGGAGCTGAGGGGACACTTCTGCCCCCAGACCTTACAGCTCACACAACTGTCAGTCTCCAAAAAGAGGGACAAAAGAAAGGAACAGATGAGACTGTGAATGTGAAACCAGTTTTTTTAGCACCTCACTTGCACAACTGAAAAATTCACAAGCCTAATCCCTGCTTCCCTAGATGGGGAGAGCAGGAGAGTGTCTAGCTGGAGGTCAGCAGAGCAGTAGAAACAGAGAAACGCAGAGATTATTAGGCAAAATGGAGAGACTGGGGTAATTAGTGCAAGAACCAGAAAGGGTTTGGTCACTGCTAAGCTTGCTCTGCTTGGATAATGCACAGAAGCTCTTCCCAAGAGGAGCAGCAGCAGCTTCATGGAATGTATCCAAAGTAATGGGCTCAGCATTCAGCAAAACTGAAGGAGACAAATAGAAATTACATCAACAACTTCGTTTTGTCTTTCTGCCACTTGGGCCCAGCTGATGTTAAAATAGGATAAGAGACAAACTCCCTGTCCTCAGGCGGCCGAGATCAATGGCTGTGTCTGCTCCAGGATGTGCCAATGGCTCTGCTACAGCCTCCCCCTTTCTGGCTCACGGAGATAAAGTTTTCTTCTTAAGCAAAATTGCATTTTTCAGTCAAACTGTGCATCTCAAAAAGAATTAATATGCAGCTGGGCTAAGCCGTGTGTCTGTATCCAGGAGGCTCAAGTGCTAAAATACTTGGCAGGGAGATGCTCCTCCTCTTCTCTCCTTTAAACTGTGACTCTGTTTTCATCATGTTTAGAGCTGAGGCCCTAAAATTTGCAGTTCAAAGACTGTGTCTCTGTGGGAGTATTTGTAAGATGTAGCAAAATAAACTCGGCCACGGAATAAAGAGAGAGTGGAAAAAGTGATGGAAATTTTGCACTGAGATGAGGTGTAACATTGAAGGGCTCCTCCAGCTCTGCTGCAAGCCAGGCGTGATGTAGGAATTACAGGGCAAGAAACTTTTTAATGTTAAACACAAAAGGAAACACTCCGGGTAAATCTGTGTTGTACCAACATCCAACCAGTGGGGAAGCCCAGATCACTTCCTTAAACTCTTAAATGAGAATGGATTTAGTCAGTGCTTAGGGGGTCACAGTTTGGGTGACATTTCCCAAAAAATGGCTAAGCCTAGGCTCTTGGTGTTTCAGAGCAGTCTTTTATCAGGGGCAGGAATTTTTTGTAGCATGAAGCTCTTTTTGGGTGTTTTAATAGCAAGTCAGATTTTTAGAGCAACTCATTACAGAACACAGTGCCAAAAATGTCACCCCTCCCAGTTCAGAGCATCTTTCGGGGTGCTCTAACAATGCCCAAGGCACTGCCCTGTGCCACAGCTGGATCTCCAAACTGTGTCACCTTCTCTCCTTGCTCTGCAGGAGGGAGAACTAGAAATAAGGTCAATTCCTTTTCCCAGCAAGGGAGAGGACATGGATTCATGCAGTTGGTGGGGGGATGGAAGGGGAAGTTCTCCTTTAGCAGTTGGACTCGGTGATCTTGGGTCTTTTCCAACCCTAATGGTTCTCTGATTCCTTAGAAAAGAATTTTTAATCATTTGCACTTCATTTGCACTGAACTCGTGCAGCTGGGATGTGGCTTCCCTCAAGGACAGGGTTCATGATAAATGCTCAGTACCACAAGCAGGAGCTGAAATGTGCCTTGAGCAGCCCATCTCTAGCTTAAAAACCCCAAATCCACACGCTGGGGAGCTGCTGAACCCTTCCCCCATCCATCCTTTCCTTGTGCCTTTCCCAGTGCACATTTCTTGTCACAAGGAGGGGGTGCAGTGGTGGCTGGGTCCCCCCTGCCCTGCAGCTGTGTGCTGGGACAGACACCTGGAGTGCACAGGAGCCCATTCCCGTGGGCACACTCTCCCTGCTCACACTGCTGCCTGGCTCAGCAAGATCCAGAGGCTCAGTGAAGTCATGGAGAGGTGTGCTGGGTATCCCCGAGTGCAGGATTTGGCCCAGATAACCCATCTGCCAAGGAACACGTTGCAGCACAACCCTCAGGAAATCAGGAACGCTTTATCAGCACCGGAGCCTCCCTGGAGGCCGCGTGTCCTACATAGCCGTGGAGTGGCAGGAGGAGGTTACGTGACAACCCATAAACCTGCTCTCCTTCTGGGTGACTCAGGGCTGCAGCCACAGAGGCACCGATCCCTCACTGCCTGCCCTGGGCTTTCCTGCTGTCGCTTCCATGGCCTTGGAGCCAGCTCCGTGTCCATAGAGGACCCAGCTCCAGGGCTTTGGGACAGTGGTGGTGTCCCCTGGATGCAGCTTCACAACAGCCAGCTCACAGTCTGCTCACAAGAGCCCCATGGAATGCTCCAGGCTGGGCAGAGGGGCTGCAAAGCTGGAAAAGGCCCTGGTGAGGCGCGGAAAGGACTCCACAACTCGTGTTACGTTGTGAAGTAGGTATGTTTATTCAGCGCTGGACACATGGAGGATCGCTCCTCAAATCATGTGTGTGGCCCACCCGTCTTTTAATCCTTTTATTCTTTAAAATATTATATATTCATAGGGTTACATAATTTTTCAATACATATCTTTCAATTCCACCTATCTTTGCCCCAGATGGTAATCAGTCCAGTGTTCTTCTGG
Organism: Picathartes gymnocephalus; assembly: GCA_013390045.1. NCBI lineage: Eukaryota > Metazoa > Chordata > Aves > Passeriformes > Picathartidae > Picathartes > Picathartes gymnocephalus. The sequence goes on from WEKY01059128.1 coordinate 21,509, forward strand.
TTATCTCTGGTGGTCACTGGGATAACGTAAGAGATTTCTTTTCGAAGTTTGGACTCTTATCCTCCCACCTCTTCTCAGGGCCTTTTGACCTCTGGCTTCTGTCCAAGGCAGGCAGTTGATGTATTACTGCCGTGGGGCCTGAGACCGCTTCTTCATTCTCTCCTTATCAATGTTTGCCTCTTTTTCTCTCTTTCTTCTGTCCCTGCAGGCTGCAGGAAATGTTTTCTCTCTTTCCTCCAGCAAATGTTGAGTATAGCACATTCTTTTTTTCTAAACTATTATTTTAACTTCTACTCTCTTTAGTTCTAATTTAAGTTTTTTGTTTCACTGGGGGTGCTGGTAAGAGCGGCTGCACATGAGCCCAGGTGTGCCCAGGGGGGCAACAAGGCCAAAGGCACCTGGCCTGGATCAGGAGCTGTGTCCAGCAGGCCCAGGACAGTGATCGTCCCTCTGTTCTTGGCACTGCTGAGGCCCCACCTCCAGTCCTGGGGTCAGTTTTGGGTTTCTCATGACAAGAAGGACATTGAGGGACTGGAGCGTGTCCAGGGAAGGGATTGGAGCTGGGGAAGGGGCTGGAGCCCCAGGAGAGGCTGAGGGAGCTGGGAAAGGGGCTCAGGCTGGAGAAAAGGAGGCTCAGGGGGGACCCTGTGGCTCTGCACAACTCCCTGCCAGGAGGGGCAGTGAGGGGGGGTCGGGCTCTGGGAACAGGGAACAGGGACAGGAGGAGAGGGAACGGCCCCAGGCTGGGCCAGGGGAGGCTCAGGTTGGACAGCAGCAGGAATTTCCTCATGGAAAGGGTGCTCAGGCCTTGGCAGGGGCTGCCCAGGGAGGTTTGGGGTGCCCATCCCTGGAGGTGTTCAGGGAATGCCTGGAGGTGGCACTCAGAGCTCTGGGCTGGTGACAAGGTGGGGATTGGGCACAGCTTGGACTCAATGATCCCAAAGGTCTTTTCCAACCTAAATCATCCTGAGATTTCTGTGACATTAATGAAGGACATCACTGGAGCATATTATTTCTGATAAAACACACAGTCCACACTTTGCCGTGTCCCAGTTATCCCTGTGAACACGTGTGGGTGCACACACACATTCCCTTGCTGGCTCACGTAACCAAATTCTGTTTTCTATCCAAACTCTCCAATCTCACTAGAGATGCTCTGACTCCAGGCTTTTCTCTGCAGACACACTCCATATTTGCAATAGTTCCCTTAGAGCAGGACATGACCCAAGTTTTTCATTTCCCATGATTTCCCCCTTTCATTTTTTTCTTCCCCCATTTTCCGGGGGTTTCCTGGGAATTGCCGCTTTCTGAATAAATTTATAAGAATTGGCAAACTTGAATAAAATTGGAATACTTCATTCTGGTTTTGAGTCCTAGGAAGTGTTTTGGGTGGAAGAATTGTGAACATATTTTGGGGAATGAACTTATCTCCTGTTGAGTTGTAGCAGATTTTAGAAGAAGAAGAAAAAAACCTGCCTTGAGCAGAGAAATGTAGCAAAGTGTTTCCAGCAAAAAAAGAATCGTTTGGGAAAAATGTGAAGACAGGAAAGAGCTGCTCATGGACATTTGATGTGTAGAACCTTATGGGTCCAGCTGGGATATGTAAGCAGGACCTGGGCAGGAGAAGCCTTCATTTTGCCAAAATTTTGGAAGGTTGCTGTGACTTCAGGGACAGCCCATCCCACCAAAATTTTATATATTGTCCAAAACAAAACCTGTGTAGGCCATGGCACTGTTGATATAATACTGAGTGGCGAATATTTAGGTGTTTATGTTGGAAAATAGGCAGAATAACTTCACCCCTGCACTTTGTAGGATAAATCCTGAACCTCTAAGAACTTCAGCCTTAATCTAAAAAATAAATATGTCTAATGGAACGTAATGCAGTAAGTATTGATTTGTCACAACATGCAAGTCTCCATGAGTATTTGTGTACAATTCTTGCCTGTTTTAAGTGTTCCTGTGTACAACATCCCTCCAGAAATGCCTTTCAGCCAAATTTATTCCACATGACACTGGATGTGATTACTGTTCTTTTCAGTCTCTTGCATTGAATGTGCTGGACACACAAAGCTCGAATTCATTTTTTTTTTCTGAGATCTTAAGAAACCAAAACATTGAAGCTGCTGCTGCACATCCCTAATACCTGCTCTGGGTAGCAGCTTCAGCAGCAGCGGGAATATCAGAGGATCCCAAATATTTTTCATGGTCTGATTTACATTATAATACAGATTAAGGATTGCACTCGCCTTTCGGGAGCTTAGTAATATCCTTTTGTCACCCTACAACAGCCGCTCTAATTCCTCTAGCCAGGAATTACTACAAGGAGCATCACTTGGGTGTAAATCTGCTGGCAGGAGCTTTTTCCTTTCCCCCAGTAACCCAGGTGTCTCAGGCAGGCTGGAGTTCCCAGCGCTCCCAGCACCCACGTGGCTCTGGTGTGTATTTCCAGTTTGGACAGGGCTTGGAGCAACCTGGGATAGTGGAAGGTGTCCCTGCCTGTGGCAGGGGGTGGGATGAGATGAGCTTTAAAGTCCCTTCCAACCCAACCCCTGGGGTGATTCCCTGGTTCTGTTTGTTTGGGACTCTCCAGAGCGGCGGTGCCAGCCCAGCACGGTCCCCGTGGGCTCCGCAGCTCCCCCGGGCTGGCAGCAGGGCAGCCTGTTTGGGCCTCAGCAGACAGAGGCTGTCACCTGGAGCCAGCAGTGTCCCAGAAACCCCAGGTGACCCATCCTGTAGAGGCAGCAGGTTTTATCAGCCAGGGTTTGCATCCTGGCAAGAGTCTCCTCTGCGCTTTCCCACAGGACATCATATTAGTCATCCCTAATTATTCAGCTCTACTTGAGCAAAGCCTTGTCTCTCTCTTTCTTTCTTTCTTTCTTTCTTTTGTTTTTTTCCCTGTTAGCCTGAAAACCTATATTTAAATAATAAGGGGTGGGAGGCATTTTTAATCCCAGCTGGATAGTTCTTAAAATGCACAGAGGTAAATCCTGAGCAGACAGATGTTCTGAGAATGTGCTGGTTCATTCCTGGCCTGCCTCGGGCAAGTAAAGCCAGGCTTGAGCATGGCTTATGCCAGGCTCTGCCCTGCTCCAAGCCTCTTGGACAACTTCCCTGTCCTTTCTCATGGATTTATGATTTTGGGATGTTTGTGAAGCCTTTCTGGGCTTCATTTACACCTCAGTCCTGCTGTGGGTACCTTGTCCCTCCCGCACGTCTCCTCCATGCCTCTTCCCCCATCTCACTGTTCTAAGCCCAGAAACTGTGATTTTTTTAGGGGTGGGGAAATATTTGGGATGAGCAGAGAGGGATGACAGAGCTCCTAGGCCATGTGGAAAAGAGGCTTTTATGGGGATACTGAGGAGAAGAGCCCGTTAAATTTGGGGCTGTTTCTTCAGTAGAAAGACAAAGATGTGATAGAGCCAGGGACACCCGGCAGTGACCGCGGACCAGACCTCACGTCCCTCGACTGTGAAAGGAGAGGAAAACACTTTCTGGAATAGAAACACCACGTGTGCAATTCTGGGGTGCAGAGAGCCTCCAGGAGAGGGAAATGCCGGATCCAAGGCCGTGTTGGGGGCAGAGGCTGCCTCCAGCCTCCTCCCACCCTCCGCTTGTCTCCATCTCGGGCTGCCTCTGCATCCCGTTAATTTCTGCTGAGGAGGCTTAGTCTTGCCTTGTAATCTTGATTTGGAGTTTCATTATGAATTACTTTAGTCTCATGCGCCGTTTTAAATTGATTCGTTATGCCAAGTACTTGCCAAACGCGTAATGAGGGTCTAAATCGGTCCGTATGTAACAAAGCAGCGATTCAATTATTGCGAGCACTCACACTGACAAAAAGCCTTGGTTATTGCTGTCACCTGCGTTTTGGGACCTTCTCGCACACATCCACACCCCATTCTCCCCGCCTCAGATCCGTCGGAGGCATTTCATGGTTCCTAGCGCCTGCCCCGTTATTTATTGTTATTATAAGCGCCGCTATTTTCGGCTGCCTCGCACAGGAGCGCCGGGCTGGGAATTCGCCCTGCAGGGATTGGTGTTAATGAGAATGGGAGCAGCTCGGGGCGGGGGAAACGCTGCTCCGTCTCCTCCAATTCATTCACAAAGTCTATGTGGCAGCTCTTAAAGACCGACGGCAGAAATTAAAATTAATCAAACGAAGGGGCTATTAAGCCGCAGCACATCAAAGAGAGCCCGAAAGTCTTCACACCATCGGCGAAGAAAGCTTTTATCTCTAACAAGTGTTAGAATCCAGACACAGCCCTGATGGGCTCTAAAGATCCATTAGGAGGGTGTGAATAATTATAATTGCCACCCCTAACCACGTCTTTCCTAGATTTCAGGGTACTCCAGGAATGAATGTCAGTACATGCGACCCTCTTAACAGATGGGGAGACTGAGGTATTGGGATACACAGGACAGAGAGCACCCAGGATCTTATTGGCATAAGAGATTTGATAATCAGGATGCCTTGGCAAGAGCAAACAGAGCTGTGAAGAGTTAATCAAGATAAGCTGAAGATTGGATCGAGGCTTCCTGGAAGGAGAAAATCACATCAACTTCTGCAAGCAAGAAATGTTTGTGAAATGCGTAAGTTTGTTAACCCGATCTTGTAGTAGAAAATTATTAATCTTCTTAGAATAGTATATAAACGTGTGTAGTCCACAATAAATTCAGATTCTGACCACAAGTCAGTCTCTCCGTGTCTCATCATCGCCGAGACTGAGGCACCACAGGGCATTGCAGGGCCTTGGTGACAGGGATGGGGGAACACGTGGTTTAGTCCTTTTCCCCCCACTTGTTCTGCATCACCTTGGGAAATAGTCCCAGTTATCTGTTTCCTGGACTAAGGAATGACGGGCTGAGCCAGTCCCAGAAGTGGGCACTGACTCAAGGGTTGGGCTGGAAGGGACCTTGGAGTCCATCTCATTCCACCCTGCCATGCCAGGGACATCTTCCTCTGTCCCAGGGTGCTCCAAGCCCCGTCCAGCCTGGCCTTGGACATTTCCAGGGACCCTGGGGCAGCCACAGCTGCTCTGGGCAATCTGGGTCGAGCCTTCTGGCTTTTCCCTGACTCTGATTTGCAGTTCAGGTATCTTTAAATGGTGAAGCAACCTCCAAAATCCAGGTCAGGGACCTTCTCCTGTCCCTGCTCTGTGGCTTTATCGCTGTCCTTGAGTTGGGCGGGTAGAGTAGCATTATTGCTCACATCAGTTTTGGGCCATTCCTGCAAAGTTTGGGGCTCAACCCCTCCTTTTCCCTCTTTGTTTTGGATTCAGATGAGCAGAGATGGGCCTCAGGTCCCAATTCCCTGTCTCCTGCACGCTGCACACTCCAGCAGCCGGAAGCTTTTCTTCCAAGCTCCTCGTGATAAAATGTCACCGTGTCCGCGGAGCTGGGGCTGACACCAGGGCTGGGAGCTACCGTGAATCATCCTCATTAAAAGACATTTCAGTTCAGCTGCCGAGACACTTCTCACCCTCTTTGCTGCCATGGCAGAGCTATTAAAAGCTCCCGTGGAAGGCAGGCAGCAGACGATGGGCACAGGCAGGTACAGCTGCAGCCCTGCTCAGGAGGCACCGGGTGAAAAACACATTCCCTGAGTCATTCCCCGTGCCAGGAGCAGGAGGTGGCTCTGCCGGCAGCATCTCCACCTGAGAGGAGGCTGTAGCAAGATGGGAGTCGGCTGCTTCTGCCGGGCAATGAGCAACAGGATGACAGCACACAGGCTCAGGCTGTGCCAGGGAAGGTTCAGGCTGGACATCCGGAGGAATCTCTTCATGGAAAGCGTGGTCAGGCTTTGGAAGGGGCTGCCCAGGGAGCTGGTGGAGTCCCCATCCCTGGAGGTGTCCAAGGAAGGCCTGGATGTGGCACTCAGTGCTCTGGGCTGGTGACAAGGGGGGGATCAGGCACAGGTCGGAGTTGTTGATCTTGGAGGTTTTTTCCAACCTCAGTGATTCTGGGATTCTGTGATATTCAAGAAGAACATCACTGGAGCACATTGATTTCTAATGAAATGCCACAAGACCAAAGGGCACCTGGCCTGGATCAGGAGCTGTGTCCAGCAGGCCCAGGACAGTGATGGTCCCTCTGTTCTTGGCACTGCTGAGGCCCCACCTCCAATCCTGGGGTCAGTTTTGGGTTTCTCATGACAAGAAGGACATTGAGGGGCTGGAGAGTGTCCAGGGAAGGGATTGGAGCTGGGGAAGGGGCTGGAACACCAGGAGAGGCTGAGAGAGCTGGGAAAGGGGCTCAGGCTGGAGAAAAGGAGGCTCAGGGGGGACCCTGTGGCTCTGCACAACTCCCTGCCAGGAGGGGCANCGGCCCCAGGCTGTGCCAGGGCAGGCTCAGGTTGGACAGCAGCAGGAATTTCCTCATGGAAAGGGTGCTCAGGCCTTGGCAGGGGCTGCCCAAGGCAGTGGTGGAGTCCCCATCCCTGGAGGTATCCAAGGAACTGCTGGAGGTGGCACTCAGAGCTCTGGGCTGGGGACATGGCCAGCCTCAGCTGACTCTGGGATGACAGGGAAGTTCCTTGCTGGGAATGGAGGGACTTGGCCTTTTGGCACAGGGGCTCCTGGGGAGGTTTGTCTGCGGGTGGTGGTTGTCACCTGAAAGGGGGTGAATTGGAAAGAAAGGTCTGTGTAGGGTGTGTGTAGGGTCTCCAGGGCCAGCAGAGCTTCTGCAGCATCCCAGCATTTCCCCAGCCCCACATTATCCACGTGCCCTGGGCTCTGGCACTGCTGCATTCCCACCGTGCCCAAAGTGGTTCTGTGTGTTGCAGGAACAGGAGGATTTAGCAGGATTTCCCTGTTGTATTCTGCCTTATGACAACTGTTGAGCAAGGAGGGATTTTGGGGTTGATTTTCTCTAACAGGCTCTGCCACCCTCGTGCATTTCCCAGCTGTGAGTCACAACTCATCCTCTACTTCTCTCCCTCCCTGGCATCTTCAGGCCTGAGGGTTTGGAAGATAATAACAATGATAGGGTTTTCTCTGGCTCTGTGCTGCATGAGGGTTGGGAATTCACCCTTTGAGTGAGAGTGAGGGTCTTCCATCCCTGCTGGGTGACAGGAGGAGAGGGCAGCACAGAGGGAACCCAGCCCACACTTGGCCACATCTGGCAAGAGCAGCATGACCGTGTGTTGGGGATACCTGGATGCTCCTCAGGAGGGACCAAATGGAGGAATCAAATGCAGAAATAAATCCGGGCAATTAAAAAAGCATCTCCCAGCGGACCGTTTATTAGGAAGGGTGTCACAGAGCTTTGCTGCCCAGAGGGAAGCTGCAGGAGTGTGTCCTGGTGGGGACTTCCATGACATCCCCTCTCCCAGCCACCCCTGGTCCCGCTCCCACAGGCATCTCCATCCTCTGCCTCCACTCTGCTCCCATCACTCGCCACCCAAAATGACTTTACCAGGAGGAAAAGCTCTGAGAAAAAGGCAAAGTCAAAGGACTTTCTCTCTCTAGGCTGTTCTGGATCTCGTTTGGTGCTTACCCAAGAGAAGAAGGGGAACAAAGCAGCAAATAAATCACCAGATTTACACTGAAGAGGAAAGCAGGCAGCAGACAGAAATAGGGTCAAAGGGAAGAGGAGACTTGGTCATTTTGGGGAGAGTTCCTGTTTTAAGAAGGCCCCTCAAGTTTCCTCCCCTCTCTTGCTGTCTCCAGGCTGTTACTCATTCAGTGATTTATATTTGCAGCAAACCCTTCCATTTCAGTGTCATTTCTGTGTGCAATGAATCCAGCGAATTAATGCTGGGCACTGCCTTTGGAACCCAAACGAATTCCACAGTGGAATGAGACTTCTCTTTCATAGTGGCTGCTACTTTTTTTTTCCTTGTGTGCCCATTTACAATTAAAGTTTCTTAATTATTTTTTTAACAGCAGCGGTTAAAGCAAAGGAAGAGCAAGACTCCAGCAGTGCTTTCTGTGCAGGGTGAGCTGCACAGGCGAAGCAGGCAGTGAGTCAGCATCCTCTCCTGCCTCTGCCGGCAGCCGAGCTGTTGCTGGGGTGACTGTCACAGGTGACAGAGCGGATCAGCCTTTCTGGTGTCCCCAAGCCGAGCCAGGACATGTTTTTCCGAATATATCAAAGCAAACCAAAAGGTGGGCTGCAGAAATCCTCCATTCCACCCAAAAAAAAGCCCCACCCTCAAATTAGTTATATTGTCATTTCGGGCTTAGAGAAAACGAAAAAAGGAACGTGGTGGTTTTGGAGGTTGTGTAAGAAAAGTCATTTGAGAGAATCTGGTGATAATTGTTTCACAATTAATTTGTTGTTGCTGGTTCTTGTTGGAAAGGACGTGGGTCAGCGAAGAGAACCTGACCTGTGGCACCCATGGGTCACTTCCTGCCTGGACTGTCACCCATCACACCCCCGCTCCCGACAGGATGATTAAGAAGGCAAAAATGACTCATCTGCTCCCCCTTACCCCATTTTCAGCCTTCCAACCCAGGGATTTCTGAGTGGGACTTCAGGGGTTTCCCTCAGAAGTGCTGCATGCAGCTGACGAAGCAGGCAATCTGATTAAAAATAAATCACAGGGTTGGGCTGCAGAGCTCAGGTCTCCGAACCCTTTGCAGACAAATTCCTTTGCTCCAAATTTTTGCTGGTTTGGGTTTTCCAGCTTGAAATGAAGTCTCTGCCAATGGCTGGGGAGCATTTGGGAGCTCCAGCTTTACCTTCAGGCTCTGCAGCTCTACCAGCATCCAGATGTTGCAGCTAAAGCTAAAGTCCCCACCTGTGTTTGCAAACAAATTCATCTCCCCTGCACAAAATGACCCTTCAATAACAACCTTACAGCTGAGGGAGAGGCTTTTATAACAAACCAGTTCCTGGCACTGGTGATTGAGGGTTAAACTGGCTGTGAAAATGGGGAGGACAGACAGAAGGGTCTTGAGGCAGAAGAGAATTTCCTCTGGATTCCCAGCTGGAAAGGGAATGATGAGAATATTAGACCTGTATTCAGGGTGTGGTTTTTTTCTCTCAAAGCACTGCCCAAACATTAACTAATGAACAGAGGCCAGGAGGCTGGGGCTGCACTAATGTGTTTGGCCTGGTGACCTGTGCAGGTTTTCATTTTCTGTTTAGTCACCTCCTTTGAGACCAAAAGCCCAAGGACAGAGTTGCTGGGGAATCCAGCCCTCAGGAGCATCCTGGTCTCTGCTGTGGCTCTGTCATTGCAGCCAGGCAGAGTCACTCTGTTTCTTTCCATGATTTCATCAAATTCTAAGGGAAGTCTGGTGGCTTCAGGGTAGTTCTAGCACAGTGACTTTGCTCCTGTGTGTTAGAAGGCATGAAAATGTGCAAAGAGGATTTTCTGTCCCTTCTCAGTTTCCTCTCCCTGTGTGTTTCCTGCTTTAACCACCAGCAGTTTCACATCATGCAAAACCTGGTGTGTGATTTTGGTGAAAGGCAGAGGTCCCTCAGTTTGTTTTTTTGGGTTTCATAGTTGCCGGGGGGCTGGGGGCACCCAGAGCTGGGTTGGGCTGTCCAACTCTGTTCATCCTTTGAAATCTGGGGTGCTCAGGAGAACAAGCCTTGCTTTCCAAGGGCTGGTTTGTCCAGGCCAAGCTGGATGGGGCTTGGAGCAACTTGGGACAGTGGAAGGTGTCCCTGCCCATGGCAGGGGGTGGAACAGGATGGGATTTAAGATCCCTTCCCACCCAAACCCCTCTGGGATTCTATAATTCAATAAAAGTTGGCTCTTCTGCGTCAACACATGATTGATGGACCAAATGTCCCACTGGAACGCACCATGATGGCAATGCCTCCTCCCTCATTATTTGCTCCTGAGCTGTGTCAGTCAAAGTCCTGCAGCCTCAGATTCCGTCTCGCTCCGTTCTAACACGATGTTCACTGAACGAGCAAATGCAAAGTCACAGAAAGATCGGGAGGATTGCGGAAAGGCGGAAAAATCCAAGAGGCAAAACACAGTTTGAAGGTCCTTGACGGCTGCCAGGCGGCCCCGCGGCTCTCACCGGGATCTGTGCCTGCCTGAGACAGCTCCCTGCCCTCCAAATATCTCCTCCTCGCCCAGCTGCCACGGCTCTCATTGCTGGGAGGCTCCAGTGCCTGGTGCCAGGCAGAGGAGGGTCGAGGCTGGCTCCAGCCCAGCTGCCCAACACAGGAAAAATTGCTTCGTTTCTCTGATGCAGTTTATTTTTCTGAATAAAACTGGCTAAAAAGTGGGGAAAAGGTGGAGAGGGCGTGTTTCAAAAATAAACTTCTGAGCCTGCACAAGGGATGCTTTGTGGCACAGCAGTGACTTACAGCCTCCCTGGGTTTTCTATGGAAAGCAAAACCTTTTCCCTTAAAACCGGAGTTGTTTGTGCAGCTGGAGTTAGGCACCAAATCACCCAGAGTGTCTTGAACATCTTCTGAAAACTCAGCCTAAAATACTGTTGGAAACAAACCGAGCCCATATTTTAGGGAAGATTGTTCCAACCACATTGACTTAGAGGGAGATCAGTTGCTGGGTTTGGCTGTAGGGGCTGACACCAAGAGCTTTCCCTGCCGTGGGGTGGCATTGCTCTGCTCAGGGAGGCTGTGAAGGCTCGTGCCACCTCACTGAGTGACTGTCACCAATCACAACCAGAAGTGACATCCGTGGAATAAATTATTCAGGGGCCAAACAATCCCCCCTGACCCACATGATGCTTTTTACTGCCAGAAATGGGGGGTTTCACATCTTTATGCTGAGGCCGAGTCTGGCTCAGCACCGATGTTCTTCCAGCATCACCTTGAGTCCCTGAGATGTCTCTGGTTTTCCTGCTCCCCTCTCTGAAACGCAGCTCATCTTCCCCTGTCGCGGACATTGGTAATGAAAACACTGTTGTCTCCCAGGATTTGTGGTTAAATTGCTTTGTCAATGTAATCTTAGACCTTAATGGCCAAATAATGCCCTGCAACAGGAGTCGTTGGGTATCATTTTGCCGTCATTGTGGAGGCCTTGGAATGTGATCCCCATTCCAGTGGAATTTGCATTAACGTTGTTTGGCCATCATAATCCCACCCACTTAATCACATTTTTTAGGATATTGAAATAGGTCTGACTCCATCCTGAGCTGTAACCCCTGGATCCCCAAACATTAGATAGGATTTAGCTCCATTAAAGCTGACAGATGACGGTGATGCTGAGTAATTTGGCTGATCTTTTTTAGCAACTGGAACTTGCTCTTCACTTCCCAAGAAATGCTCTTTCTCAATCCCCAGCTTTGTGGGAAACAACCCATGAAAAATAGCTGCTGTCCACGCTGGGTTATTTTGGGGTATCAGTTCAATTTTCACTTCCCCCCCCACCCCCAGACTGTTCTCTGAAGGCGTCCAGCAGTCGGAGAGGATCCCAGGGTGTTTGGGGTCCTGCTGGGCCTGGTGCTAAATGTCCTGTGAGAGAGGCATCAGTTTTCCCTGGGGAGCTCCCAGTGATCCTTCCCACCTGTGCTGAGGGCTGAGCAAGCTCCAGGATTTACACAGCGTTGGATTTTCCTCCCTCTTCCAAATTTCGGTGTCTTTCTCAACTGAGAAAGAGAAACAACTCTGCAACTGTGAGTGCAGGGAAAAGCTTCTGGTGTAGGACTGAAATAGACTCCAGGTGGGAGGCAAGAAATACTCCCTCAATGTACAGATGAGAAACTGAGGCATGGAGGGATTGAAGGATTCACTCCACGGCTGAGCTATACCTGGAGTCTGACTAAGACAGAGACAGGAATAGGAATGGTGTGCTCCAGAGTTAGAGCTCTAAATCCATCCTGGGAAATCAAGATTCAGTTCCCACCCTTCCTGCTGTCTCCCTGGATGGCGTTGGTGGAGAATTTGTCTTACCCCAGAGAGGGAACCCTCATTGGATGCCTTTGTGGCTGGGTGAGGAGATGAGATAGGATCCCTGGTTTCTGGGAATGAGATGGCTCCATCTTGCTGTACATTGGGAGCAGCATCCCAGTTCTTCTGGAAGGGTGTGAGCCCCAGGGACTGTGGGGATGCTCCCACCTCCTGTTTCTGCAAGGGAGAAGGTGAGGATGGCAAGACTGGCCAGTCTGGAGCCAGAGGCTGTGTTGTTCAACTTTTTCCCTGATTGCTGAGAGTCAGGACAAGGGGAAACGGCCTCAAGTTGTGCTGGGGAGGTACAGGTTGAGTATAAGGGAAAATTTCTATCCCAAGATATGGCACAATCACAGTCTCACCAGGGCACTGGTTCAGTCCCTATCCCTGGAGGGATTTAAAAGACATGTGGATGTGGCACTTGGGGACATGGTTTAGTGGTGGCCTTGGCAGTGTTAGGTGGACAGTGGGACTCCATCACCTTAGAGGGCTTTTCCAACCTAAACCAGTCCATGATCCTGTGATTCTGTGATTGCTCCAAGTTAATCTCAGAAAGTTGGGTTGATGCTGAGCTGTGTTTGCTGCCAACAGTCCCTGCCTGTGATTGGTGACCTGAGTGACAGCCTCGAGCCTTTCTCCATGACATTTGTCCATTCTGAGCAGCACAGGAGGGCTGATGTTCCCAAGAGGAGAAACCTGGAGGGAGTTAAAGCTGCACGGCCTGGCTGGAGCAGTTGGGGCTTTGCTGTGGGAGGACAGAAAATGCATTTGCAGTGCATTAAAGTATTATTTTAACTGTGTTTGCACTGAGAGGTTTCTGATCCTGAGAAATAAAGATGAGCAGATTTGTCCCAGATGCATCAATGGAAGCAGAGTTCCCACTGAAACGGGAGGGAGGGGAGGGTGGATGGGATCCTGCTCTCATCCAGGCTGGATTCCATACACTCTTCCTGGCTGCTGGTGCTGCCAGGGGAGCTCTGGGGGGAGAAGGACAACCCCAAAACGCTGCTTGAGCTGCACTGGAATTAATAAAGAAAGAAGGACAATTTCAAGGTGGAAGCAGGATGCTAAGGCAGCCCCACGGCTGGGAATACCTGAGGGTGGGGTGAAGGTCCCACATGTTCTGTGCAGCTCATGTCCCCCAGGGGAGGGATGCTGGGGGAATTCTCCTCGTGGTCTGGGTCTGGCTGTGGGAAGAGGGAAGTTGTTTGTCCCCTCTGCTTGGAAATCTGCCCTGAGAAGGCCATTAAGGGAGGAAAAGAGTGATGCTTGCTCTGCTTCCTCATAGAAACTGCGTGTGCCGTTCCAGGGCAGCCTGTGGATCATTGCACAGGGGGATTTCTTAAATGGCCATTAGGAACAAAATTAAATTTCTTGAAACCAGATGCAGCAGAAGAGATGGATGAAAAAGCAAAAGGAAATTTGCAGAGGGAACACTGGGACATCTTGCATTAGACAGCAAACCACAGCCTAGAGGAGATGGTTTGGTGCTGCACCGAGTTCCCAGCTTATGGGAAAGTTTTGGCTGGGTTGGATTCCCCAGAGATGTCCCTTCCCCTGGGCCTTTATTCCCCTGTCCTTGTGCTCAGACCTCCAGGTTTCAAAGCCTGACCTAGACCACCTTTATTTCTGCTCGACAGATGCTGGGCTTGCTGCAGCTCCTGGATGCAAACCCCTCCAGGGAGCACGTGTGAGGCTGGGGGAGGCTCACAGGGGAGGTGATGCTGTTGCTGCATCCCCGATGCTGCCCCAAAGCTCGGCTGGGGGCCCGGGGGAAGGCGGGAGCTGAGGGGAAGGGCTGCGGAGGATGTGCCCCTGGGCTGCTCTCCGCCTGCAGCGCTGCTGCTCGCCTGGCACAGCCTAATTGCCTTTGATAGGATTACGGGGAAGCAGCGCAGGAGTAAACAGGGCCAGGAGGGCACGACGTGCTGGGGCCGCCAGCTCCCGGAGAAATCCCAGCGCGGCACCCGACCAAAGCTGCCGGAGCTCAAGGGTTAATGTCTGCTGCTGTGCTGCAGCTCGGGGCTAGGGGCTTAATCCTGCTGCTCTGAGAGGAGAGGCTTTTCCAAGCAGCATCCCAAAGGTCTGTGGCTCTCTCGATAATTCCTGATGGGTTTGCTCCTGACAGATGCAGAGTAAATTATTGCAATTATGGAAGTTACACCTTGTGCCTCGAGCCTTGTGTCCTCAATAATTGTTTATGGTTTGAGGCAGCCTCATTTGTTTGCCTTAGACCAGACAACACTGATTTTTTGGCAGAAATCCTAGCAGGGAAAAGGATGAGCCAGACAGGTTTTTAACTGCTACACACATATATGTGGTGAAGGGATGATGGTTATTCCATTTTCATGCAAATAAAGCCTTAAAATTGGGTGTGAACTGTTGCTTCCAGGAATTTTTCCCAACCTACAAGCAACAAGGGGAGCTCAAGAGTTAATGGTGCTCCAGGGCTTTGCTTCCTGCCTTGTCTGGGTTTTGGGATGGCTGGGAGATGCTGTGGGTTGGAAGGGAGGAGTGGATGCTCTCACTGGGAACATGTTGCTGGTTAGCACCACGAACTGCTGCAGGAATGGTGGGGCAGCAACTTCCCAACTCCCTCCTCCCAGGAGAACCACACCCTCAGGAAAAACAGGTCTCAAAAGTGGGGCTTAAAGCCAGGGATGGAAGTGGCAACAAGGGGCTTGTGTCCAAGTCTGGGGCGGGGTGACACGGCCTGGAGACAGCTGTGCTTGTGTGGTGGTGTGGGTCAACCTCCACCTTTCCATGAACGCCTTGCTGGGGCTCATTCCCTCAGGAATCCTCCTGAGTTTCTGGTGGCAGACGGTGTTTCCCCTCTGTCTGCAAAGAGGGCGGGGGGCTCAGCTCAGCCACCCTCCATCCTCACTCTTTATCTGCCATTCAGAGTCTGGAGTCAGCTCTTGCACCAATATTTATTGTTGTTCTCTCCCCAGATCTGGGTATTTTGGACAGCTTGCTTCTGATTTAAAGTATAAATAAGTTTGCTCTTTTCATCTGTTGTTCTCCCTACCTTCTGGAGGCTGTGCTGGTTAAAAATAATCGGGATGATGAGCTCCAGTGGGGGTGGCAGAGGGGTTTTAACCTCCATCACAGCAGGACCACCTGTCTGGCTCTGGAAGGGAACATAGTCTCCCTCCTCTCCTCTCCTCTCCCCAGCCCTCATGGTCGAGCTCTTGGTCCAGTGCAAGGTGTCCCTGCCCACGGCAGGGAGGTGGAATGAGATGAGCTTTAAAGTCCCTTTCAACCCAAAGCATTCCATTACTTTTCCCCAAGCTGGGAGCTTCCTGAATTGCCTAAATGCCCCTTGGCATGTGGCTGGGGATTAAAGTGCTTCAGCCATTGCAGGGGTTGGAAAAATGGGGATCTGGGGGAGAGCTGGGGGTGCAGAGATCAGAGGGTGTCCCTGATGCACATCTCCTGGGGATGGGGTGTTTTCCAGCTCTGGGCTCCTGCAGAGGAGGTTTTTGCGTGAGAAAGTCCCTTTTGCTCACAAGCGAACTATTTGCTTAAGAAGATCAATTGAAGAGAGAAAAAAAAAAAAAAAAGAAATCGAAGGGTTTTGGTTTTCTCGATGGAAAATCTGAAATGCAGGTTTGTGTTCAGCCTGAAATCTCCTTGACAGAGGGCTGGCTCAGCTTCGCTTCTGGCTTTATTTTGGTGGGGGAAGCACACGCACAAACACACATGTGCACACACACTCACGGACACACACACATGCACATGCTCTCCTAGACAGAGAAAAACAATCCCCAGCCTAACCTAGACGCTGATTCAAAACAACTGTTGGTTCTGGCCACACTGTCGGCTTTCCACTGCTCACAGCCTCCCACCGTGTGAAACCGTGGCTGAAAACCATCAGGCACACCCCAAAATTCAGAGTCAACATTGCATTTCACCTGGGGAAGGGCAGAAAAACTCTTTCTAGGCAGCGGTTTTGCCAGGAAAAACCCCTCTCCCTGCCTGCAGCCCGCTGAGCAGCAAAGGATGCTCCCGGGAGGAGACTGAAGCCCCTCGGCGCTGGCTGGGGGATGGATGGGGCTCCCCCAGGCAGGGGCAGGGGAGGGGGTGCCCGCCGCTGGCGGGGGGCTGCGGGGCAGGGCCGGGGGGCTGGTGGGTGTCTCCGGGAGCGGTGACTGAGTGAGGCGGTGCCAGGGCTGGGGGCGGATTTTTTGAGAAGAGCCTCAGCTCCTCAGAGCAGCGGCAGCCGCTGGAGGAGTTGGGCGGCTGTTTCTCCCTCTCCGCCCGGAGGAGGAGGAAGAGGAGGAAGAAGAGGCTTCGGCTGCCGCCTCTCCGACTC
>WEKY01059128.1:37677-65004 GCA_013390045.1 Picathartes gymnocephalus
GCCCCACACCTTTATGGACGAGCGCCGGAGCTTGCTCTACTCTCCGGCTGCCTCCTCCGCCGGTCGGCAGCCGCGGGGCGGCTCGAGCAGCAGCCACCACAACCTGGGCTACACCGAGCAGCTGCCCCCCGCCGCCCCCCAGCCGGCTCCCGAGCAGCAGGAGGAAGAGGGCGAGGAAGGGGAGGAAGGCAGCATGACCGTGGTGGGAGGCAGCGACGGCGGCGACCCTTTGCTGGAGGAAGCGCAGCATCCCCCTGCGCTGCTCGGGGGGGAGCGCTACGATCAGCCCCCGGCGCCGGCCGTGCCCGCCGGGCAGCCCGCGGGCGCTGGGGAGCACGAGTGCTGCGAGCGCGTGGTGATCAACATCTCGGGGCTGCGCTTCGAGACCCAGCTCAAGACTCTGGCACAGTTCCCTGAGACGCTGCTGGGGGACCCCCGGAAGAGGATGCGCTACTTCGACCCTCTCCGCAATGAGTATTTTTTCGACCGTAACCGTCCCAGCTTCGACGCCATCCTCTACTACTACCAGTCAGGCGGGCGCATCCGGCGTCCCGTCAACGTCCCCATCGACATCTTCTCCGAGGAGATCCGCTTCTACCAGCTGGGGGAGGAGGCCATGGAGAAGTTTCGGGAGGACGAGGGTTTCATTCGGGAGGAGCAGCGGCCGCTTCCCGAGAAGGAGTTTCAGCGCCAAGTGTGGCTCCTCTTCGAGTACCCCGAGAGCTCTGGGCCGGCCCGAGGCATTGCCATTGTCTCTGTCCTGGTCATCCTTATCTCTATTGTCATCTTCTGTCTGGAGACCCTGCCTGAATTCAGGGATGACCATGACTATGAGGGAACTGGGGGCACCTTCGGGACAGGCAGTGGCCCTCTGCCACCTGATGTCTTCACCAACTCCTCATCCTCAACCGCTTCCATGGTGTCATCCTTCACTGACCCTTTCTTTGTGGTGGAGACTTTGTGCATCATCTGGTTCTCCTTTGAGCTGCTGGTCCGTTTCTTTGCCTGCCCCAGCAAGGCCACCTTCTCCAAGAACATCATGAACATCATTGACATTGTGGCCATCATCCCCTACTTCATCACGCTGGGCACGGAGCTGGCGGAGCGGCAAGGCAACGGCCAGCAAGCCATGTCCTTGGCCATCCTCAGAGTCATCCGCCTCGTCAGGGTCTTCCGTATCTTCAAGCTCTCCCGGCACTCCAAGGGGCTGCAGATCCTGGGCCAGACCCTCAAGGCCAGCATGCGGGAGCTGGGCTTGCTCATCTTCTTCCTCTTCATCGGCGTCATCCTCTTCTCCAGCGCCGTTTACTTCGCAGAAGCCGATGACCCCAGCTCGGGGTTCAGTAGCATCCCCGATGCCTTCTGGTGGGCCGTGGTCACCATGACCACCGTGGGCTACGGGGACATGCACCCCATCACCATTGGGGGCAAGATCGTGGGGTCTCTGTGTGCCATTGCGGGGGTGCTGACCATTGCCCTGCCCGTGCCCGTCATCGTCTCCAATTTCAACTATTTCTACCACCGGGAGACGGAAGGTGAGGAGCAAGCCCAGTACATGCACGTCGGGAGCTGCCAACACCTCTCGTCCAGCGAGGAGATGAAAAAGGCTCGCAGCAATTCCACCCTCAGCAAGTCCGAGTACATGGTGATTGAGGAAGGGGGGATCAACCACAGTGCATTCAAACAGGCTGCCTTTAAAGCAGGCAACTGCACAACCACAAACAATCCCAACTGTGTGAACATCAAAAAGATCTTTACGGATGTTTAAAACAAACCCAAACCAAACGAACAGCAACGAAACCTGAGGATGCGGTAAATCAATACCAATAATAATACCAATAATAATGCAAAGTGACTGTGTGTCGGTGTTGTGTGGAACATGCACCATCGTCGGTCTGTGTGAGCCCTCATTTTTATACCTTTATTTTTTTAGATCCTTCCTTTCTAAAGATCCAAAAGTAAAAGGATTTAAAATTCTCCGAAGAAGAGGACACCTTAAAGGGTAAAGAGAAGGAAGATGAAGACAAGCCACACTCACTGTCAAAACAGGTGTTTGTTCTGCAATGTGTTGCAGGGCTGCTTTGCTTTTCAGGGTTTTGGGGAACCTCTTGCTTTGCTCCCGAATTTCTCCCCTCTTTCCCTAAGGGCAGTTTGTAGCCGATCTCCCTTCCATCACGTAAGATCACTTGTTGGATTAACAAACCCGGACTGGGTGGAGGAACGAGGAAAACATGAGGCAGAGCATACTGGGAGGGGGCTGGGAGGAAATAACCATTTAATTCTGCAGAGAGTCTCTGTTACCACATCGTTAAATGATGCTTAATATTGAAACATGTGATGTGCCATTACGGGCACATCCCAGATTCCCTTTTTCTCCCCATTAGATCATTTATGAAATTCTAATCTGGTCAGAGACTGAGTGCAATCAATGCTGATTGAAACAGAAAAAAACCTCCCAAAGCCCTCGTTTGCTGTTCTGGATTCCCTTCCCGTGTAACCTGATGGAATTATTTCCTCCAATGTCAAGTCTGTGGCCGTGCAGCAGGGATGTCTGCGGGAGGAGGGAGAGGAGGGGCAGACTGGAATGGTTTCGGGAGCCGCAGGGAGCAATGTCGGCACGGAGCAGGATCCGCGATGGGCTGGGAGCCTCCAACCCACCCAGCCGGAGACAAAGGGATATTTCCTCCTCTTTTTGCAATGCCTTGGGAAGAGATGCAGCCGCTTATCACCAGAAGATTGAAGTGGCGAACACGCCTTCCAGCGGAAGTCACTAATTCCGACCGGAGTGATGCAGTTGCCATGGTGACCACGGTTTCCTGGGAAACCCCCAAAGGTTGTCATGGCATCCCTTCTCCCATCCCCCTTGGTCCTTGCTCTTCCCGCAAAAAACCTTTCCAGATGGTTCCAGCTCCTCCATCCCACAAGACGTCGTGGATCTGCACCCCCTTCCCGGTCCCTGTCCCGCTGCTCCTCCCGTGTGCCCAACAAAGCATCCACAGGCAATAAACACCTCAGATCCACCTGTCCCTCACCTTGGCAGTGAAATCTGGGCATGGAGGTTCATCCTGCTCCACCGAGAACGACCCCAAACCCAGCGGGAGCTGGCACCGAGCAGCTGCTGGGAAGCTTGGCCAGGGAACCTCGGCAGCTTTGTGAAACAAGGGGGACAGTAAAAAACAGGATTGAAAAATAACCAAAAATCCCGCCGGGAAAAATCACCGGCTTCACCTTCACCTGTGCACCAGGGGCCATGGGACATCTGACGGGATCAGGTGAGCTTTGCACGGGGGAGAGTTCAATGGAGTTATAATGTTGGGTTTTTTGGACAAACCCCATGCTTTCCACTGCTTACTTTTATTCTCCAGCTTATCCTGCCGCTCTCGGGTATTTTTATACACGTTAGATAAAGTGGGATCACATCCTGTAGCTCCTCTGATTGTATTTGCTTTTTAATGCTGTGGGAGGAGGAAAACCCTGCTGCTTCTCTGCAGCTGGATTGCTTCACTTCTGTGCTAAAAAGGTGATTTCAGTGCTTTAGTGCTCCCACCCAGCCCCTGCCATCGACACAGGCCAAAGGCAGCTTGGCCTCGAGGCTTTGGCTCCAGCTCTGCTCAGTTTTGCTGGATTTTGGGTTTAAAAAAAAGCCAAATTCCTTCGAGGTAGCGTATGGAACAGGGATGCTGTTAAATACAGCAAGGAGGGATTTGGCCCCAGCCTCTGCAAATCACACCTTTCCCAAGGCTGTGGAGAGGGGGCCTTGTCCTGAGAGATGCCGGCCATGCCAAAATTGGAGTTTAGCTGGGATTTTTCCCAGACTCAGATCCGGACGGTTTGTAGCACTCTCCCTTAGCCACAGTCAATAAACCCAAGAAAAATATCAGAGTCCCTCCTTGGCTGCTGGGGTGTGATGGTTTTATTGGAGCTACCAAAGTTTTCATCAGCTGAGGGTCCAATAGATGATCCTTATTAGGGAGATGCTCTGGAACATCACGGGAAGTTACAAACCTGAGATGCCTTGTCCAGGATAACTGGGATTCCTTGTCTGGGATAACTGGGAACACCCCAGTGTGCCTTTTCCCCAGACTGCCAGAGATGAAATGTCATTTCTGCCTACAAGCTCTCACTTTTTATAGCTATTCTCCTTTATTGTTATTAAACTTTATTGTTATTAAAGCTTTCCCACACGCCTATTCCTAAAAGTAGGGTTTGAGTTTCAGAGCAGTGGAAACATCTCACTCAGGAGAGTTTGCAGATGAGTTCTGGGTTGGCATTTTCCCCGTGGCAGCTGCACAAGGTACGGAAACCACATGCTCTCCTGGAAATGGCACAGAACAATTTTCAGTTTCTCTGTCATCTAAAATAAGCAGAGATCTTGCAGGTTGTTGGTTTGTTTTCCTGACTCCTCCCTGCCTGGTTTTGTAGGAGCAGAGTAGTTTCAAAGGGGTGTTATTGACAGTAAAAGACGCTTTATGGGGAGGTGACAAGGAAATCACCTCCTGGGGTAAAAGGCAGTTTTGCTGTGGTACAATCCCAGAACGGTTTGGGTGGGAAGGGAGCTTAAAGATCATCCAGTGCCACCCCTGCCATGGGCAGGGACACCTTCCACCACTGCAAGGTGCTCCAAGCCCCGTCCAGCCTGGCATTGGACACTTCCAGGGATCCAGGGGCAGCCACAGCTTCTCTGGGCACCCTGTGCCAGGGCCTCCCCACCCTCACAGGGCAGAATTTCTTCCATATATCTGACCTAAATTTCCCCTTTATCACATTCAGAAAAATACTTTTCAATACTGAGTGGTTATCACTGAAAACATAAATTCACTGCCTCTCTGTCTTTTAGATACACCCCAAAAAGTGAAAGTGGAAAACTGGGGATATCCTTTGGATGTTCTGCCCCGTTTCTCTGCATCTTCTCTCTCTGCTGTCTCATGGGTACCATTCAGTGAGAGAAACGGAGCCACCTGAGCCACCTGCTCCAGTGGAAGGTGTCCCGTGGCAGGGAGCTGGAACTGGATGATCTTTAAGATCCGTTCCAACGCCAACCCTCCAGTGACTCTGATAAATACCTTCTGTTCCTTGGTCTGACAGCGTCTCTGGAACTGGCTGCTGCACATGTTTTGCCAGGAATTGGACAGATCCCTGAAATCATGGGCTCTCCACAGCCAGCTGTTATTTAAGTGGCTCTGCTCTCCTGTCGTGTGCCCCATCAGGACAAAGCAGCGCTTCAGCAGCCCCTGGGGAGTTACAGAGGAGCTCTGGGCTCGTGTTGGGCTCACCTGTCCCTAATGTGCTTGGAGGGGGAGCACTGGGGGGTTGGGATTAGCGGAGCTGCTGTCTGCGAGGCAAAGGGCTCGCCCAGACCCAGTTTATTCACTGAATGGAGGAAGGGGCGCTCCCACGAGCTCCCAGCTGACGGCTCCAGGTGCCCCGAGAGCAGGAGAGCAGGGTCCCTGCGGCGCTGGGCAATCCCTGCGTGGTCTGCACTGCGATGCCCTCCCCGTCCCTTGTTCTTTGTAGCTGCCACCGAGACACACAGTGACACTGAAGGATGGGAGTGAGGATGGAAGCGGCAGCTCCCACCCCAGGAACGCAGCCCTGGCAGGCTGGAGCTGCCTCCATGGGTGCCTTCAGTTTATCACGGAATCACGGAAAGGTTTGGGTTGAAAACAACCTTAAAGAACATCTTGTTCCAACCCCCACTTGGTACACTGGGTGCTGTGGAGCCTTGTACCTCCTGTTTTCTCTTTTCACAGACTCCTGCCAGTTTTCCCTTTCCCTCTGCCTGTATTTTAGGACCCGTTCCCCTGTTTCAGCCTTGGATGCCGCCTTGAAACCCATCCTTGGTGCTGGGGGGTGCAGGGACCCGCAGCAGCCGCAACCCTGACCCCTTCACTTGCTACTTTGACACCATCACCTTTTTCTCCTGCTTCTTTGCCCTCTTTTTTGTGTGTTTTCAGGCCTGAACTCCTTCAAAAGGTTCTATTGTTCTCCAGCACAATAGATGCCCTTCGGGTGCTTGGAGTGGCCGGAGCAGAGCAGTATCCATCCCACCCCACGTGTGGACACAGACAAGGGCTGGAGATATCTCTTTCCTCCAGCAGGGTTAGATTTCTTCCCAGGCAATTGTTCCTGCTCCATCCCTTGACAAAAGAAGTGGGTTTTGTTTTTATTCCCCGGTTTACGGGCAATTAAGTAGCGGCAAAGGGCAGACAAGTGCTTTCCGCGGCAGAATGGAAGGAGCCAGCCGGGGCCTTTGCCCCGAAGGGGTCTCTCTTGCAGGGATGGAGCACAAGGAAAGGTGTTTGGCAGTGGCTGGTGTGTATGGGGAGCGGTGTGTGTAAAATCTGTTTAATTGTGTAGTTTGGAGCCCTCTCCTGCCAAGCTTTTAAAATATGCACATCCTGGTGTGAGCACACGGAGGCTCCACCGCCGCCGGATGGAAGCAGGGCATGGTTTTCCCTATTTTTAAACGCTTTAACAAACGATGTCTGGGTAGGCTGCAAACCCGGGAGTGCAAACAGACAAATAGGGTTTAACCGTGCCTTATTTTGCCCTTCAGTCTCAGTTCTCACCTGGAAGGAGAGCTCCGGCATCCTCGTGCAGGGGCAGTCGTATGGGAGCAGGGAAATAGGGGATTTCTGGATATTACATGATCTTTGTCATAGATGATCTTTAAGGTCCCTTCCAACCCAAAATCATTTGATGATTCGATGGTGACAGGGTGCTGTGGGCAGGGCCATATCCTAGAAACTCTCACTCCTCCGGAGCCGGTGCTGCTCGCCTGCCCTCTCCCTGCTCTGGGTCCCACCCGCAGCACGAGTGGGGTGCTGGGCACGGCTTTGGGGTGTTGTACAGCTGCAGGATGCGTTAAGGATGGGATATTGCTGCCTTTCCCTGTTTCCCCGGGTGCTGCTTGTATGGCTGAGGTCCGGGCAATGCCGGTGGGTGCAGGGTGGCATCAGCCAGAGGTGGGAGGTGGGCATTGAGCACGGAGGGATGGAGCCATGTGCTTCTTGTCCTTGGAAACAGTCCTGGGATTGTGGCCATCACCACTTTGACGAGGACATTTGGGGGATATTTTGGGTGCCCTGAGGTGCCTCAACCCATCTGGGAATCCCTTGTCCAGCAGTGGAGGGTGTTTGATCCATTTCAGGGGGTGGCGAGTGGGGGTTTCTTAGGTCAGAACTGAGAATGGCACCAGGAGGAGGGTCCGGTCCCAGCCGTGCCTTAGGGAAGAGCCATCCCCCGGCAGGGACACGTTCGCTGTCAGGGGATCCCTGCAGAGCAGCCCCGGCCCCAGGGGATCCCTGCAGAGCAGCCCCGGCCCCGTCTCCCAGCCCCTCCCAGCTCTTGCAGCAGCCAAAGCTCTCCCGGCTCCGCTGTGGCTGAGCCTGGGGTACAATCGAGACCTTTCCCTCTGTCCCTGGCTCCCCAGACAGGCCAGTGAGTGATGGTGGCCCTGTCCCCGGCTGCCTGTCCCCCCGATGGCCGCGTGTCGGCTGCTCCACGCTGGGCAGGCGTCGGGGCTCCTGCTCTTTGTCACTCAGCGAATCCCAGTTTTTGCTCCTGGAAACCATCCTGGAGTGGAAGAGGGATGTGTGCGGGGTCCTGCAGCACCCTCACAGCTGGAGCCCTTTTATCCCCGTTTTCTGGCAAAACTCAGCTATAAACACAAACTCTGTGCTTCTCCTTCCACGATTCAGGTGCTGCTCTGACACCCGCGGGGTTCAGGGTCTGTCTGGGTCTCATCAGCGCTCAGAGCCTGACTCGGCAGTGCTGAGGATGCTCAGCAGCAGGGCAGGGAAACCTCCCTGCGTGAACCTCCCCGCAGGGCACCGTCACTTTTCCCCTCCTTATGAACCGAGACACGCTCGAATAAATTAGAACATGTCTCCCATCTCCTTCAGCTTCCCACTGGGGTCAGGAGGAGCTGGAATGCTCGCTGATCACTGCTCTGCCCGGCTCAGCGCGGCAGCAGCCGTTCGCGATGGCTCTGCACACTCATTGTGAGACCCCCGGCTCAGCCGCGCCGACGGCAGCAGGCGCTGCTGGGTTTGTTTAGGAATGATTCATTTCCTTGAGAATTGTAATTCCGATGCTTTTCTGATCGTGTCGGAGCTCTGTTGCTTTGCTCCAGTGGTTGTGCTTCATTTTTAGCGTCTCAGAACACCCTGGCTGGGCGGGCTGGGGTTGGGTGTGTGACTTGTGCGGGAAGAGGAGCCCGTGGCCCCCTCTGCTCGCCCCAGCAAGGCTGCAGAGTGCCAAAATCAGGTTGATGTTGAGGCTGACCAGCACCAGCTGCTTTGCTTTGCTTCCTCCAAAGCACCAGCATGGAGAGAGGAAAATCCTTTGGGATTTTATCACGGTTTGCTCAGTGGTGGAAGCACGGGAGGCTCAGCCGTGGCAGTGGGATCAGGGCTGCTGCAGCAGGATCTGTGCTTGGGGCGTTGCTCCACGGGGAGCTGAAGGCTGGGCTGGAGGATGGATGGGATGAACACACACTTTGCAAAGCGTTTTGTGCATTTGCAGAGGGCTGAGTTTGCTCCTGGGCTTGGTGCAAGGCAGGAGCCGCGAGCAGAGCGGGGGTGGGTGGTGCTGTGCCTTTCAGGGGGTTTGGGTTGGTGCTCCAGGGAAATGTGTCCCTGCTCCCAGGCCTGGAGGGTGCGGGCACTGTGGGGTTTGCTCCCTGGCTTTGGGCACGTTGGCTCCTCCGTGCCTCAGTTTCCCCATCAGTAAATGGCACCGAGCAGCTTCGGGAAGTGTTTGCAATGAAACTCCTGTGAAACGAAGAGGCAGTTTTGAAACACAGAGCAAGAAGCGAAGTTTCCTCCAAAGGTTTTATGGGATTCAGCTTTTTTGAGGCTGGAAAAGGCTACAGACCCTGCCCAGGGTGCCCCAATAATCTCAGTTATTTCCTTGGCTAGAGGGAAGCCTGAGGTTTCACACAGCTTCCCAAGCTGCCAGCTCTGCCTTCAGCTCCCCATCAACATCCTCCTCCTCCTGTGATTTGTTCACTCCGCATCTTCCCTTTTCCATCCTTCTGGCCCATTTCCCCTGAAATCTCTGTGAATTTAGGGTTGAGAATCTTCTTCACCCTCCTTGCTGGTCTCTGCTTGGACCTGCCACTGTGTCTCTGTGACAATTTAACCTCATGCTGTTGCAGCGGGTCAGAAACCAGACATAAGAAATTTGGGCTTAGAGTGGCCCTGGCTGCTGGGAATTTGAGTTTGCAGGAGGGAT
Source organism: Picathartes gymnocephalus (assembly GCA_013390045.1). NCBI lineage: Eukaryota > Metazoa > Chordata > Aves > Passeriformes > Picathartidae > Picathartes > Picathartes gymnocephalus. Next base: position 46,915 of record WEKY01059128.1, read on the forward strand.
GAGGAAGGAGTTGCTGTGAACTGGATGTAGCGTTGCAGGTTTGAGGGATTCTCTACCTCTGCCTGTGCCTCGGTGGGTGCAGGTGCCTGAATGATATTCCACATTTTAAATCCCTCGGGATCAAGGCAGGAAATCTTTCTGCAGCATCAGAAACAAACCTGGGCTGTTGCCTTCCAGGGATGGAAATTTTCAGGGATGTCTCTCCCATCCTGGTTACAAGGTGCTCTGAGAAAGCCCAGCAAGCCTGAGGAGGAGCGAGTGGGGAACATGACCTGGGTCCAGCTGGGTTTCTCACTTGGGAGATCTCCTGGGAATTTGGCTTTATTGCTCCATTTTCTTAACCAAACAGCCATGCAATTCCCTTGGAGGAGAGCTTTACACAAGCCCCTTTATCAGCCAAGTGTGGGACTCAGTCAGAGATATCAGTTAATTTGATAAGATCTGTTTTCTTAACAGAAACCCTGTGTTGAGTCAATCTTTCTCTTTAATTCTGTATTAAGACTCTCAGCCATTCCAGCATGTTTGGAATCAGTGATGAATGGCCAGACCCATCGTTTTTGCAAGTCACTTTGTTTATTCCTTAAAAACCTGTCCCAAACAGGAGCTGTTTTTCAGTCCTCTGGAAGGACTCAGGAGATGCTCCGCACTTGCACTCCCAGGAGCTGCTTTGCCAGCTCTGAGTGTTTAGATAGAAGTTATTTGGCTCAGCCAGTTTAAAAACATCTAATTTTATGGCTGCTGTTTAATATCCTCTATTTCTCTTGGGATAGAGAGGATTTCCTCACCCCTGTACAATGGAAAGACATCTGGATCCCTTCAGGAGCCAGAGCAGCAATAGGTCCTGAATGCTCCTGACTTCTCACTCCCACTGCTGTTCCTACTGGATCCAGAGAAATAACACCATTGTTAGGCTGAGGATTTGGCATTTCTTTCTTTACTGGCAAGGATACAGCTTGGAAAGGCTCCAGGATACCCTAAAGCACTGGATTATTTTCCTGGTGGGAATTAAAATTGTTATTTACCACTTCATCTGCAGAGTCCCAACTGCACCATCACCTTCTTGCCCAGTGGCATTTCCTGTGCTGAAGGTGCTGTTTGGGTCTTATTTGTGTATTTATTTACTTATTTATTTGAGTGTGTAATGCTCCAGTGATCCTTGAGAACCCTGGCAGTTTGGAGCCCTTCCTGCCTGGCAGGTGGGAGGGGTTTAATCCCCCAGCAAGCCCTATTAGCTTTAAGCCCAGGAATGGTCCTGCTGGCACTTCAGGATAAGCTGCTGCTTGAACAACTGCCTGGGCTGAGATCCTTGCTCAGAGCCCTGAGCTCCTCTAGAAGCTCATTTCGCCAGTGCTGCACTGCCTCACAAGGGGATCTTCTGCTCCTGGCAGGAATTCCCATCTCTTTCCTTTCCCTGCTGGATTTTAGCATCCCTGTAGCATCATTCCTACATCCCTACAACCCCATCATCCCTGCAGATGCGTCCTCAGCATCCCCATAATGTCATCATCCCTGCATCCTCATCATCCCTGCAACTTCATCCCTGAATTCTCATAATTTCTGCATCCTCATCCCTGCAACATCATAATCCCTACATTCTCATTATCCCTACAACTTCATCCCTGCAACTTCATCTGCAATTTCATCATCCCTGCAATATCATCATCCCTGCAACATCATCAGTCCGGGAGCATCCTTATCCCTGCATCCCCATCAACCCTGCAACACCTTCCCTGCATCCTCATCATCCTGGCATCCTCACTATCCCTGCAACTTCATTCCCACATCCTCATTATTGCTGCAACTTCATCCCTGCAACATCTCCATCGCTACATCCTGATCCCTGCAGCATCCAGGGGCAGGGTCTCTCCCTCCTCCGTGCATGGATCCCACCTGGCATACCTCCATCCTGCCTCTTCCTTTGGGGGAAACAGGCTGATTTTTGGGGCTGAGCTGGGACCAGGCAGGTCCCAGTGCCTTAGGCCGGGCTGTGAGCTGGGACTGGGGCTCCTCCCAGCCTTGCCCTCATCACCAGCTGCTAACGAAGCACCCGGCTCACACAGTGTGAGCTGGGCAGCTGGGATGCTCCAAAGGCCACAGTGTGACCTAAATGCAGAACAAGGATTTTTTTTGGAAGATGAAAGAGGGAAAAAACTGTTGCATGAAATTTCTAGAAATGTCAGTGTCTCAAAGACAGAGCAGAGCATCTCCCTTTATTAAAATAGGAGTCAGGATGAGTCCCTTGAGTGCAGAGCTGTGGCTGCAATTCCAGCTGGATTCATGTGCTCCTGGCTCCGGCACTGCAGAGATTGGGGGATTTTTTGGGCCCTTTGCTGGATATCCCCATCCCCACACCAAAATTGGATTTTGGGTTTGTGCTCTGTGCAACTCCACAGTCCAAGTTCTGGGACTGGGATCAGCCCTGGCTCCTCCCATTCCCTGGACTGGATTTATAAAATCAACCATTTGCTCAATATCTCATGAATTACATCAGGTCAGAACAAACCCAGCTTGATTAACATAAAAAACATGAGGAAAACCCACTTGGCACTAATTATTCTGGGTTTGGAGCTTGCTGTTAATGTGAGATAACAGTTAATAACCAGAATATATTTAATGAGTCTTTTTCCTATCTTTAGCTCACTTTAGACTGTGTGGCATTTAGTCCATTAAAGAATTTTAATTAGCAATTTTTCACTTTTCATTCGAGGGAAATGGAGATGGGAATTTGTCGGGGGAGATCAGTGTGCAACATCCTTTCCTCTTTATTTGAAAAAAAAGAACCTGTTCTTGTTTTCCAAAGCAGGCTCTGCATAAAAGTGGTTCTTTGCTCTGCCCAACAGATCACAGAGGAAGTTTTGAAATGAAGACCTTCAGGACTGTGTTGAGAAAGAAAACATCTCCAAGGACAGGAGCAACATCCCAAACATCCTGGACACGGCGACCTGACTGACAGAGGGCCTGTCCTCCCCAGATAAACCCGGTCCATATTTCATATATACAATTATGTATGGAATATTTCCCACTTTATCTGTGTTTTCTAACAAGTGCATTATGTAGAAGGGAACATCTTTGGAGCCAGATTATCTTCAACTCGTGCAATGTAACGAGACTGAGCAAAGCCAGGGGAAAAGAGGAGGAGAGGTGGAAATGGACATTATTTCAGTTGTTTTTTATTACTATTAAAAAACCAAAAAAAAAAAATCTCTTGAAAGATGAAGCAACCAGAAAGGAAATGTTAAGCAGAGCTGCTAAAACTCTGTCCAAGTGTTTTGCTCGGGGTGGGAGGGAGTGGGGGGAATTTGGTTGCTGTCTCTATTCCCTGGCAAAGGCCACGGTCTGTTCTCAGCTCTTCGGGAATCATTCCTGTTCCATTTTTCTCACTTTTTCTGGAAATGCCCTTTATAAGTAGCTCTGTGCTGTACCGACGGCTGTGATTTACTTTAAGCTCTTGTTAAGGAAGAAACATCTCTGCTGGTGCTGAGGAAAAGGGTGTTGAACAGTTGTGCCTTGCTATCAGGATCACTTCATGAAAAACTAAGGATAAATTGAATTCCTTGGGTAGAAAATGTCTAAAACCCTAATTCTTGGCTGACCATGCTCCTGCTTCATTTCATGAGAGCCTCTCTGCCCTTGTCTGCACTTCCACAGTGCTCCAGTCTTGGAATATCGTAGTGTTGCCTTGCTAATTCTGTAATCATCGAGAATTCCATCCCTCCTTCGCCCATTGCTGTTTCATTTTGCACATTAAGGTTTTTGGTGGCAGGTTTAGAGCTGTGGGTTGCCCATACTGGGCTGGGAAGCTCTTAAAGCTGGGCTTTCTGTAACCTCACTGTTTCCTAGGACTGCAGGGATCAATGTTATCCTGGTGCCCTGGGATAAATGGTCTGCAAAGGGATAAATGATGTGCAAAGGGATAAATGGTCTGCAAAGGGATAAATGCAAATGGCAAAGGCTTTGATGGTCTCTCCTGCTTCTGGCTCCCTCTTTTCCCCCTCCCCAGCCTCATCCACCTCCTCATGCTGCCTCCATCCCAGCTTGGAGATGGAAACCCTCCCAGCACAGCCTCCTTTAGAGGAGCAGAGTGAAACTCGCAACAGCGTTGGATTTAAGGGTAAAAATAATGTTGGAGGGGCTCAAATGAGCACTTTTGTCTGCACTGCAATAATTCCCTGGGAATGGTTTGGGAATGTTAATTTGGACTGGACAAAACCAAGTGAGCTGGAGCTTCCCCTGAAGCAGAGGCTGCTCAGAGGGAGGTACCAGGAACCAAAAGCATTGTGTGTGAAACAGACCCTCGAGCTGATGCTGCTGATTGTCTTTGGTGCCCAAGGACAGCCCTCGAGGTCCCCACCAGGTACCTGGAAGGTGCAGCAAGGGCCACTCTTCCAGAGAGAAGCACCAAAACCTGGATCCTGCCCCCAGTGGAGCTGTTTACCTGCGTTTCACACGGAACATCCCCAGGAGACACCCGTGGGATGCCTCGAGGCACAGCCCCAGCGAGGCTGCACTTAAAGCAAGCCCTGGAAGGAAGGCTCGGAAATGGGAAAACTCGGGAATATTCAAGGCAAAGCAGCCGACTGCCTGCACCACGTTTCTGTCTTGCAGAAGAGCTTTGAAGATAAATGAGAGCCCTGCACACAAATGTCAGCTGAAATTCGGATTGAGAAATTCCCTTAATGTTGGGAAATGAGGTGATTCTTACAAGGAACGCGTCGGCTTTGGCGAGGTTGCGTTTATTTTGTTTGTTTTCTAAACAAGGATAATTTCTTGGCTGGAATTCCTTCTCCTGCCGTGGCAGGTGCACCACTGGTGGTGGAGACTCTGTTCATGGCAGAAGGGTTTGGGGGGCCCAAACACCGGGGTCCCCAGGGCTCTGCACAGGTGCAGGTTGGGCAGAACGGGCTGAGATGGCGAGAAAAGAAGCAAAACCGTTAAACCCAGCAGTTTTAGCCAATTTAATCAGTTGGAGAATGAAGAGCAAATGTGGATCTGGCTCTCAGTGGGACATTGCTCCTCTTGCTTTTATTCCCAGCGTGGAAGGAACCCTGTGGTCCCTGGAGCTGTGGGTAAATGGAGGGGCATGGGCTGGTGCTGCTGGCGCCTGGATTTACCACGGCTTGCACAGCACGAGGTGCGGAGGGAGATTGGGATCGGGGACCAGGATTGCTGGAAGAGCACATGGAGCAGATCCCTGAGCCCACGGAGAGGAGCAGGGGGCGCCGAAACTCGACAGGGATGCCGGGGAATCGCGGAGGTGAAGCAACCCGCGGTGAGAAATCAGTGCGCTGTGAAAGCCGCCTGCACAAATTAGAGCTAATTAGAGCAATGGCTCTCATTAACTTGGTTTGGCCGCTCCCTGCCCGGAGGCCAGCCCGTGGTGGGGGTGGGGAGAGGGAGCTTCTCCATGGGATCTTCCAGCAAATTGCTCCGCCGGCAAATCCCCGCGGCTGTGGCAGCAGTCGGGCTGCTCCGAGCAGGGACCGCCGCGTTTGTGCCCCTGGCACGGCCCAACGCCCTCCGGGTGTCCCTGCCCTGTCCCTGCACAGAGGAGCTCTGTCCCCTCCTGTCTCACCCCAGCACTGAAATGAATTGTTGCTGGGACCCTAAAATCTCAGAGACCTTAAACGCTCCCTGTAAGAGGAACAGGAAAAATGCCCAAAAGGTTTTTGGGGTAAGGGCTGAGCTGTTTCCATCGCTGGGAACCCCCAAGTGCTCTTCCCCATTGCCACGGAGGGAGCTGCTGGCAGGCTGGGGGAGATGCAGCTGGGCTTTTTTGGGACATCTCATCTCCCAAACCCCTAAGGAGCTGCAAAACACATTTGTTTGCAGCCTCCCTGCAGCGTGACAGGTTCGCAGCGTGCTCGAGCCTGCAAAGGAGACTGAACAAAGCTTCAGCAGCTCTGAAATCGTGAGAGACTGACCCCAAAGCCACTCTTCCACTGCACTGATGGGTTTGGGCTGAAAACAGCCAAATCCCCGTGAAAGGAGGGGAGCCCTCGGCTGCCCACGCAAGTGAGGGAACATTAAGAGGAGAACTGATTTTCTGGATTGCAGCACAGACCTGGATCTTGGGAAGCCCTGGTCCCAAAGGTGTTATATTTAGTTTCTTTTGGAACATGATCTAGTAGCCCTTAAAATGGGGGATAGAATGTATCAGTACTAAAGTTATTTTTATTTTCCAGCGGTGTTACAGAGAGCTTTTTTTATGGTGTGTGTGTGTCTGTAACATAATTACACCTCGTCTGTTTTCTGTAGCCACTTGTTACAGCATCTCTCTGTTAGGGCTCAAAATTGTATTTTGATTATTAAAGTGGTGGGAAAAACCTTATCCCTTCACCTGGTTGGGTTGGTGGGTCCCAACCACCTCCCACTGATGACAATCTTGCCAAATGCCCCCTCTCCTCGGTGTTGTACATCCCGGCGCTGCCCACGTCGCTCCGTGCTCTTGGGATCCTGGTGCTTGGTCGCTGAGCCAGCTGGGTGTTAATGTGCTTTTCCACAGTAACTGAGAGTTTGATAGTCTTTAACTGTCAGCGCAGTGCATTAATCTGTGTTACCAGCACTCGGAGCCCAGCCTGGTGCGTGTTGCAGATAACCATCGTGCCGGGACAGCCGTGGCCGCGGGAGCGCAGGGCTGCGCTTGCCAAGGGAAGACAAATTAAAAATGTATCCAGTCGATTTAAAAAACAAAAAAACAAAAAAACAAAAAAAAACAAACAAAAAAAAAAACCCACAAAAAAAAGGGAGCGATTTAATGATGGCTGACATCAAGAGAAGATCCAAAAAATAGCGTGCTTTGATTCCCATAATCATCCCAAGGCAGGCTGCTCATCTTTATTCATAGCCCTTCAAAGCCGTGCTCTGAGACGCGGAGCTGCCGTGCTCAGACAGAACTCTTTAGACGCTGAACACGTCGACAGCTCTGCTCTGTGCCCAGCCCGGTGCTGTGCACCAACCCTTCCCCTTTGAATTTTGGGGTGCAATTAAAGCGATGAGAGCTCTGCTGTTGGCTCTGTGCTGGCAGAGAGGCAGGAAAAGCAGATCTGGGGAGCCGGGCTGGTGTGGGGTCACGGAAAGCAGCTTCTTTTAATGACGTGATTTAAGCTGTTTTAAGAAGGCAGCAAAATTAGAAAGCAAAAGATCTCCAAAAGTGTTTCAGGGCTTAGCAGTGAGGGAATACGGGGAAGCTGCTCTGCCCTGCTGGGTTTGGGGGAAAAGTCAGGAGTGGGGGAGGCCCTGGCACAGAGTGCCCAGAGGAGCTGTGGCTGCCCCAGCCCTGGAAGTGTCCAAGGCCAGGCTGGATGGAGCTTGGAGTAGCCTGGGGTAGTGGAAGGTGCACATGGAAACAGGATGAGCTGTCCCTTCCAACCCAAACCACTCTGGGATTCTGTTAATTTGGGATTCTGTGATTCCTGCAGTCCCATCCCAGCCTCTTTCCACAGGCAAGCCCCTGCAGGACTGACATCTCACAAACCAGCCTCGAGCACGCTGGAGGCTTCATTACCTCACACGCTTGGGTATTTTCTGAGCCAGGTGTTCAAATGCTGTTACTGCTACTGAGTCCTTTTAAAATTAAGGAATTTCTGAAATAGCGTTTTTCTTCCCTGAGTGCTCCCCACTCTCCTGCATTGCACAAATCTGCCTGGAAGTCTGTCTCTCAACCTGAGATTAAAGTCAAGTAGCAGCTCTGGGTTAATTAAATTACACAGTCTAATCCCTGTATTTCCCACCAGCCTCTGATATAGGTAAATTATGTTTCTTTTTCCCGTTTTTCCTGCTTTGTCCATGGTGATGTCATCAGTGCACCTTTAAAGGGAATGGTCTGAGATGGTTCTGGCTGGTGTTGTCCATAACACATCTCTGACCATTGCAAGGCCAGGCACTGCTGCTGGGTTTTAAGTGCATCATTCCTATTCCAGAGGATGATTTTGGAGCAGGACAATTTGCCTGGCAACACACAAGTCATGGATAGAGCTGGAATTGTGAATCAAAAGATATTAAGTGGAAATATAGTCAGGAAGTGCCTGAAATGGTGGAGTTTTAATGCAAAACTCCGTTGGCTGCCACATCCCTTGTGCTGCCACTGGTGCACTGGTATTAGACTTGGTTATCCCAAGTGCTCAGGTCCTGCAGGAAAACCACCCCTGCTGCTGGAGGTCAGGGGTTCCATGGCTGAATTTGGCACCTTGCAAGGAGAACGGGCTCTTAATTCATCACCTGAGACCCCAAAATGTGGCAGAAGGGAGGCGTTGCACCAACCCCCAGCACAGGAGCAGCTCGTGTTTCTTCATTTCCCGTCCTTTACTATGCAAGTGATTTTCATGGAATCTCCCCGGGATGGGGATGGCTGGATATAGTTTTGGCTTTGCTTTCCTTCCTTCACGTGTGCAGGTGGGTAACGCAGAAATGTTTCCGTGGCTGTCTCACCTGGGACACACACTGGGTCTATGAATGGTGAAATACTGGGAAATTCTGTGTATCTGACTGGAAATCTGAACTCATCCCTAAATCCTGACTAATCGGGTGCCACAGGAGCGACGCAATTTTGGACTGGAGATGTTAAATGCAGTCTTGTTACTCCGAGTTCATTTTAAACTCTGGTTTTGCCAGTGATCTGTGTTGCAACTGTTTAAAACTTGTTTGGTTTTTTTTGATACCAATCTGATGCTAAAACCAGCTGCTGCATCCCCTCGTCCTGGTGACTCCACCGTGGTGTGGGCCTTGTGTTCAGTTCCCGGTAAAAAAAGTGATTTTTTTTTTCAGTTGCGTGATTTTTTTACCTGATGTTGAATTTATTTTTTTAATGTTTTTTTTTTCTCATTAGAACTTGAAACTGTTCTTTCATATGCAAAGTTCAATAAAACGGCTGAACCGCAGCGTGTGGTGTTTGATACTGAAGTGGGTGAAGAGGAGAGGTTGGGATGGAAAGGGTGGTGTGAGGATGAGGTTTGAGGAGTGTCCTCTGATGTGAACTGATTTTTCAGGATGAAATAATCTGAAATTTAATGCCATTCACAGGAGTCAGATTTACCCTGCTAGAGAAATAAAATCTTGGGGTAAAATCTGCACGTTTCCAGCATCCCACCCAGCCACCTGGACTGAGGAAGCTCCAGGCAAACCCTTAGAATTTTGATGATGTGTCACAGGAAGGGATGTCGCTGATGGTGCTCGGGCACACGGATGCAGGAGGAGGGGTTTGACCCACCCGCTCCCGTCACAGGTGGAAATCCTGCAAAAAGAGCTCGGAAGATAATTTGAAAACATTGTTGATGGCTTCAAACCATGTCTGTGAGCTTCAGCCAAAAGTGAACGTGGCCAAAGAGTGTCAAAGTTTTGGTTTAGGTTTTTGGTTGCCATAAAAATTGTTTCTCCTCTGTTGCCCAGAGAAGCTGTGACTGCCCCATCCCTGGGAGTATCCAAGGCCAGGTTGGAGAAATCTGGGCTGCTGGAAGGCGGTTTCACCCATGGCAGAGGGTGAAACACGATGGAATTTAAGGTCTCTCCCCACCCAAACCATTCCAGGATTCCATGGCTCGATGATTCCATGATAAAATGACTTTGGCTGTGCACACATGTGCTTCTGTGCTGCGTCCCAGGCTCCTGCACTGGGATTTTGTTTTAGTGATCACTGAGCCAGGAGCACGGACTGTTATCCCAAGCGACTTGGTTATTGTTGCAAATCCCAATTCTGGGACTGAAATCCAGCAGGAAATCCTGCAAGAGGCTTCAGGTGTTGAGCTGGGGGCTCAGGACTGGGAGCAGAGCAGCAGCCACGTGTGCCCAGAGCCACCCTGGACAGGGTCACACCGGGGAATTCGGCAGCGATGGAGAACCTCAAATTCCCGAACTTTACAAAACTTCTCCATCCATCGGCCTCAGGAATTGCGAGAGGGGCAAAGAAGTTCCTGGAAAAGCAGCACTGAGTGCTGGACCTGGTCTGTGTGGTTTCACCTCTCTGCTCTTGAGGTTTGCTGTGAGCACCAGCTCTGCAGGGGGAGGACAATCCAAGCTGAGCAAAGTCAGCTCCAGCTCAATTACTGCCAAATGCTCTCGGTGTGGCTGTACTCGATGGTCCCAGAGTAATTCCTGGCTGCTGGGGGTGTCAGGGCAGATTTGGGCTGGGTCAGGGGCTTTCTGAGGGGGGTTTTAGCAGCTCTTGCTGCTTCATTCTCTGCTGTGACCTCGATCTCTGTATCAGCTCCCCAGAGGGTGGTGGTGTGTCCAGCTGCAGGTTTTGGTTGGCATGTGGTTACCTGGGGGTGCTTGAACATCCAGGAAAAACAGGATGTGGCAAACTCTGAGACGCAGATGGGGCACGAATGGCACCAGCCAAAACCAGAACTGGTCGGGAAGGACAGGTCTGGTGGCTCTGGCACCTGGGATTGCCTGAGGAGCCACGGGAAACACCTTCCACCCCACCCTGGTGAGTGCAGGGCAATGATCCCACACCCAGCCCAGGAGGAAGCTTGGCTTGGGGCTCTCCCCGGCCCCGGTGGGGTTTGCAGGGCATCCAGCCCGTCCCGGGGGTGATCAGCGTGTGGAAAAGGTGTTGCACGAGGAGCTGCAAAGGGGTCGGTGCCGGCAGCTCCTCCGCCCCGGCTTGGGCTGGGTTTGCCGGATTTTAGAGGGAAGAGCTGCGCGGGCGGAGAGGCCGGTGGGGTCTCGGTGTGATTCCAGGGTGGGCGTTTCCTGCTGCATGCCCAGAGGTTACAAAGGGCGGTGGGTGAACGCCCCCGAGGCATTTGGTACCACAGTGCCCCGGAGCGAGCCCTAGTGCTGCCAGCGTTCACCACGGAGAAATTCAGCTTAAATGAGGCTCTGCAGGAACCCGGCTGTGCACAGGGTGGTCTCTGCTGCCTTTTGGCTCCTGCTTTGGGCAGCCCCTGGGAGGGCTGGTGGCTGTGGCGGCTCCAGCAGCACATCCCTGCACAGCGACGGAGCCGTGCTGTAAATCCCTCCCTTGCTGCCTGGAGATTCCCTGCTTGGGAATTTCCCTGGGAGCCGTTTGCTCCCTGCATGATGAAGAAATATCGGTTCATCGCTCCCTGCTCAGCACCTCAGCACCGTGCAGGATTTTAATGGCCTGTGTCCTGTCCCTCTGTCCAAGCCAGAGCATCCAGACCTTCCAAGCGTGACTTTTCCAGGATGCTGTGGAGGGGCTCTTCCAGCTTGGAGTCAGGCTCCTGCAGGTATTTCCCTGCTCCTCAAACCACGCCTTGCTAAGGAGCCCCTGTCTTGGATACTTCACTTCCCACCTTCTGAGTGGATGGTGGTATCCAAAGGTTCTTCCTCTGTATTCCAACCAGGCCTGGCATCCTTCTACAGGGGGTGTTGTTCATCCCTCTGCTCTCATATTTATCCATGGGAATGCTAAAGTTGTAATTTCCCCTATGGAATTCTCCTTTACTTAACAGCACCTTGTCCGGGCCGTTTGTTATTATTCAATTTACTGATAGACTCTTGATTTTGTTCTCCCAGTGCTGCGTTTCCAGCCCCTCACTTCACCACGCTGGTCCACAGGCAGCCCTGATCCCGAGGATTTGGGAAACAAAACAGAAACTGCCCTGTTGGTGTTTAGGACGGGTGGAAGAGGCTTTGTCTCCTGCTCTGTCAGGTGTTAGAGTCACCTCTTGGTTTCTTCTGATGGAAAGGAAATATTCCTCTGGCTTCCCAGGGCTGTGGAATTACAAAGGGTGCTGCAGGGACAGTCGTTCCACAGAGTGAGGGGATTTTGGGTTCCCTCAAACACAAACAGTTTCTAACATACCAATATTCCACAGCCCCAGAGGGTCTGAGCACGGATCAACGGAACCCTCAGGATCTGGACCGTGGATTTGAGCTGCTCCTGCCCAGGCCAAGTCACCAGGGGGATTCCACGGCTCCTGGGGGTGCTCAGAGGTGCCTGGTGGGTGCTGCTTGTCTGGGAAAACATGATCTGGAAGCAGAGTGTGGGGAGGGGGACACAGGGAAGCCGTGGCTAAAAATAGCTATTTTTGAAAGAAAGGGATGAAAACATCTTTGAAGGAAGGAGGGGAGAGGGGGAGTGTTTCCATGGAAACGGGGAAGTCTGTCTCTTCCCAAAAGAGGGGGTGGGAGATGAAGAAATAGTAAATACAGCAGAGGAATGATGGGGAAGAGGATGTTGCCTGTCAGGGGCATTCCCCACGGATCCTGGGGGCATTCCCTATGGATCCTGGGGTCATTCCCTATGGATCCCAGGGGCATTCCCTATGGATCCCAGGGGCATTCCCCAAGGATCCCGGGGGCATTCCCTATGGATCCCAGGGGCATTCCCCATGGATCCTGGGGGCATTCCCTATGGATCCCAGGGGCATTCCCCACAGATCCTGGGGGCATTCCCTATGGATCCCGGGGGCATTCCCCATAGATCCCGGGGGCATTCCCCATGGATCCCGGGGTCATTCCCCATGGATCCCGGGGGCATTCCCTATGGATCCCGGGGTCATTCCCTATGGATCCTGGGGTCATTCCCCATGGATCCCGGGGGCATTCCCTATGGATCCCGGGGTCATTCCCCATGGATCCCGGGGTCATTCCCCATGCATCCCGGGGTCATTCCCCACGGATCCCAGGGTCATTCCCCACGGATCCCAGGGTCATTCCCCATGGATGCTGGGCAGGGCCTCTGGGTCCCTGCGGGAGCAGCTGGGGCTCTGGCACTGCCTGCCCACACAGCCTCAGAAGTGTCACTTTGCATCGTCCCCGTGCCACCTGCAGCCCTGGATCTGTCCCCTGCCCAGGTCACAGAGGGAGCAGTGACCCGGAGCTGCTGGGGACACCTTCCCAGGGCCAGGCCGGTGCCACCACGATGGGGCACCTCCAGCTGCTCCCAGCAGCTCAGCAGGGACAGTAATTAATGAGTGTCCTCCAAATGCTTTGGAAATGTACATCAAATCTTGGTTTGTCTCTTCCAGGAATTTTCCACCATGGCACGGCCGTTTCCGTGGGCGGCTGCAGGGAAGGGGACGGTGCTGGCCCCCAGAGATCTGGGGGGGCTTGGCCACAGGGGAGGGCAGCCGGGGGCTCATGGAGGGATTGAGGGCCAGGAGGAACAGGCTGGCCCGGCCTGGAATTTGGCACAGCTCCCAAAATGGCACCATCCACAGTCTGGCACAGCTCATGGTTTGGTACAGCTCAGAATGTGGCACAGCCCAGCTTTGGCATGACCCAGGATTTTAACCAAAAGGAGTCGATTTAGATTTGATGCAAGGACAAAATTCCTCCTTGTGGTGGTGGGGGGGCCCTGGCACAGGGTGCCCAGAGCAGCTGTGGCTGCCCCAGCCCTGGCAGTGTCCAAGGCCAGGCTGGAAGGGACTTGGAGCAGCCTGGGACAGTGGGAGGTGTCCCTGCCCATGGCAGGGAGTGGGAGGGGGTGGGCTTTGAGCTCCCTCCCAACCCAAACCGTTCTGGGATTCCATGGCCTGGCACAGCTCCCCACCTGGCACCGCCACGGGCCCAGCGTGTCCTGCAACAGCCCTGGGCTTGGGCCAGCTCTGTGGCCATTCCACTCAGGGCCATCTCGTGGCCAACACTGCCTCAGTGCCACCATGTCCTCAGTGCCACCATGTCCTCAGTGCCACCATGCTCTCAGTGCCACCATGCCCTTGGTGCCACCATGCCCTCGGTGCCACCATGCCCACGGTGTCACCATGCCCTCGGTGTCACCATGTCCTCAGTGCCACCATGTCCTCAGTGCCACCATACCCACAGTGCCACCATGCCCTGGGTGTCACCATGCCCACGGTGCCACCATGCCCAGGCCGTGGGGAAGGCACTCCCAGCCTGAGCCCTTGGCTTCTCCTCCCTGCAGCAGCTCTGCGTGGGAGGAGGAGAACAGGGAAATCATCCTCTCAAACCACTTTTCCTCCTGGCTTGTTTGCAGTCCTGCAGCTCATGGGGAGGGGTGCAGGTTTGGGGTGATGGGAACATCTCACCCCACTCCCTGGTTCAGATGTGACCTCCAGCAGCTCTTGGCCCCCTCCCAGCAGCACCAGACACTCGGGCTGAGCCCCACGGGCTCTAAAAACAGCATCTGCAGGGCTGCTCATCCCATCTGTGCTGTGAGGGAGATGTTTTCACCCCGGCCATCACCTGCACAGGGAGTCAGTGCCAGGGCTGGTGGCTGGAGGGGGTTGTGTCCCACCAGGGCAGTGCAGAGGGGACACTGAGGTCACCTCGAGCTCCCCCCAGGCAAAGGAAATCTGTCTGCAGACCCCGGTCATGTCCTGCTGAAGTTTTGGCCATTTGCAGCAGGGTCATCTCCCCTGCAGGTTTCTCCCATCTCCCCAGCAGGTTTCTCCCATCTCCCCGGCAGGTTTCTCCCATCTCCCCTTACTCTTCTATTCCTTAATCTCAGCAACCAGGAGGTTTCAACTTTTGGCCCCTTTTTCCTGTTTCTTAGAGAGCACCAACCCCTGGAGTGAGAGAAAAGCCCCCTGGGACAGGAGGAAGAGGGATGTTCCATCAGGAGATGGGCATGGGCTGGTGCAGGCCTGAGGAAGAAGAAGAAATCAAGAAGTTCATCCACTCTCCCTCGTCCTGGGGTGCCACAGCCAGCCCTGGCTCAGCAAAGCTGGTGTTTAATTGGCATCGTGGACAAAGGTCTGGGCACATCTGGAGCCCTGAAGCAGCTCTGCTCTTGGTCCCTTTGGAGCAGGAGGGCTGGGGGGACAGGGGGACGTGTCTGGGTCCCCTTGGTGCTGCTCCAGAGCAGCCAGTGGCACACAGGGCTCAGGTGGCACCTGCAATGAGGCCCTGGCACCAGGGCTGCCGGGGGGGGCTCCCAGGGGGATGTGCAGGCCCGTGAGCTGTGCCTCCTTCCAGAGCTGGAATTCCTCGCCCCTGGCTGGAAGGAGACTTCTGATTCCTTTTCCCTTCCTGGATTTGCCTTGTGCTGCTCTGCAAGTGAAACCAAGTGGCTTTGAGAGCCTTTTAGGCAGAGTGGCAGGAGCAGCCCAAGTGGGAGACACCGTCCAGGCCTGACAGCACCCCCTGGCCAGGGGCAGCCTGGCAGGAAATATTCACAGGCACCCCCAGGACTGAGGTTCTTTGCCATCTTTTGGTTGAGCTACAAGACTTGTGTTTTAATGAAGGTGCCCTGCTCCTCTCCAGACCAGCCCTCCAGGCTGGTGGAGCATCTTTGGAGGCAAAATGGCAACTCCGCCATCCTGAGCAAATGAGAATCCAGACTGGAGCCTAAAGGAGCTATTTTTAAAATACTTGGATATTTTATTACGAAAAATGCCTTGGAGAATTACAGAGAGGAGTGTTTAATGTAACTTTGCAGAGAGGTGATTTTTGCTGTTTGCCCTTCAGCAGCTGTGCCTTTCCAGGGACCAAGAGAACCACAGAGGACCCAGGAGAATCTTCCAGGGACCAAGAGATCTCTTCAGCAACCAGAAGATTCTCCCAGCTTTGACGAATTCCTCCCGGGATCCAGGAGATCCTCCCAGGATCCCGGAGATTCTCCTGGGGTCCAGGGGGTTCTCCCAGGGACAAGGAGCCCTGCCCAGCATCTCTTTTTGCTCTGCTCCTCCTTTTCCGCATCACTCCAGGCAAAGCCCCGATCCTTCCCCCGTCTCCCCGGATCGGGGAAGCCTCTCTGACCTATCTCACCACCAGCAGCAGCTGCCATGGCAGAGCAGAGCCAGCTCTGTGGGTCTGTGTCACCGTGTTCCCGGGCTCTGTCCATTTTTAGAGGGCTCCTGGCATCCCCTCCTCTCACCACCGCCCACCGAGGGGGCTGAGGAGGTGCTGAGGCTCCAGGAGCTCCATCCTCCGATGCCAGCAGCGGGTGGGAGGTCGGATGCTTTCCCTGCAGGGTGAATCACAGTCCTGGGAACTCACCCACAGCTCCACAGCTCCTAGAATGACACAAGGCCCGGTTATGTCAACACCTTCAGCTGCAAAACCGTGGCTCACGTGGAGATGGGGCTCAGGGCTCTGCCCTGCCCGACCCCTCTGCTGGGCAGCGCTCAGTCCAGCTTGGATCCTCTTCCCAGGACGGCTGTTGGCATTTGCTCCAGCCCTCAAAGTCCCTCTGGCTTTGCAGAATGTGGGGCAGGATGCCCAGGAGGGACATCGGAGAGAGCTGCCATTGCCTGAGGCTGTGCAGGAGGGGTGCAGGTGGTGGCACAGGGTCTGCCCTCTTCGGAGAGCTTTCCCTGGCCTGGCAGATGCAGGTGCCCACCCTGGATGTCCTAAGCAGTGGGGCTGGATGTGGCTTGGGCTTTCCAATCACCCTGGGACTTGAACTCAGCAGTTCTGGGTGAGGCCAGGCCTGGGGATAACCCTGCCCTGTGGCTTTCATCCCTCTGCCACAGCAGCACTTGGAGCCTTTCCCAGACCCACTGCCAGCAGGATAGAGGGGGAAAAAGGGGGGAAAAGCACATTTGTTACTATTTGTGTGGCTGTCTGCAAACCCACAAACAGAGGGTCTGAACAGCCCTTGGGGACTTCCCTGGGAATAAAGGAAAGAAGGAGAGATCACCCTGGACACAGGCTCGCCAGGTTCCTGGAACATCCCCCCACCAAGTGCTTTTCCCAGCACTGCACATTCAGATGGGTGAAGAATTCCAGTTTGGGCGTCTAGAAAATCCATTGAGATAAGAGAAATAATTCAGGAGGAAATTATTATTTAATAATAATACTGAGCAAAGGCGTCATCTTGTTAAATCCTTGTGAAACAGCCAAGTGGGTGCAGAGCTCAGCTCGTCTGGTTCTCCGAAAGGCTGGGATCCGTCTGGAGCTGTCAGCACGGCTGAGGGAGGCGAGTGCAGACACACAGATGATAAGAATAGCTCACAATTAGGATAGTAGATCAGGAGAGAGCGTCACTCAATTCAGAGAAATTCCCCTGATTTGCTGGAGATGGGAGTTTGACTCTTTGTACGGAGCCGGTGCTGTTTGGATGACAAATCCCCCTGGTTCTGCAGAACCTTCACAAGGCAGCAGCAGCAGCAGGAGCACGCTGGAAATTCAGCTCCACTTGAATTGTTCCCTGCCCAACCTCAGTTTCTACACATTGCATAAGGATCAGCCTTGGGCAAATCATTTTCTGGATTCAACCCACCCTGCCATGGCAGATCCACCCCCCTCAGAAACGGCTAAAATGGTGCAGATGACATTAAAAACCCTCACCTGGAGTGCTCTCCTGCCCAGTTGGATGCACGCAGGAAGGAAACTCACAGTGCAAGGGCTGGGCATGAGGGATTCCCTGTTTGCCTGTAGGGTTAGACATTAAATTTTAATATTGGGATCTGGCTGGGGCTTGGGAAAATACAATTTTTGTTTTAAGGTGAAGAGGGATGTCAGGAGGAGCAGCAGGCGATCACATCCCCCAGAGCTGCACCCACTCTCTGTCTGTGCCTCCCCCTGCTCCGGGCACCTCGGGGAGCTGCAATACTGTGATTTATCCCTGTCATGTCCCTACATCCCACTGGATGACTGGGAACCACACTGGGCACCGATTTTCTCAGGTATTCAGGGTGGTCCGGGCCCTCCATCCCACCTCAGGGTGGCCCTGGAGCGATCGCTGTCGGCACCAGTAACTCCACGCAGATTTGACCGCTGTGTGTGGGAATAGAAATTTTCCCATTGCCTCCTCCAGCACTTGTGCTTTGGGTGACAGGAGCCTTTTGGGACTTGTTGCTTCCTTGGTGCTCCTTGTGGGGCCGTGGGGGGATGGCAGAGTGGTCCAAACCTCGTGCCTGAAGGCAGAGGTTGATCCATAGGTCTCATATGTTGGTGGGAGCTTGGCCATCTCCTTCCTTTGGGGTGGGAGAAGCCTCCTCATGAGGGGACCTCAGTAAATGCAAAGTGATATAAAATTATTGCTTTTCACATCCTCACCCCAGCCAAGGGCAGCCCCTGCAAGCCCAATCCTGCCCCATCTCCTTCCCCAGGGCTGCAGGGATGGTTCTCCACCCCCCAGGTCTCCCCGAGCAGATCCAGGCTATCACCAGGAGCACGGGATGGATGGGAGCCGCATGGCGAGGCAGAATCACGTATCCAGGGATATGATTATTTCCCAGTGGTTGAAATCTAGGTCTCCTGCTTGGGAGGAGGGGT
>WEKY01059128.1:65107-82555 GCA_013390045.1 Picathartes gymnocephalus
TGACTGCAGAGCCAAGTGTAAGTTGGTGCCTTTTTCTCTCCCCCACCACCCCATCCCCGCATCCTTCCCCCTCTTCCCGCAGCTCCCCTGCTTGGACACAGCCTGGCCAGGAGCGGTGCAAAGCCAGGGAGTCGTGCTTCAGTCGCAAACACGACCCCAAACCGTGTGACTCCCGCCTGCAGCGCTCAGTGCGGGCAGAGAACAAACTGAGGGGCTTTGGGCAAACCTCAACCTCCTCCTTTCCCCCCCTTCAGCCCCCAAATTTGCATGAATTAACCCTAAAGGTGCTTGAGGGGGGGGCGGGAGTTGTTTGCCAGGAAAACGGGTGATGGGGAGAAAGTAGGAGAAACTGAGTTCTGGGATGGGTGATGTCAACCGAGATGGTGCCGGAACCCTCCCTGCCAAGCACCGAGCGTCAGCGCTTGGATTTGGAGTCGGAGGAAGAAGCCCAGAGCCCACGCCAAATAAAAATCAACATGTTAAATGAAAACAAAGTAAATTTCTGTGCTGTTAAACAAATCCGGGGTGTTTGGGGACGGGAGAAAGGGGAGGAGAGAGTTTATGGGCAGGAGGAAAACTGCGTGTTTATTAAAAAATAAATAAAACATTGAAGGTTGCTTGATCTTTGGTGAGACGGGGGTTTGTGGCTGCCAGATCTTTCCTGCAGCAGCAGGAAGATGGTGTTTGTGGTGTTCTGGCGTGATGCTCACAGGAGCCAGGGAAGGTCAAATCCAGCTGAACTCCTCGGCTAGTCGCTGGGGAGTGAGTGGTGGGGAGAAAATGCAGGAAAAGGATTAAAACTGGGACAAATGCGACCTCCTCTCTCTGGGCCTGGCAGAAAAGGGTTAAGAGAAGCGGTTGAATGCTGCAAGCCTCGTCAGGGTTGTACTATTTTTTCTAGTGCATAAGGAGAAGGGAGAGGAGGGTTGCACGGAAAAGGGAAATTTCCAAGAAAAGAGGGATCTGCGGCAATATCTGCACCTCGGGGGATGAAGAGAGGAACCAACAGGCATAAATGGCCTGGAGACGGCTGAAATCTTTGCCGAGGAGATTGGGACCGCGGGGTTATTTTCCACCTGCCTCCCCTGCCCGGTTCTGTAATCCTGGCTCAAAGTAGACAAGTCGAGTTGGAGCTGAAGAAGGGAGGTTAGAGGGGTTTTTATTTCATTTGGGAGGACAAAAAAAAAAAAAAAAAAAAAAAAAAGGCAAAAAATGAGAGGCTGGTTGGCCCTCTCCGGGATGAGCATCTCCGTGGTGCGAGGCAATGCAGGATGATCCAAGGCAGCGCTCGCCGGGAGCAGGGATGCTGAGGACCCGGCACCCACCGGGGACATGAGCCTCAACATCCCCACGAGAAATTTCACCCAACGGAGTCCAATTCCCACGGGGGTGGGTCGGCCGGGGGGTTGGCTCTCGGGAGGATGGGCAGGGTGGATGCAGGTCGCGTGGGTCCCGCGGCCGGAGCCCCAGTGCTCGTGGGTCCTTGGAGCCATCAGCGGGGGGCTGCTGGCCTTGGCGGGGGCACAGCCAGGGACCGGCGCGGGGTTCGCTCTGCTGGATGCAGCCGGAGCCTCTCGAAGCACCGGGGAACGCGACGCAGCGGCCGCGGGGGCTGTGCCCGGTGGGTGACACCGGCTCCCGGGCGCTGGCGGCGCTGGGAACCCTCCGCGGCTTTGCGGAGCCTCGGCTGCCGGGGGGGCTGCGTCGTTCTCCCCCCCGCTCCTCCGCCTGGCACGGGCTCGGCGGGCAGCCGGCCCCGCTGGGCTGAGCAGAGCGCAGGGACACGGGGCTCTGTTTTTTTCCGCCTCGGCGCTGGCGCTCTCGCCCTCCTCTGTCTCGTGTTGCAGTGCCGGTTGGGCGGGCAGCGGGAGAGCAGCTCGCGGCCGGGGAAAGGGGGTCCCCGCAGGAGCCGGGGCTTTGCGGATGCTCCTTGCGAGCCCCCACAGCTTGCTACCTTCTCGGTGTTTTTTCCAGGCGATGCCACACCTCCCGAGGACACTGGGGACATCGGGTTTTGCTGAGCTTAGCAGCTTTTCGCCGTCGTACCGAAGGCATCAGACAGACGCTCATCTGCCCTGAAGTGCAGATCTGCAACAGCTCCCGGGAAGACTCTGTCTCTCTGTCTCTCTGTCTCTCTTTCTCTCTCTCTCCAGTCCAAACCATTACAAGACCTGACTTCCACCATCTGGGAATCTAACCCCTCTTATGTCCCTTCTCCTTTTTCTACGATGACTCACCATTATTTTTAACTTTGAAGAGAGAGGAAATTATGGGGATCTTGGAAGCCTGTGTTTCTCTCTAGGATTTCCCCAGGGTCAGATAATCGGTGTTACTAAGAGACACTAAGATTTGGCTTCTCCAGGTAATGTGATTTGTTTTCTGTGTGCCATGGTGGTTTGCAGAGAATGACAGGAGCCGGGACACCAGCGGTCGTGGAGGGGGACTGCGGTGGTCCGCAGGGCAGCTGGAACCGCCGGCTCCACGTTCCGGCAGCCGCAGAGCTCGGCTGCAGGCAGGGAGGGCAGCATGTCACCAGGGAAAGAGGATTGGGAAAGTGTTAAATTTAAAAGCGGAACTGGAGCTTTCCTGGAGGGTAGATTGGCTGAGATCGCACGGTTAAATGTTAATTAACCCTTAGCTGCATGCCTGGAAATGAGCTGAGCCCGGCATCCCGTGGGGTCCTCTCACCACTTCAGGGCTGGATGGGGTTATTTTCTTCCTTCCTTTCTCTTCCCTTCCCTCTCTTTATTTTTTTTAACTGGAATTTTTATTTTTAGCCAAAAAATAAGCCCCGGTTTGCCAATGCCAGTTTTTGCCAAAGCTGGTTTTGAACAGGTGATGGTTCCTCAGGTGTTTTCTCTGTTCCACCTAATGGGTTTAGATGGGAGTTGTTGAACTCTGTCCCAAGGAAGGCAAATTAACCCCTCCAGGAAGGGGATAAACGTGCTAGAGAAGGGATCTGCTCTCCTCCCCCCAACTTTATTCCATCTCTCTTTCTCAGCAGGGGCGATTTTCTTTCTTCTTCTTCTTCTTCTTCTTTTTTTTTTTTTTTCCTCCTTTTTATCTCATCCCTTCGCCTTTTCATGAGACTCTTCCAAACCTACGTACCTGTCCTTCTGCAGGATAGTAGCCCTGCCCTGAACCCGATCCCACCACCGGGCGCTGGGAAGAGTTTAGCATAAGGATTTCTTTTAAAGCCCAATATGACAGTTGCTACTGGAGATCCTGCAGATGAAGCTGCAGCTCTTCCCGGTCACCCGCAGGACACGTACAACCCTGAGACCGACCATGAGTGCTGTGAGAGGGTGGTCATTAACATCTCGGGGCTGCGCTTCGAGACACAGCTCAAGACTCTTGCCCAGTTTCCAGAGACCTTGCTAGGGGATCCTAAAAAGAGGATGAGATATTTCGACCCTCTGCGGAACGAGTATTTCTTTGACCGGAACAGACCCAGCTTCGACGCGATTTTGTACTATTACCAGTCCGGGGGGAGGTTGCGGCGGCCGGTTAACGTGCCCTTAGACATCTTCTCCGAAGAGATCCGCTTCTATGAACTGGGGGAAGAAGCCATGGAGATGTTCCGGGAGGATGAAGGCTACATCAAGGAAGAGGAGAGGCCGCTGCCTGAGAATGAGTTTCAGAGACAAGTGTGGTTGCTCTTTGAGTACCCTGAGAGCTCAGGCCCCGCCAGGATTATAGCTATTGTCTCTGTCATGGTGATTTTAATCTCCATCGTCAGCTTTTGCCTGGAAACGTTGCCCATTTTTCGGGATGAGAACGAAGACATGCACGGCAGCGGGCTGAGCCATCCCCCCTACTCCAACAGCAGCATGGGGTACCAGCAGTCCACTTCCTTCACAGACCCCTTCTTCATCGTGGAGACACTTTGCATCATCTGGTTCTCCTTCGAGTTCTTGGTGAGGTTTTTCGCCTGCCCCAGCAAGGCTGGTTTTTTTACCAACATCATGAACATTATAGACATCGTAGCCATCATTCCCTATTTCATCACCTTAGGGACGGAGCTGGCCGAGAAGCCAGAGGATGGTCAGCAGGGCCAGCAAGCCATGTCCTTGGCCATCCTCCGAGTCATCCGCTTGGTGCGGGTCTTCAGGATCTTCAAGCTCTCCCGACACTCCAAGGGGCTGCAGATCCTGGGACAGACTCTCAAGGCCAGCATGCGGGAGCTGGGCCTCTTGATATTTTTCCTCTTCATCGGCGTCATCCTCTTCTCCAGCGCCGTCTACTTCGCCGAGGCCGACGAGAGCGAGTCCCAGTTCCCCAGCATCCCTGATGCCTTCTGGTGGGCTGTGGTTTCCATGACGACTGTTGGCTATGGTGACATGGTCCCCACCACCATCGGGGGGAAAATAGTGGGTTCCTTGTGCGCCATCGCTGGCGTGTTAACGATTGCCTTACCAGTGCCCGTCATAGTGTCTAACTTCAATTACTTCTACCACCGGGAGACCGAGGGAGAGGAGCAGGCTCAATATTTGCAAGTAACCAGCTGCCCAAAGATCCCCTCTTCCCCTGACCTAAAGAAAAGCAGAAGTGCCTCTACTATTAGTAAGTCTGATTATATGGAGATTCAGGAAGGTGTAAACAATAGCAATGAGGATTTTAGGGAGGAGAACTTGAAGACAGCCAATTGCACCCTAGCTAACACAAACTATGTGAATATCACCAAAATGCTAACCGATGTCTAGTTGCTAAAATCTAGTCCCGTATTTAAAGCTGAAGTGGAACAATTGCAGATATTGAGTGCTGCTCTGCATTGTAGTTAATACAGTATTTTCTACGGTGTATATTCGGTTCTGCATGGGAAGCAATAGCTGTGTAAGTGACTTTTGACCTTTGATTTCCACACCAAATAAGCGTCCGTGCAAAAAAACCAACGAACCCAAACCATTTTGTTGCCCTTCTCCCATCCCAGGCTCGTGGGTTTCCAAAGATACGGAGGGGACGGGCACTTGGAGCAGCGGGATGAGGATGGGAGGGGTAGGTCTGGGCCACCCCCGGGTGCCACGAATCCCGGTCCCTGTCCTGGGTGACAGGCAGCTCCCAGGCACGGGGAACAGCTGGGGAAGGTCAGGCAGAACTTCCCGCAGGGCCATTGCAGGCGTGGGGCCGGGTTGCTGGAGGGCTCGGGTTCCTGCCCCGGGAGAGCCGAGCGTGAAAGCGGCACCAGGCTCGTGTTTCATAACTGAGAATGCTGCATGCTGCAACAGCTGCAGCCACTGCAGTGTGCCAGTGCGAGGCCCAGGGGAGGGATAATTAGTGTGACAGCACATTATTTATTAAGTCTTAAATTTTCTATGCGAGGCATTGGGAGGGACGAGTAAATAAATCAAGAGCTTGGAATTTATTTATTTATTTATTTGTTTAGATGACACTTCCATCATCAATATTTCCGGGATCACCAAAGACACCTCCACTGACACATTGAAAATGAGTTGGGAAAAGCATCTTTTTTTATATCTATCTATAAAACTGGAGCAACTACGCTGTGGCCTATAATATATTTATACTGCAGTGAAATTTAACCAGTAATACAGTACAGCTGCATGGATGTTTGTTGCATGAATCTGAATATTTAATACACACACAAATATATATTTTCTTAGTGGACTATACAGTATTCATGTTTATAGTGTTTATAGATTCTCCGGTGGCTCGAAGGAGATTCATGGGAGTTAAAATATCTCCATTATAGTTAAAAACCAGATGGGGAAGGCGTGTGCTGACAACAGTTGGATAGACAACAGAGCAAAGCCTGAGAGATAACAAAACACAACAGGGCAAAGCCTGAGTGTCTGAGCACCCAGACACAAGAGCTGACGAATGCAAGCCAGGGAAGGTGAGCTGAAAGTTAAACACCTGCACTCATTATGGGGCAAGTAATTAGTCATTAATCCTGGTGTCAGGAGCAGAAACCACGGCGGATCAGAGAGGGCACGAGGAGCAGGTGGAAGAGCAGGTTCCAGCTCTCCTGACTTGTTTATTCAGCAGTTTTCAGCCATTCCCATAGAATTCCCCGTGTGTGTGTGTGTGTGTATAGATATTTAGAGAGCGACTACAGGGCCAAATCCTCAGCAGACAGAGCGCCTGGGGCATCCAGGGCTTCCTGGCTCAGGGCTGCTGGGATGGTGGGACATGGGCTGGAGCAGGGTGACCTGGCCCTGGAGCCCGTGGGATCACCAGGCCAAGGTGTGTTTGGGGCTTGAAAGCTCCTTTTCAACCACGTGGAGCCTCAGGGCTGGGGGTTTATTCCTTTTTGATGGAGCAGGCACGTGCTGAGTGGGGCTGGGTCTGAGCTGGCAGCTCTGAGCCTTTGCTTTGCCTTCTTCCAGGGTGTTTAAGAGTGGTGGGTCAAGGTGCAGAGAGCCTGACTTCTCTGTCTTCTTCAATCCAGTGTTGTTTGGGGATGGGCGAGAGCTGTCGATCCATGGGGAATCTCACCCTCTTTCCCCACCCCTGTGTGGGCTTGCTTGTGTTTTCCCCGTTGCTGACAATCCCCAGGGAGAGGTGCCCTGTTCCTCTTCCAGGTCAGGGGAGATGGAGGGAAATCTCTGCCAAGGTCACGGTCCAACACAGCCTCCCTGGGCTGTGGAACAGGGTTCACTCGGGGTGAATTTGGGCTGAATTGGGGCACGATCAGCCCTGACACACTGCATGAAGGCTGAGCACAAGGAGCTTGGGGAGGGGTCAGCCAGACCCTTCCTTCCTCAGAGAGGGAATTTTTGCTCCTGACAATAATCCAACCGCTGCTAAAGTACCTACAGCAATGGCTCCAAACGATGCTCCAGGGCAGGACCCATCTTGTGCTGGCGGGGATTCCCTTGGCCAGGTGCAATCACTCCTGAGTTTTATTTGATTGATTGAGTGAGGCCTGGCTCTAATTAATTCCAGGTGTCTGTGGTTTGTGCGTGGCAGTCCCAGCTTCTGCGTGGGGCAGAGGAGCAGCAGTGTCCGTGTGCTGGGGTTCAGGGGTGCTCGGGTCCCCGGCCCGCCTTTAATTGGATCTCGTTATTTTGGGAGCCCTGCACTCCCGCTTTGCTGAGGCAGCCTGGCAACAGGAGACCCTGAAGCCCCTTCACACACACAGAGAAAAGCCAACACAACCAAAAGCAATAAATCTTGAGTTCTGAAGCTCGTCCTGTTGGATGGGACAGGGTTGGCCAGAGTCGCCGTCTGGGGCACGATTCCCAGGGCGGTCTGCCAATTTCCAGGGATCCGGCTCGTGGTGGGTCCTTGGGGCTGTGGGCTCACACGGGGGAGCTGCCTGATGTGCTGGGATGCTGCTCGCCCACCTCTGGGTGCCATTAGCACCAGGTGATCCCATTCCTGGCCGGGGCTGAGGTGTTTTGCTGGTGGTTTTGCTGCAGGTGGTTTGGAGGATGCTGGCCCTCGGAGAGACTTTGCCAAGAGTCCGGTTGTTGAAACCCCGTGGGCTTGGGGTGGTTTGGGGCAGCATTGCCCAAAGCTTTGGGTGTGGTGGTTTGGTGAGGAGGAAGATGGGGTTTTCCTGTGGGGAGGTGGGGTTTTGGGCACGGTGTTCCTGTGGGCTTTCCAAGGCCAGATGGGAGGGGAGAGCGGATCCGTGGGCAGGATCCAAAGATCCAAACCCACACCCCAAGCTGGGGGGTCCTGGCAGCCTTGGGGAGCTCCACAGTCACACAGCAGGGGCACGTGGGGACAAAGAGCAGGAGGCCACAGTCCTGTTGTCACTGCCTTGAGGGGATGGCTGTCCCCATGGCAGGGGCCAGCACGGCCAGTCCCTCCCTGAGGAGAGATCCGGCACCTCCTGCACTGACCCTGGCAGGTGCTCCCGGGGAGCCCTGGCGCCAGGGCAGCTCTGGGCTGCCCTTCTTTGGGGCATGAGGAAAACACCCAGGGTCAGTGCTTGGATGTCTGGGAAGGGTGGGAAGGGTCAGCCAGGGCTGTGGCTGGGGGGGATCCGTCAGCCCACAGGGAGTACAAGGGTCCAGACTTGTGCCTCGCACAGAGAAATGGTTCCCCTATAGCTTTTAATGGGATTTGTGCCTGCAGGTCGGAGCTCTGGTGCTATTTCTAGCTTCGCTTCTGACTCACTGATGTGATCTTGAACCAGTTTTTCAGGAGGAGACTGTGATATTTTTTTCCTTGTTTTTTTTTTTCTTAAGGAATTTGGTTCGAGAGAGTCTGGGCCTGTTTCTGTGGAGATGCTGAGCATCCCAATCTCCTCCTGACTCTGAAAGGTGCAAAAAATGAGCCGCAAAGTGGCTCAGACTGAGGATGCTAAATTGGGGACTGGGGAAGAGGAGGGCCCCATAGCTGTGTTAGATTTCATCAGGCCCCTAAACTGAGGTGGTCTGGTTCCTTTCCTCCTCCTGAGGAGCCATTTCCCTCTCTGCAGGGCTGGAATGGAAGGCTGGAGCTCTCTGGTCTGTGGAGGTTGGCACCTGGAGGAGGCAGCGCCTCTATTTTAGTTTGAGCCGCTGTGCCACGGTTTTGGAGAGATGGAAAGCTGTGATTACAGAGCGGGTTGTCTTCTAACACCCAGCCTCGTGCCCAAGCCTGCAGGCAGCCCATCAGCCCTTTCAGATCTTCCAGAATATCTGCTGAGGGCAATGGGGTGAGGCTCATGTACCAGCTGGGCACTGCCAAGCGATTAGGAAAAAATGATCTCTCTGGAGCACTATGTTTTATTGGGAAAATTAATCTCTGCAGTGGCTGTGTCAAAGTCCTACAGATTTGAATACTGAGCTATAAGAAGAAAAGGATCTCTGGATTGGCGTTATGAGAGTGTGGCACGTGGGTGTATAAATATGGGCATATTTGTGCATAAATACACAGAAGGAGAGAAAAAGACAGAGGAGGAGGAGGTATTTCAGGAAGGACCTCGCTTTGTTATCAGATAATTCCTGGGTCAGCCCTTGAAACCGCTGCCAAAGCCTAGCAGCTTTTCCTGAGCTTGCAATATTCTTGGGGATGGGTCCAAGGGAAGGAGACCTGGATCTCGCCCTGGGAGCAGGAGCTCCTGAGGGGCTGGAGGTGTCCAGCTCCTCACAGCCCTCTGCACACTGCAGCTTTGCAGTGCCTCTGTTCCCAGCCCCACGGCCCAGCTTGGTCCAGTCACGGCCGTTTCTGTGGCTGTGCAGGGGAAGCCCAGCAGAAGTTGAAGGGATTTAGTTGAGATGGAGGTGCTGTGCTGCTGAGTGGGCTTTGGGGTTGTTTTGTAATGGGGCTTTGTTTGCAATGGTTGGATTTTAAGTCTCTTAAACTATGGCAACTTTTGGTCCAGGTGTGGTGGCTCCTATTCTGGAGTTCATCACAGAATCCTGGAATGGTTTGGGTTGGAGGGACCTTAAAGCTCACCTTGCCATGGGCAGGGACACCCTCCAACCTTCCACGGGTTGCTCCAAGCCCTGTTCAAACCTGGCCTTGAAACCTTTTCTCAAGATCTTTACCATGAGACCTCATGCCAAGGTCTGCATCCCCGGGGGTAGTTATCCATGGGAATTATCCGTGGGGTCACCCATGGGCGCTGGTCAGTGGCTGCCAGGGTGAAGTGGGCTGAGGAAAGGAGGAGTCAGCCCCAAACCATTTTGGTTCATGCTCAAATTAAGGCTGTGGCTCTCTCCTCACACCCCTGGCAGCATTTGACCTTCTCCATGTGACACATCCCTTGGTCCCTCCTGTTGGGGACCAGCTGCTGCCCCTGCCAGGAGCCCCAAGGAGGGACAATGGCTCCCTGCAAGAACCAGCCCCTGCTCTGCCCTTCCCCGGCCTTGTCAGCACCCCCAGCTTCGATGTCCCCATGAAGTTCCTGCCTTTGACTGCCCAAAATTCACCCCCCTGCTCAGAAACGGGTGCTCTGATCCTGCCACGTCCCATCAAGGGGAGAAGGCCCAGCCCAGGGTGAAGCAGCCCTGGGAGCACTGCACTGATTTACACCCGGGGACAGGATCCCCCAGCCCAGTTGTGCATGATGAGAAATAAATCCCTAATTTGTGTTTTTCCTCCAGAGAGGGGACGGTCTGGCTTGCAGGAGCTGCTGGACACCGTGTAACCACAGCGGCTCCGTGCACGTGGACCCACCACGTCCCCTCCCCAGCCCTGCCCGGCTGTCCTGAGCTTGGGGTTGGTCTTCTGGGGTTTGGTTTTTTGATTTTTTTTTTTTTTCTGCTGCCTATAAGATGTAATTATCCATTTGCACTTGCTCCCTCATTGTTCGAGATTGTGCTCTTGTCCTCCAATGTCATCCCCGAAGAACAAGGGGAAAAAATGGGTATTGGATCGACCCTGCGTGTGGTGCCTAATTTGAGCAAATCAATAGGAAGAGGAAATCCAAGAAGGACTCATCCTAAGGATGCTGGAGCTGAACCTTTTGTTTCCATGGTTACAGGAGAAATGGGACCAGGAAAGGAGAGAGGCCTATAAACTGTTAAAGGAGGACCCGTGGGAATTTCAAGTCATTTAACCATGCGTTTGCTAGACACAACTTTAGACACCAGCTGGATCTGAATTGCACAGTGTTTATAGAAATTCCTGCTTTATTGGCAGCCGGGGGTGCCGGGAGGGGGCGTGGGAAGGGGCTGGGCGCCCCCGAGTCAATAAGGCTGCCCGTTGTATATAGGTATACAGAGCTGTGTACATACATATCCAAATGAGCATTTGCTGTCTGGTTTATCATCAGTGTATATAATTTATTCTTCACAGAGTACCACAATTTTTGTAAATATTGGCACTAATTAAGAGAAAATAAATATGTATATTATTGAGGAGTTATTTTGATATCAGTTCTGTGGAGGGTGGGAGAGGAAAAGGACAAGTAATTATGTTTTTGGTATGTTTTTCTCTACAACTAAACCCTCTGCGAGGAGAGAAAGAAATAGCCTGGAAACCAGGGGAAATCGATTTGTGCTCCACCAGCAACCAGGCTGCAGGGGCAGAGTCCCAAAAAACCCTGAGAGGAGGAGCTGAGGGGTCTCAGTGATGGACATGGGACACACTGCACAGTGTGTGCAGCATTCCCATGGGATTTGCTCCAAAAAGCCTCCAGCAGCAACAGCAGCGGAGGGGAAGGAGAAGCTGGGTCAAGGCCATGGCTCCCCACTCCTCCAGCTCGGGTGTCGGCCGTACCCACGCAGGTAACAGGCAGTGGGGGGTGCTGGGGGATCAGCCTGCTCTTGGAAAACTTGTGGGCACCCAGTGGATGGTTTTGGAAAGCGAGTGATCCCTCTTGGAAGAGGGAGAAGCAAACAGACAGGGATGGGGCTGGTAGCACATCTGTGGGGTTGTATCCATGGAGGTGCCTCCTGGTGAGATCTCTGGAAGGAGATGGGGATCCCTGGGATGGCTTCAGCTGTCCTTGCAGAGGAGTGCTTGGTTTGTCCATCCTCAGGGAACAACTGCAACAATATTTTCTCTTGCTGTCTTTTCTCCTCTCCCACGAGCACCTCAGAGCAGCAGAGGGCAGGGAAGGCATTTGGGGCACTGGGTTCTTGTGGTTTGGGCTTTGCTTGGTGGCTTTCCCAGGCAACGTGGCTGCTCTGGGCTTCCCTTCTCACGGGGAGAACCCACTCTGTGCTCAGAGGGTGGAGCTGAAACGCAAGGAGAACAAAGAGATTCTCCTCCTCCCGTGATGGGTTGGCCCTGCTTGGCTCTGGGAGGTGGCACTACCTGGTAATTCAAGAGTTGGTGCCAAACCTCCTTCTCAGCCACCCCAAATCCCCTCGTACTGCTCATGGAAGAGCCCCTGGTGTGGGCTCAGAGTCAAGTCTTGGCTTCAAGTGTCAGTGTGTGACCCAGGGGATGTCATGTCCCACTCTATGCCTCAGTTTCCCTGTCTGTAACAGAGTTTGTGTGGTCCTGTCTGGACCCAGCAAACTGCAAATCTTAATTCAATATTAGGACAGTGAAAATGCGGAAATGGGTGGATGAACCCATGGATGGGTCTTGTTGGGGGCAGAAGAGGAGTTCAAGAGCAGCCAATTATGAACATTTACATGTGGAAAACCATTGGAGTGCACAAAAAGTAACAGAAGTGTTGGTGAGCAGTGCACCCTGGGGGAAGTGTCACGCCGTTTGCTGTCGAGCTGAGTGGAAGCAATTCCCAAACTGGGCCACTCTGTGCTCCTCAGCCCTGTCTCCAAGGCCAGGAGGGGCTCCAGCTGGCTCTGGCAGATGCCAAACCCTTCCCTTATCGGTGTCCTGTTGGCCTGTGGGCTCTTAAATGTCTAAATATGAAGGGGTACCGGGAGTTTGCAGCAGATGCAGCTCTGCACAGGCTCTCGAGGCGGTGGCAGCGGAGGCTGAGAGGCAGGCACGGTAATTGTTTTAAATTGCCGGGCTGTCAGCGTGCGGCACCAGCCCAGCCGCGCTGCGAGGATGCGGGAGATGCCATCAGGGCTGTGCATCCTCGTCCAGCCGGGCTGCTTGGGCTTTCACGCGGTGCAAAGAGGCCAGGAGAGGCTGGGAGAATCACTCACCCGAGGTGGAGAGCTCCCCGCGCCCAGCCAGCCCTCTCTCCCCGCCATCGGCGTGTCCCCGCCCGCCATCCCGGCTGCGGCGAGCGGCCGATCCCCGCCGAGCGCAGCGGGCTGGTTCTGCTGTGCTCACTGACCTACTTTCTGCCACTTTGCTTGCCGAGTGTCGCCTCTCTGCAGCCAAAACCCCACGAAACCTCTCAGGGATCTGCTCTGGAGCTCACAGAGACCCCCGAGGTGGGCACGGTGATGCTCCCCGTCGTGCAGGGACCACACCACGCACTTCGCAGGAGCTCCTCTCCCTGCCCAGCGGCTCGAGCCCTCCAAATCCTGCTCATTTCCATCAAGGAAGGAAAGGATTCAAGTGCCAACAAAGCACTAGCTCTGTTGCTTCTCCTGGAAAGCTCAGGATGCTCAAAGCCCATTACAGCCCATCGCGTGTGCCCCAGGGACCAGCAGGAATTTTTAGCCCTCCTGAATGCCTGTGAGCAAATCCACTTCCATTTGGCAAAATGGGCACTCGGATCCTGAAAGCACTTCCTGGGCCAGAGCTGGAGGAGGCCATTCACTGAGTGGGAAAGGGAACACGATCCCAAAGCCAGGAATGCTGCCACCCTCCCGGTGGTGCTCTCTGGCTTTCTGGGGTGCTGGGGCTGGGCTGGGAGCTGGTGCTCAGTTGAACCATCACGGCTGCAGTGCTGGTGATTCCAAGGAGCCTTAACCAGGCAGCTGGGTGCAAAACATTTGCAAGGGTGGGCGTGTGAAGCGGGGCCCCCACAATCTATCTTTAGGTAACCTCTAGGCAAAGGTTTGGAGCTTGCACAGCTCCGAGATGAACATTTATCCTGCAGCTCTGGAAATCAGGCCAGGTCTCTCTTTCTCCTTCCCACTTCCCCCTTGCTTCTTCTCCCTCCTTTGCATTTGTGCTGGGTGTTGAAAATCCTATTCCTGGGAGCAGTTCTCTCACCTGCACCTCAGCACAGTGTCCAGGGCAGCAGGAGGGGGGGTTAGGCAAAGGAGAGCAATATTTGGGTGTATTAAATAGGAACCTGTGCTTTTACAGAGTCAGAATTGAGTCTGCTGAGCCCCCACATCTACAAAGCATTAGGGCAGACAAATAAGATCCAAAGACTAAAGCCAGCTCTACCCAAATATTAGAGCTCCCCCAGGACTGAGGCCCCTTGTTCCAACGTCACCCCAATTTCACGGAGAAGGCACTTGGTGCTTCCCTGAGCCTGGAGTGCCGAGGTCCTACTTGGGCGTCACGGTGCCCTGAGCTTCTCTGTGCTGGGGACAAGCCACGGTGACACTGCCTCAGCTCTTTAATCTCAAAAAAACTAGTGGGACAACCTGGGCCCAGGGGATCTGGGAAGTTTTTCCCAAAGGCTCAGCAGAAGGTTCACCCCTCTCCTGCTCTCTGTGGCTGCTGTTGCTGGGCAAAGCTCGCTCACCACCCTGGGTGGGCACAGGAGCTGTGGGCGTCGATCCATCCCAGAATTCCACGATGTTCGAGTCTTTGGGAGGTTGTTGGTTTAAAGGATGCCTTGCTGAGTTCACAGGGACCCAAGGGGACGGGGGCTGCAGCCCCCAGCTTTGCAGAGAAACCTCAGGGCTGGTGTGAGAGCTCCGAGTTTGTTTTGCTGCTTCTTTAATGCGGCCGAAACCAGCTCCCGGCAAGAGCCGCGCTGGGGCTTGGGGAGCTGGAGCTGCCAAGGTCACCCAGCCCCTCACATCCCCCCAGCCCAGCCTGGCACAGCCCCCCCTGAGCCCCCTCCCCCCCGAGCACCTCTCGGGCTGCAGGCTCCGGGCAGGGTCAAGCCCCAGGGATGTGGTTCTACCCAGCGAGAGGTGAGGGTTTGGGGCGGGCCAGGGAAGCAGAACAAATCTCTTCTGCCAGGCACCTGCTCCCTGCCTCTGCAGAAGTGCCAAGGGCGCAGCGTTTGAGAGCGCAGCCTTTTCCGCTTAGGAGCGGGGTTGTCTTCACTGTCCTTTTATCCTTGGCTAATTAAAGGCAAATCTCTGCCGAAGGAATGCAGTTCTTCATAGCTGAGCTTTAATAACTGGAAAGTGGCTGCAAATGCTTGGAGGCAGCCACAGAAATCCTGGGCAGAAATAGCATTTTTATCTTGCAGCTTACCAGCTTTGGATCCGGGGATAATAAATTTCTGAGTTGTAGAAGGAGGCGACAGCGGATAGAGCCCCGTATCGTCCGAGTTCACAAAGGGATCAGTTGGATGGATCAGCTGAACTCCCAAGACCTCCCTGAGCAGGACAGCAGAGATCCCACGGCAGGGTTTGGAACAAGGTGACCTTTCATGTCCCTTCCATCCCAAACCATTCTGTGAGGCCGTGAGATTACGAGGCCATGGCGAGGTGCCACCAGTCCCTGGGGGTGTGTGGGGAAGGGCTTGAGTGGGTCACGTCCCAGCAAACAGAGGTATTTGTTGCTCCCTGGGCAGCTGGTTCTGGATCCAAGTCCTCTCAGCCCAAGGAGGGGTCTGCAGGCACCTGCATCCCACCTGGAAGGAGCATCACCCAGCTCCAGCTGTTACAGGGAGTGGTGAGGGAGGCTGGTTCCCTGTCCCAGATGTTGGCTGAGATGTTTAAGATGGATCCTATGGAGCCCAAAACCAGGCTGGAAAGTGGAAAGCATGAAGGGAAGATGGATCACGGCTCTTTCCTTCCCCTTTTGTTGCAGCTGCTCTCTGCCCCCTGCCAGCCCTGCATGGTGGGAGGGCTTTGCTCCAAACCTCGGGTTTTATCCCTGTGGGAGGGCTGGGCAGGACCAGGGGGAAGGAGCAGGGCTGGAAGTTGATTTTGTAGCTTCAGCTGTCTAAACCCAAGCAGTCTGGTCTGCTGGGGTTACCTGGGGCTCAGTGTGCTCCGTGGAGAGACTGGCACCTCAGGGGGATGGAGGGATGAGGCTCCCCTTGGCTCTTGGCCTCCCTCCAGCAACTGCACAGATGGCTGCAACTTCTTCCACTTCCAGACTAGTCTGATCCATGCTCCTGAACATTCACATGCTGGTTATTTCCACTCTGTAAAAGGCAGAAGGAGAATTTAACCCTGAAGGACCTCCATCAAATCTGAAAGCAGGATGCTCTGCACTTGTATAACATCTCCCAGCCAGGCAGCCCACAGCACTTTACTCACAAATGTTTTTAAAGGTTTTGGGTTACTGTAATGCCCTGAAACCCTTAAGGATGAAAAAACCCCTAGAGCAATGGAACATTTGGTATAGCAGGGCACCATTTCATGAAGACAGACACCGAAAAAAAGGATGTGGCATCCAGTAAGGCTGGCGAGGAGCAGGCAGGGACAGTAACTGTTATTGTTCTGATGCTGATGTTACGTGGCTCTTACACAGTGCTTTTCATTAGGAGCTCTAAAGTGCTTTAGGAAAGAAGAGACTCAGATGTCTGGGCCGTCTGCAGTGATTTCAGCAGAGGAGGGCAGGCGATTGTCTGATGCAGAAGCTCTTGCTGCAGTTCACCGGTTGCAGGGCAAGGTCCTCCTCTGCTCAGCTCCTAATGGCATTGTAGCTCTTCCTCAGCTTCCAAAAGTCTCTCTGTGCTCTGCACAGGGCCGTGGTCCTGGCAAACCACTGCAGAGCTGGGGGACACTCCTCCTCATGGGCATCCCCCTCCCCTCCAGCCCCCAGCATTCCCATTCCACCTGCAGTGAGTGCAGCAGACACGCCAAAATCCCAGCATTTCTGACCTTTGCAACAGCAGCCTTCCCACAGCGGGAGGGGACACGAGGTCCCTGCGGGGGGACACTCGGTGTGCCACCCCTCTGGGGGTTTGTGTTGTGCAAGGACGGAGAGAAAGGGCATCACAGGAGCTCCTGGCACAGCTCTGCGGCACAAATTCTCCTCTGGTTTTCCTCCCCGCTCTGGCCGGGGGCCAGCAGGTAACAGGAGCCGCCCTCCACCGTGGCCCTGCGGATTCCTGGCTCCCAGACACCCGGGCCCGTCCCTGGGGCAGCAGCAGCTCCAGCCTCGCAGCCCCCTGGGGCCAGGGCCGTCCCTGCATCCCCCCCCTGCCTGCAGCACCCGAGGGCAGGGAGGAGCTGCCAGGGGCCAGCTGGATTCCTGTCCTGGCTGGGAGGAAATTCTGCTTGGAAAAGAACAGAAGCCCAGCTCCGGGTGCTGCTGGGTGCTGCTGATGTCCGTCCTGCAGGGGAAGGAGCCTGGGTTTGATGTGGGGCAGCACTGGAACTGCTGACTTTTGGGGGGTTTGCAGTCAGCTCAGCCTTGGCCTGGCCTGCCCCACCTGTGGGGACTGAGGATTTCGGCTGCCTTTGCCATTTGGCTCCTTAAGCACTGGAAAATTGCACTGTTTGGCCGGGGGTACCCCAGAGCAGGGCACATCTGTGGGACAGGATGTGCAGGACACGCTCCCGCATGCAGGGACATGAAAATATCCCCGTTAAATCCCAGTGAGAACTGGTTTGAGATCCCTCCATTCCCGAGTTCAGCCTTAGTGATGATGCTTAAGGGAAAAATCACCCATGGGTTTAGCTCGAGCGATTCCCAGGTGGGATAGGGGCTCTGTGGCCGTGGTGGGAACTGTCACTGGGAGAAAACAATCCCTGTCAGCTCCAGAAAGAGAAGCCAAGACACCTTTGGCCACAGCAGAGGCATTGCTCTGGGTAAGTGGGATGGCAGTGGGGTGGCAGTGGGATGGCAGTGGGGTGACAGTGGGATGGCAGTGGAGTGGCAGTGGGGTGGCAGTGGGGTGGCAGTGGGGTGACAGTGGGATGGCAGTGGGGTGACAGTGGGATGGCAGTGGGATGGCAGTGGGATGGCAGTGGAGTGGCAGTGGGGTGGCAGTGAGGTGGCAGTGGGATGGCAGTGGAGTGGCAGTGGGGTGGCAGTGGGGTGGCAGTGGGATGGCAGTGGGATGGCAGTGGAGTGGCAGTGGGATGGCAGTGGGGTGGCAGTGGGATGGCAGTGGGATGGCAGTGGAGTGGCAGTGGG